>KN832555.1:918892-1389279 GCA_000827205.1 Plicaturopsis crispa FD-325 SS-3
ATTACACTGATGTTATTATTAGTATTATTAGAACCAAGAGCCCTTCACCTTCATGTTTCCGAAATTCATACGCGTCGCGCGCGAGACGCAGCCGGTCGCGTCCTGGTCGCGTCCATCGTGCGACATCAAGCTTAGTGTCGGACGCGTCGAACCGTAGGTTCTCGGGGCTACTGCCTACTCAGTGCCTACTTGAGGGAAGGTGTCATTGTAAAGGCGAACATTACACTATGAGCTCAGGACGCTGCGGGAGTGTCCATTTCAAAGACTTGAAGGATCGGACTCGCAATAGGTTTGGCTGAGCTAGATTTTCTTGGACAAAAGGGACTCGTCCTCATGAAGGACTTCAGAGAAATTTTAGCCTCAAGAATATGTGCTGGAAGGTCTGCAGGTACGGGTAAAATGAGACCATCGATACAACGTCCTCTTGGAGGTCCTGAAGGTCAAAGCAAATTCATCGTGTCGCCGGATCCGCCGGATCCGCCGGATGGGAACCACGCAGACGCGATGTTCTCGTTCATATAGCTTGGCTGTAGGCAGATCGGCGGGATGAGCGATAACTTGAATCTGTGAGGTCGAAGTATCTAATGCCACGTGTGGCAAAGCTCTCTTGATCGCTGGAAATTACGAACGCTTATGACCTTGCAATTACCGATGCAGATATGCGGGCCCCGTTCAAAAGGTCCGTTGCGAGCTCGAGGAGTGCGGGTGCTGTGATGCCAGTAAGCATGCCTCTGTAATTAGATGCGCAGTGGAACCGGACACACTGACGCATCCCACAGAACCGGCACAAGTACACCGACTGGTATTCAACAGCAGGTGCACTAATGTCGCCGAACAGAGGGACCTATATATCCAGTATGTTTGCAACATAGCGTTCACTGTAAACCACTCCCGCCAGCATGGTCGAAATCCCGCCTGGTCCAAGATATCTAGTAACAAATCTCCCTCGCATTCTCCTACCGCCCGTTGCCACGTATGCCCTCCTCACGCTAGCGTGGCCGACACTGCCAATCTGGATCAGCGTGCTCGTGTCTCCACTCTCGCTGCCTGCGTTGGTGTATTTCAACGTTACATGGGAGGAATGGTATAATCAGCGCGAGGCAAAGAAGCTCGGTGCCGTGTTGGTTCCCAAAGTCACGGACACCAGGCTGGGGGGCCGCTCGATTCTTTCAAGGCTCCTTTCGAACTCTAAGACTGGTTACATTGGTGCAGTCCTCCGCTGAGCTTCCGGTGCTGTGATAAGTTCTGACATATATCGGTGTCAACAGCTGAAATGTTCAGAGTCTGGGCCGATGAATATGGCCATACCGTCAGGTTTAGCGTCATGTTCGAAGAACGCGTTAGTCTGCTTCCCGGCGTAGTATAACTATGCCTTGAAAGTCTAACGCCATTATTTTAGTTGTTCACGACTGAGCCTGAGCATATCAAGGCAATTCTGGCTACACAATTCGATGTCTTCGACAAAGGTCCGGTAGTAAACTACCAGCTTGACTCTTTGCTCGGAACGGGTGTGTTCAACAGCGACGGTATGTCCTTGCGTGCGCTGCTAGTCTGACTTTTGGTTTATGATATTCACTCCTTAAGGTGACATGTGGAAGTGCGTTTCCGGTGGAATACTCAGTTCTGCCTAATTGACTCACACTGCGCATAGATTCCACCGCTCGATGACGCGCCCTTTCTTCTCCAAGGACCGTATTGCGCACTTCGATATCTTCGACGAGCATGCCGAGCACACTGTCACGCTCCTTCGTCAACGGCTGCGCGAGGGTTGGCCTGTTGATATCCAGGTACGTAGATATCTCGCCCTCATACCTGCCAGCCGGTCTCAACGTTTCCTTTCTCCAGGACGCTGTGTCCCGCTTTACGCTCGACTCCGCCACGGCCTTCCTTTTCGGACACAACGTCAACTCACTCTCTGCCGGACTCCCCTACCCGTCCTCCTCGCTTATCCCTTCCTCTCCTGACTACCTCAACAACCCCGCACACCCCGCCAATGCCTTCGCATACGCCTTCGCCGAGGCGCAATTTATCGCCTCCCTGCGGTCACGGCGGGGCCCAGCCTGGCCGCTCGCCGAGTTCTGGGGCGACAAAGTCAAGGTTCAGATGAAGGTAGTGGACAGCTTCATCGAGCCTATCGTAAAAGACGCTATCAGCAAAAAGCGGGCGGAGGGCGGCGCGAAATACGGCGGTGCGGACGCGAAGGCTAGGGAGGTAGTCGACGGTGAGACTCTCCTGGATCACCTGGTAAATTACACGGAAGGTGCGTATCATGGGACGCTCGATGTTGTCGCCCAATGTCCCTGCTTATACCGCGCGGGGATGTAGATAAGAAGATTCTCATGGACGAGACCATGAACATCATGATCGCCGGCCGGGACACTGTACGCTCTTTCCCTCTTTATGCAGTCCACCATCCCGAATTGACGGGTGCCTGAATAGACTGCTACGACCCTTACATTTGCGATCTACATGCTCGCCGAGCACCCGCACTTCCTTGCCCGTCTGCGCGCGGAGATCCTCGAGCACGTCGGCCCCGACCGACGGCCCACGTACGACGACCTTCGGCAAATGAAATTCATGCGCGCAGTCATCAATGGTGCGCCCACTATGCATATTTTTACTTACGCGCCGACGACCCTAATGCGCCCCCGCCGCACCAAGAAACCCTCCGGCTCTACCCTGCCGTGCCTTTAAACTCGCGCACCGCGATGCGCCCGACCGTGTGGGCCCCCACCGCCTCGACGCGCTCCTCCCAGCCATACTACATCCCTAACAAAACCCGCGCCGCGTACTCCGTGTTCCTCATGCACAGGCGCAAGGACCTCTGGGGCCCCGATGCAGAAGAGTTCGACCCTGACCGGTGGCTGGACGCGCGTGTAGCGCGGGTGACGAAGAACCCGTTCATGTTCACGCCGTTCAACGCCGGGCCGCGCATTTGTCTCGGCCAGCAGGTAACGTCGTGTCTCGCTAGTGTTTCGAATGTTGAATGGCAGTGTGCTGATTACTGTCTTCACTGAAGTTCGCGTATAACGAGAGCTCATTCATGCTCGTCCGATTCTTCCAAGCGTTCTCAGGCGTCAAGCTCGCACCGGAGGCCGTCCCCGTCGAGTCGCGTCCGCCGAAAGAGTGGAAGGCTTCCGGCGGTCCCCAGGCGAGGGAGAAAGTGTGGCCTCGCAGCCATCTCACCCTGTATGCAAATGTGCGTTTTCCTCACCGCTCGGTTATGTCGTCCGGTACTGATGTACTTGTAGGGCGGTTTGTGGGTGACCCTCGAGGAAGCGAGTGCTACGGATGCAGTTTGATCACTAGGCCTGTCGACTGAAAGGATAAGTATCTATCTGTACTCTCTACCGTTTAGTTGTGCACCGTTCGTGCCAACGACGTATTTAAATGGACATTATCGTATGCAACTTTAATATGCGGTCATCGCGAAGCGTGAGGCTTGTCTAGGAGCTCAGACTTTCAGTCACTGTTGCACATTCAGGTGGGCAGCAGCGTGTTCGATTACTTGTATACTCTGGGCCTCGTCTGTAGGATGGGCGGGATGAGCGGGACCGCCGCGGGGCCGCGACGCCTCGGCTCAGGCCACGTGGCTTAGTTAAAGAACCAAAGCTCTGTCCAATCTTCGAACTCGAATATGCACATATGCACTGCGATATTTCACCGCGCTGCTCTCCTCTGACAGCTCCTTGGCATCGATAACGTCCATGAGACCGCGCCATTCTGGGCAGGCCCAGAGGCTTGCTGCACACAAGATCGCCCAGCCTGTACTGTCCACTGTATTGCCTGCGAGGAAGGGACATTGCATGCGAGGCACTCGTCCAAAAATACGTTCCGGCTCGGAGCGCCCAGTGTACACCGGTGACCAGCAGGTGCAATGTTTAGCCCTGTCGGGCGCCGCCTGCGTGCGTAATAGAGCGGCTGCGAGCCTTCCCAGCTGCTCCCAAGACCAAAGGTGGATCAAGGAACGCCTCGACGAGCACACGGGCAGAGCGTCCAAGCCTATGGGGGCCGCGAGCACGTCGCTGCCAAGCAGATCTCTCTGAGAATCGCCCACGCGAAAAATAGCACGGTTGCTGTAGCCTGTAATACGCGCATCATCGATCAGACGAAGGGCCAGTGGGCACGAAAATAACACTAAGTAGGGTAGATAGAGTACATATGTGGGACAACACGAATAGCACGGCGAAGACAGGGGGAGTAGTGCTTGAAACAGGCTTATGTGTAAAGTTATACTGAATGGCCAGAAGAATTCGCAGAGCGGCTGCTGCCACTGTGCGTGGACCGCTCGTTTCTGCCACGGTGGTGATTCCTCTCTGCGCTGATCTGCGAGTGCGTGTCCTCCTCCGCGGCGCGTGATGCGCCCGAGCCCACCGTAAGAAGCGAGCCGATGGCCATGGACGCGCGCGAACGCGGGGAGTATTCGAGCGAGTCGCTGCGCGGCGAGGGCGGCAGCTCGTGCGTAGACGAACGCGACGAATGCGAGCGTGCGGGCGAGCGCGAGGAGCGGCGGCGCTTGCGCGAGGGCTGCTGCGAGGACCGCGGCGGCTGGTCGCGCATCGGCGGCATGGAGTGCGGCGGTGATCGCGGCGGGTGGCTGAGCGGTGGCGTCTGGTACGGTGCGTGATAGTGATGGGGCGGCGGGGGGATGTGCAAATGAGGGAGATGTGGTGGGGGGATATTTTGTGGATGAGACGGGGGACACGTTTGGTACAGCTCGATCACTTGGCGGTGGAGGGCGGCTACGGATGCGAGGCGCTAGACGACAAGAGCGGCCGATCAGAGCTGTATTTTTGACGGGATATATAGGGAGCCAGACTGACCTGGTCCTCGGCACTCTTGGCATTGAGCATTGCGATGAGCATGTCGCGGTCACCGTCACCCTTTGCCTTGTACGCTCCTAGGATTTCGCGCAGACTGGGTGGGGGTGATTGAGCCTGCGAGTGGCCGACGTCAAATACAGTATTCAGTGCGCAAATAGAGCACTTACCTGCTCGAGGATTTGGCGAGTAGAGGATAGCACACTCCTCATTTCAACATCTGCGTTGTACGACTGTGCATGTCGATAGCTGTCTGGATATGGGGCGTCGCTGGAGTTGGCGTAGGATGCAGAGGTGAGAGACATGGCGGTATGGGGAAGAAAGAGGGAGGGGGGAAGAGACGGGGTATAAAATAGGCCATTACGGACGGGGTTTTGCACACCACAGGAAAGCCAAGGAAGAGATTGAAGTAAATTTAGATGAGTGCCAAGACTTCAAGACGCTCGGGTGTGTGATTAGCGGCGCTGTCGTCGCGCGTCTGCTTTGCAGTGCCGTCCGCTGTGTAAACATGTCTGCTCATCGTGCACGACGACGAGCTCGACGTTGCCGACAGCGAGCAGGAGGAGGATGTGGTCGAGGAGAAAGAGAGTGAAGCAGTGGACTCGTCGACGACGCCCGGAATTAGACAAAAAGGCTTGGCAGTCGTCGGGACCAAGCCTAAAATAAAACTCGTTCCCGGTGGCGCGGATCGGTTTGGCGCCAAATTTAGCAGATTGCGCCAATTTGCGATTGTTTGTCCCCAAATTTATTTTTGTCCTTTCCATGACAGCTGCGCCACTTTTGCTTGTTTCGTCCGTACCACCACACCAACTGCGCTAGTTTTTGTCTTTGGCGCTCGGAGTCGCTGCGGTGCACAGGAAAAGACTGTGTTATTTCTGTGTATAGGTGCACCCAGCTCCAATACACGAGGTGCTCTGTCTTGGCTCATCGAATCCTTTCTCCGGAGAGGCGACTCGAACCCACAGGCCGAGACTAATCATCTTTGGCTCTCCCGCCCGGAACAAGGTCCTATTATTACGAGTCCAAACTACACATATTACGCGCTGCACGGGTGCGTCAAACGCGTGCCATCCCAAACCTGCCTACACAGGCGCCTACAGCGGCTGCTTCGTTTATATCTCCAAACGGAAGCTTCGCCTCGCCCCAACTTTACTGTCATGTCCTCGTCTCAGTATCCACCTGCTGCTGCTACTGCCGCAGGGGCATCTGCGACTCCCGCTCAACGAAGACAGAAGACGCCCGAACTAAATTGGCCGCCCTACTCGTACCGCACGCACCTGTGTACGGTCGGAAACCCTGCCCCCGCGCGCTTAGTGTATATCCGCGACTACGATGAGGCCGAGCGCGAGGTGGAGTGCCTCCCCGCGGGCCCGCTCGGGTTCGACCTCGAGTGGAAGCCGATTTACGTGAAGGGCCACAAGGAAAACCCTGTGGCGCTTGTCCAAATCGCGAACGCGCAGACGGTGCTGCTGATTCAGGTCAGCGCGATGGAAAGTACATAACCCCCATCACCCGCCCGCACACGAACTGTAAATTAAATAGACGGCGCTGTTTGCAGGATTTCCGGCTAAGCTGGCGGCCGTTCTCGAGAACGACGATATTCCGAAAGCGGGTGTCGGTATACAATGTCCGTACCTGTCAAAATCAATGCAGTCGTTTAGCTCAATCGTACTCATCAATATGCGAATGATTTATTTTGTTACGGCCAGACGACACGAAGAAGTTGTTCACGGACTTTGGAATTTCCATGCGAAATTGCGTTGATCTATCGATGCTTGCGCGATGCGTGGACAACGCCCGCTGGAAAGGCCGCTACCACAATCCGATCGGACTCGCGAGGCTCGTCTCAACTTATGAGGAGCTATCGCTGCCCAAAGGAAAAGTCCAGCGAAGTAACTGGGAGGCCGTACTCACTCCGTTACAACAAGAATGTGAGTCTCAGAGGATCGACTATTGTAGAGTGTCACTAATAAACTATGTATCTATTCTCGCCGTGCAGACGCAGCAAACGACGCGCATTCCGGATATGCAATATATGCCCGCTTAGTCTCCATGCTACCGGCCCTTCCTCGCATACCAAGCAACGTCTGCTACACCTTCAACTCGATCAACGGGACCCTCTACGAGCCCGGGTGCGGCATGCTCTGGGCACCACACAATCCTGACTACGACCCCGGACCTATGCCGCCCCCTGCGCCCCCGAAGGAACGCAAGCCGAGGCCACCGAGGGACGAGGCGAACCGAGGTGGTGCTCGCTTGGGTAGCCCGCCCGTATCATCCCGCCCGTTTATCAGCAACCACACCATGTCGATTCTTGCCGATCAACCCGCAAGCTTCGTCACCAGGAGTGGGTCTTTATCGGGGACGTACAATGGAAGAGGGTACGCACGGGGCGGACGCGGCGGGGGTGCGCCTGTGCATGCTGAAGGAGCTTACGAAGAGCAGTCGGCCGATGCGGCTGCGTTCCATGGATTTCTGCAGCGCATGCAAGCGCGAGGTAGGGGCCGTGGCCGTGGCCGGGGTCGGGGTCGGGACTACAATTAGGTAGTGTGGCGGCTTGGTTTCGGGCACTGGGCACGTTGTGCGTGTACTAGATTCCACTTGGTGGGTAGTGTAATACCCTGAGTTATGTTGTACTTCATATATATCCCCCTTCAAGAATTGATTACAGTCTGTACAATGCCTTCCCAAAATGTGTTTTTTGATCATGACTTCAGAATACTTGACGCCGTTCCGCGTCAGGCCTCGAGAATGGCAAGAAATCGGTCATGGTAGTATTGACTTTCGAACATAGATACGGACATGACATGACATTGAAAAGTGCTACTGTTACAAAATATTGATTCCGAGTAGGCGGTGAATTCAGGCTATATGAAACCACTACTAATAACCACCGCGAGTGCCCTGCATACCCCGCAGCCCTCTACAATCCGCGAAACATCGGCGAACGCGGGCGCCGCCTGTTCGCATTCGGATTCACGCGCAGACCCGGGCCCGTGCGCTCTATCTGCGTGTCCTTCTCCGTGTATTTAGGGATCGCGAAGTGGTGGTTCGGCGATTCTGGGGCGGGGAAGGCGTCGCTGGTCGTCGGAGCCGGTCTCGATGTGCCTGTGCTGCTGGCTCGCGGTTTCGCCGTGCTGCTAGCTCTCGGCTTCGCCGTGCTGGAGGCCTTGCTCGACGCGGTAGAGCTGGACTTGGGCTTCGGCTTGGCCTTGGAAGAACCCGCCGTCAGTGTGTTCTTCACGGCCTTGTCATAGCGGTTGTTCGCTATGAGCCGTACATCAGCTTCTTCTCCACGAAAGCCGGAATGACGGGATGGACGCACTGTACGCTTCGGATGCGTCCCAGAGCATCACGCCGCCAAAGCTCGAGTATTTGCTCTGGGTCTCCGTGATGTAGTTCTCTATCGACGAGGCGTTGACGTAACCTTCGCCGGCCGCGTTAGCGGATGCGGCTGCTCCTATGAAGACTTTGACGTCCGGGTTGGGCGAGGTATTTTTCGCCCAGTCGTCCCTGATAGAAAAAAAAAAACCGAGCATGAGCTCCCGCTATCTTGGGATGGGCATGCTGTGGGGTCTCGTACCATGTATCGAAATTGAAGTCCTATCACAGATCGCACTCATTATTAGCATGTGAGTTCTCGTGGAGTTGTTTCTAGGACTCACGGAAGGTTGATCTAGGCCACAGTAATTGTTGTCTAAAAACAAACATCAGGACCAAATTTGCATGTGGTTGCCAGCGCTAGACGCACAGAACTGAACGTAGACGGCGTCGAATGGGGCAGCGTTTAGTGCGGCGCCTATGCTAGCATCTGGGAATGGACATTGCGGAGCGGCTAATGAGCGTCAGTTTGTTAGCTTGAAACCAAAGGTAATAGGCGTCATTAACGGTCACCAGTGATGTAGTATCTGGAAATAATCATGAACACCAAAACGTGTATCTGGCAGCAGGAAATGAAACCTCACTTCTTGCTAGCGCCCTCCGCTAGGGACTGGATTTTTGTGACAAACGTAGCATAGTGTGCGGGAGACCCGCTTTCGATGTCCAAGTCGACCCTAGACGCACTAGTGAGGACAACTCTGATACGAAACACCTAGCACCTACCCGTCAAGAACAGCACTACCAAATGGGCGCGTCGAGCTGCTTCCACCGAGGAATAAATCCCATATCTGACCGTTTGAGATGTGCATTCAACCCTCTTTTATTTCATGCGTTCGGGCTTACCTGGACTGCGAAATCTGTCGCCTGCGTGTCATTCGCAAATCCGACCTGACCTGTACCGCCGCCAATAGAAAGCGTGACGATGTTTCCCTTAGCCTGGCATGCCTCTATGTCATCCGCAAGACCTTGGCAGTTCGCAAGGTCAGTCCCGGGGAATGTAGAATTGTCGTATTGATTGCAGGTCTACCATAGTATCACGTTCAAAGTAAGCGTCACGCCGGATATGAGATGCAATACGTTTCAGACGCACGTTAGCGAAGTCGATTACGGGCGCTCCGCCTTCACCAAAGAAGATGTAGAGGAAGGCTAAAGGGAATGCGTTGATGGTGTCATCTGCACAGTAGTACTGTAACGTCTGCTGATTCCCCGCGGAGTCCTGTCCCCAATATCTGGATGAAATGCGGGTCAATGTCGGCACTCTGCTATGTCGGTGTATGCGTACACTGCAAGCTGTACGCGCGAGGGTCAACTGGATTTTGTGTGATGTATGACGTTGGCCAACGCTCACATTATCATTCCTGCTGTTGTCGTAGGCGTTAACGCCGCTTGCCGCCACAATAAAGGCAAAGAAGAAGGGAATGACCCGGGAAATGAACGGGAGTCTAACGCTTGCACTAACCATGGTGGGCACAGGCGCATGCCTCTTCGTATGTATCAAGCCCTCTTATCTAAAGAGGGTTGAGGGTAAAGGAGAGCTGACGATATCTCTCCGACAACGTACAGAATGGGTGCATCGGAGCACCACCTGGTCATGGAAACCTCATTCTGACGAGTACGCGGCGATGTAGCTGGCAGGAAGCCTTGTTCCTCCTATCCAGAGTTCGAAAATCAGAAAGACATGGACACCAGAATTTAGAATGGTTGCCAGTGGAAGTAAGAAATAGTTCAGGTGACGTACAGGAGATAAAACATGGGAGCGGGGCTCATGTGTCCAGATGCAGTCGCAACTGAGGAAGAACCTGCAAGAATACATATTCGTGAGAGGATGAATACTGGAATCGGAAGACCTCTTCGCTGGCAATGCGCCAGACCTGTGTATGAATTGTCGGCTGGCATATGTTCTCGCACATCGTTCTCTGACAAGACTCAATATATTTCGACGCCGATACACCTGCAACCCCATAAAAACAAATTGAAACCCGAAAGTGAGTGCGTTCGAATGATAATGCATAAAATTAAAAATCGGTGGATCACCAGCCCTTGTCGGCGAAATCATCGGGAGCTCTTCGCTCGTGCACTGGCAGATGCAGTAGCTTTCGACGGCTGGGAGGTCGCTTTCTGGACGGCTTTCTTGAGGCTGGCACATGGCCCATCATCCGTCCATACTCCGGCAGCGCCTGAGACACGCATGTCAGCAAGTAATATGAGATACATGTAGGAAATCATTCACCTCCAGGAACGTCGTCCTCTGTCCACCATTTCGCCTGAAAGATAGAAATCGGTTAAATGACTAAATGCTTTTGCTCTCAATCTACTGACCGTCCAGAGGTCGCCACTGATAGTGCATGTCAGTAAAAAAGCCTTGCACAAATAGGTGGAGGAATGACTGACTTGTATGTGGCTTGCATCCCGCCGGTATACACTGCACTGCTATCCCACGCAGCCACTCCTGAGCAACTTCCCGATGTCGGCGTGGACGTCGGCGAGGTGGTCGTTGTCTTGGTGGAGGAAGTCTTAGTAGACGTGGTCTTAGTAGTAGTGGACGTGGCTGTTACCGTTCCCGTGGAACCGCTAACAGGCCACGAATCCGATCGTACGGTAGCGATCCACGAAGCAGCAGCATCGGGGAACTGAAAATGAGGAAACCGAATTAATATGATGCTATGGGTAGTTGTTAACGGTGATTGTACCTCCCAAACCATGGCACCACCCGCTTTGAATGCAATCAAAAGTCAGCGATTGTTTTGCCACCAAAATTAGACAATTAAGGACGCACTCCATCCCTGAGATTTAGCCTGTCCTAAGCAGCCAGCGAGTGTCGATGGATCGATATAGCCATTGTTTGCATCTCCCGTCGTGCCTGGCTTCCCGATGACGAGCTTGTCTAGCGAAACACCAGAAGCTGCGATCTGGAAGAGTGCGGATTGAGGCCATGTGCTTGACGAGGTGGTGAGGAGGCCATCGCAAGTGGTGTACTCCGAGGTGCCCTCTGTATAAGATGTCAGAATCCAGAATTGAAATTCGGTTTTTGAACACGCACGGTTGTAGAACTGGATATAAAAGACGAGTATCATGATCAATGACGATATGTTGTGGGTACACTATATATTTACCTGGATGTTGTACTGGAAACAATGCGGTTAGCAAATAGATGAATGGCAGAGAATGAGCGCATACCCAATCGATTAGCGACCCAACCTTTTGGTCAACGGTGAGGTATGCACCGCCACCAAACTTTCCGGGGGAGAACCAGGGCGCGACAGCTGTATTGCCCAGATTAGACACGCGAGAGCCTTTTTTCTGGACCAACACAGGAACTTACGGGCATGAGTGAGGATGTACTGTCCTTGCGGAAGGCTGCTGCGAAGTTGCGTGGTGAATGACACAAGCCACGCTTCTGCTTTGCCATCTCCGGCATCAATGGCATTGAAATCTTCATAGTCAACGTCAACACCTAGAACCCGAAAAAAAACATAAACACGGTTCAGCACAATGATAGTAATATAGTATTCATACCGTCGAGATCGTATTGGATAACCCAGGCTGCCACGGTATTCGCAGTCGCAATGGGATCGGCACCGCTAGAAGTAGGGACATCCGTAGAGCCTATTCCAACGAATGTATTAGACCATTTTGGAGGCTCTAAACGAGAGTCACCGCATACCGAAGACAGAAACGATCAGGCTGATCCCAGCTGCCGCATACTGAGATTTTACAGATGAGCGCTCGGCAGCCGTGAGTTGTGTCCATTCTTCAGCCTTGTCGAACGGGCCTTCAGTCAAAAGGAATGAAAGTGCACTTTGCAACCGCACGTCAACTCTCGCATATATTGCACTATGATCGCAAGTACTCACAAAACATTGAATCCCTTCATGTGAGAGTCTGAGTGTAAGTGATGCGCAAGAACGGTGACATCGCGTGACTAACCGCGACCGCGGAGGCTGCAGGAGGGCCAGTAGTGCCAGATACAAACTAGATCCTTGTAAGCGCCTCGACGATCAAGTTCAGGACGAGCGAATCACTTACTTTATCACTGTACACAACAAAGTGCGGTGAAGCAGGAGTCGCCCGTTCGAGGATTCTGCGAGCCTGATTATCAAGCCCGCTCAAAGGGGGCTCGAGTGGAGAGGCTACCACGTAACTAAGGGTGCAGAGTGCAGCGAAAAGGCGGGCAAAACTCGGATACAACATCCTAAGAGTAAATGAGCGGTACCGAAAGTGAAGCGGTTAATGGACAGCAATGCCATCCTGGCCGTTTTATACAAAGCCCAAGCCCCCTGGATATGCCGTATGCGTGCAACATCGGGAGGACATGCGAGTAGGCACATATCTCTTCCAGTGATCAGCCAAGATGACCGGAGGCGGTCGAAAGAGAAATCCGTTGGCAATAATACCCTCAGGGCAGTTTGGCCAGGCTGTTTAACATAGATCAGCGTGAAGAGCAAGTATAACACAGCAGACCTTATGCGGACGATAAGCGTTGCACAGCGAATCAAGCGTACTCTGCAGAGCATCAAGCATGCGCTGGCAGACATAATTGTTTTTAAATCAGGGGCGGAGGCAGAGGAGGGAAGCGCGACACCATGCGGCATGCAACGCTTGAGAGCCATTATTGAATGGAAGTTGTCGGGATTGCTGCGTTGTCCAATCTACGCAAATAAGGTACAGCGGTATCCTCGTGGTGCCAAAAGAAAGAAGTGAGCATCCGGAAGAAGAAGTGACGAGCGCAGAGCGGCCTTGCGATTGATCGCACATAGACATGTCTCTAGACATCAAGTGTCAAAGTAAACGTGTACGAAGGATGCCCTTACACGACCGTGGCAAGGGTTTATGCACTGACTGAACTTGAATCAGTATGTTGTGCACAGTAGACAGGCTCGGAGCCAAGCGATGAAGACTCTCACGTATATCAGCCACTGAGCGGGTCCGCGAAGCTTCACGTCTGGGTCCGCATGGAACCAAAACTTTAACGTCCTCAAAGAGGTACAGTGCATTCCGTAACATCCTCGATGTTACCGCGCGGCGCGTTCCTCACAAAGAGTACGAGAGGCAAGCAGGCTTGACCATCTCGTCCTGGGAGCAGAGCTCGCGGCCGTACTCTGACTTGCCCTGGGAGTCTTGCAACCCCTGACAGTCGCGTATCTCGTGTTGTCCTTGTGCGGCTGTTGTTGAAGTTAGCGATCATCTGGTCATCCCAGCTGTCGATTTAAGGCGATAGATGAGGAAGAGGTGTTCATATGTTCGTTCCCGCAGGATGAGATGCTGAGAGTCCAGAAACGGTTTCGGACGCGTAGCGTGCTGCCATTTGCGTTTCAAACTCAGCGACGATTAGTTCTGTACTACAGCCGATACTGCGCCGATATCCAGTGCGATTACAGCTCGAGCGCTAACGATTTGAGAAAAGATATTAGGCATCTAATACACGCAAGGAAAAACAACGAGACAAAACATGACGACCAAGAACAAAGAGCTACCGACGCGTGTCCGACTATTATTCGGCATAGTGTATAACCTACAATAGTATGAGCACCACGTCAAGCATCCGACGCGACAGAACCCTCGCTCTCCCCTTCGGCGATCCGTACCGGGTCTAATATCGGCGAAACGCCAGGTCAACGACGCTGAAAACAGGTAGGTTACGACGATCTCACCGAAGAAATTATGACCCTGGGCTTCCCGGGCGGTGAGACGCTCTTGATGGTCATAGCGCAGCAGTTTGTCGAGGAAATCGATAGCCTCATTGGTTATGTACCGCTGATTTTCAGAGGTGATGAATCGCGTCCACGGTCTTCTCGGGTATCTGGATAGCGTCGAGGTTAGTGGAAGTTATGTCATGTAAGGTTGAGTTTTACCTCCCAAGGATCTCGTCGTACTGTGGATCAAGCCGGATGTTATATTTGTCGATGTAGGCGTATAGTTCGTCAGTGCCGAGGACCTTGGTGATCTTCACAAGCTGGTCGTAGTTGTCGTGCCCATGGAAGAAGGGTTCCTTTCGGAAAATCTTTGCGGTGAAACAGTGTGAGAATCGCGTCGAGGAGGCCAATGAAAATATGGGGACACACCATCGACGCAAACATGCACCCATAACTCCATAAATCAAGACTGTAGTCGTACTCCTGGAAATCGACCAACAGCTCAGGCCCCTTGAAGTATCGCGACGCGACGCGAACGTTGTATTCCGTTTTCGGGTGGTAGAATTCAGCCAGTCCCCAGTCGATTAATCGAAGCTGTGATGATGCTAAGACACGATGCCAACATGAAAGGAGGTTGCCGGGAACGTACTTTGCGATGCTCGTGATCTATCATGACATTGTGGGGTTTTACATCTCGGTGCATTATGCCTTTGGAGTGACAGAAGTCCAGAGCCTGCGTCGGTTCGTGTCAAAGGTGCACTAGCGTGAAGGAGAGGAGCCTGACCTTGAGCAGCTCAAGCATGTAGAATCGTACGTCCATGTCTGTGAAACGCGGGTACAGGACCTTGAAATCAACATTGTGCACATATTCCGTGATCAGGGATGGGATTTTTGAGGACTGGTCGCGAACGACATCGAGGAGCGAGACGACGTTCGGCCCTCCCGCTAGATTTTGCAAGATTTTGATTTCGCGCTTGATCTTCTTCTTCTTGACGGGTTTGAGGACCTTGATGATGCATTTCTCGTCGCTCGCAATATTGACGCCCTCAAACACCTAGCATACACGTCAGGACCATTTTACCCGTATCCCCAAGGTATTTACAGCGCACCTCAGAGTATTTTCCACGGCCAACTTTGCGCACTATCTCGTAGTGGTCTTGCGAACCCCATTGTACCTGCAGATTGTCTGTCTGCCGGTGAGAAATAGAGCTTCGAGACATGAAATTAATATCGCACCGTATTCATGCCACGAAGGACCTAACCGCGCATTGACATCAGCATATACGCGTGCCACCGATTTGGGGGAAGAGCGACCCATGAAAAGTGAAAGCAAAAGGAAAGTTGGAGCGATCGTGTTGACGAGCCTGCAGCAGGGGCCAAAGCTCTAAACGCGTGTATCTCGCGTGCGCACCGTCCGTGGGACATTTGGCCCCCCGCGTTTCTCTTTAGCACCACCACCATGTCCGCAAAACCATCGCATTGGCCAAAAGATATCGAGTATATAAAGTCTTCTCGTTTTCACGCCTCTGTCTCTCCTGAGGTGCGGGCACACATATTAGGTCAAGTGAATGGCGGCCAGCGCGATGTAGATACCGGCGTGCGGTCGCTGGCTGTCATTCGACCTATTCCCCCATCTGCACATCCAGCTGCCGGACAGTATGGCTTGTTCGCAGCGAAAAAAATACCCCCGCGGACTCGCATATTGGATTACATCGGCGAGGTCCACTGTGACGATCGTCCCGCCTCGGATTATGATTTATCTCTCTATCGGCTGCAGGACGGTACAAGCGTGGGCGTGGATGCTAGCAAGGCGGGTAACGAGGTAGCGAGTATAGCATAGCCTCTCCAGGTTCGACGTACATGATGACATCTATGCCCGCAGGCGAGATTTATAAACGACTACCGGGGAATACGTGATAAACCCAACGTGCTGTTTACGGACGGGAGAACGGTGTCAGGCGAGCTACGGATGAGCGTTTGGAGTGGAGGCGAAGCCATAAAGAAGGGTGATGAGCTCCTGGTCTCGTACGGGAAATCCTGGTGGCGTGAGCGGTCCGTCAACCTAGTCTAAAGTAGACGGCGTCTTGCCTCAGTTCTCCGCCGGTGTGTCTATTCCATCATTCACCCCGATTCCCTCTCTCTGATAAGTCGCGTGCATACTCTTCAGCTTGACAAAAACCGCTGCTCATCTACGAATATTACTATTGGGTCGGCAGGTTTTCATGGCGTCCCGCTTTTCCCGGACGGCTTCCCTCGCTGCAAGTAACAAGACGTTTCGAAGCGGTAGGATCTTATTCCCTCCTGATGCCCTAGCAAACGTTAATACACGTTTGAAAAACCCGAGTAGGAGCGAAATTAAGGATCCACATGAGTGACAGCGTGTATATCCTATGCTTTGCGTTGATCCACGCTGATCATCGTAATTGGGCCTATCAACTCACAATCGGCGCGGTGAACATTTCCTGCTCTAACAGCATGCAGACGTCACAGGATTAGTTCATGCTGAAGAACTCCGTTGCCTCCGCAAGGCGATTCCGAACCTCAACTGATCCTCCAAGGAAGATGGCTTGTCGATAACTACACGATACGGTCACCTATCAACTTGCCAGCTGCCCCAGCTGAGGTCTCGAACTACTAAGGCGTGTGTCCTTCGTTGTAGGTCCATAATGAAGATTTGATTCGATCACTAATGGAAGAAATAGAGCAGAGGCATCTCGGAGAAGAGAACGTCCCCGTGGAGAGAGAAATTATTGTGACCTACCAAGGACGACCTACAGGACCCGTCGCGTAAGTCTGGCAGTTCCTCTTCCACGGTGGCCAGGACACGAGGTACGTCTCCGTCCCCTTGCCTAGAGCGCAATACCGAAGGAGATAACACCAACGGTCTTTTTTCAGGTGTCGACGCAGAAGTGCTTTTAGGGCGTTTAGCAGCGCAGGGATCCTGAGAACATTCTGGACTATCCTAATCTGAGTGGGAAGTATACTGCAAGTGCCCATTGCGCAGCACAAGTAGGACAGTACTCCGCAAATGCAGGCACGCGAAGACAGGAAGAAGATCAGCTGCAAAACCTGCGACCATCGCGCCGCGAATTTATACCGCTTGATACCAGTTCTTGACAGGATGCACGTATGTGTTGAGGCTGTTAAGTGGTCGCAGAAGACGCTTCATTACAGCCTGCACAGGACGACTACTAGACTTGACTAGACCTGTGATGATCGTAGCCGATTCTACTGAAGAATAAAAGTGCTTTCCATTCTTTGCCGAAGAATTGCCCAGGATATGCGACGCAGTGAGCCTCGAGGATGGCACGCCACAGAGAACATATGTGCAGATTCGCCGAAAACCGGAATCCTCTCGAAAACACGAGAACACGTAATACTTTGGGACAAATATTGACAAATTTCTGAAATTTCCTCCGCGTCACTGAGAAATTGCAAGTTGCAAGCGTGTTTCCTTACCACAGCGACCTCGCGCATTCGATGTCTATTCGCCTATCCTCGCCACGGATATCTACCTTCATTTTGTTTCACGCGTGTCCTCGCGCGTCCTGTAGCGCTAGTGCGCGGTCGCTGTTCACGCAGCAGGCACAATGGCTGCAAAGCCCTAGGTCGAACAGACGTCTGATTCGTCCGAGTGCAGGAAAACGGGCAGTAGACAAGGTATGTGCACCATCAAATCGAGGATGACTCCTCACTCACTTCCTCCGGTTTAGCGTGAGATACACGCATCTGCACCCCTCTCTGCCGCTCCCAAAGACCCATACAAGGTTCTCGGAGTCGCGAAAGACGCGTCGGCGGCAGATATCAAGAAGGTTTACTTCTCGGTGAGTATTGCAGCCGGAATTTGTTCAAAACTATACCCATTCAATCCATTCAGCTTGCTCGGAAATGGCATCCCGACACGAATCCGGACAAGGGTGCTCAGGATAAATTCACGGAGATTCAGGAGGCTTATGATGTACGTGTACAGGCTCATACAACAGCTTGCCATCTCACGCTCTAATTTGCCCGTGAACAGACTTTGAAAGACCCAAAGAAAAGACAAGCGTACGATCAATATGGTGCAACGTCGCAACAACCGGGATTCGATCCGGATGCTTTCGCAAATGCACAGGGTGGATTTGGCGGAGGGTTCGACTTCGGTTCTGCCTTTAGAGCTGGAGGATCCGCAGGACGTGGACAGTCCGACCTTTTCGATCAGCTCTTTGGCGCCTTTGGCGCTGGCACCGGTGGCGGCAGAGGTAGTGGTCCTTTTGCCCAAAGCAGACGGGGAGAGGACATACATGCCGCCATCGGTGTCTCGTTCATGGAAGCATGCAAAGGCACGTCGCGGCTCATCAACGTCAACCCTGTCACGAACTGCTCGACTTGCTCGGGAAGCGGCTTGAAACAAGGGGCAAAACGGTCTACTTGCTCTGCCTGCGGTGGCTCCGGCACTAGGACTTTCGTTATACAAAGTGGCTTCCACATGGCGAGCACTTGTCCGAGTTGTAACGGTGAGGGCTCGACCGTTCCCCGCGGCGGTCAGTGTGGTACTTGCGACGGTGTTGGGAAGGTCAGGACAAAGAAAACCGTCAAGATCGACATACCTCCAGGCAAGAAATTTGTTTCGTCGGCGTTTAATACGTCATTACTGACGGTCAATTCTTACCATATAGGCGTCGAGGACGGGATGACTGTCCGCGTCCCGGATGCTGGTGATGCCCCAATCTCTGGGTCGGCAAACGGTGACCTGCTGGTCCGCGTCAACGTGGCTTCCTCGAAAGTGTTCAGGCGACAGGGTGCCAATCTTCATCATGATGCCCGAATACCCCTGCACACTGCAGTCCTTGGCGGAAAGGTTCGGGTGCCCACGTTAGACGGCGATGTTGATGTTCGTGTGCCTGCTGGGACTCAACCGGGCGAGGAGATGGTTCTGAAAGGTCGCGGAGTACCACCGGTTTTCGGAGGCGTTAAGGGGGACCTTTTCGTCGCGTTTTCAGTTCAGCTGCCGCGGTGCGTTTTATGTATTTGCCGAGCATATTGAAACTGACAACGAACTTCTGCAGAACTCTGACTAAACGGCAGAGGGAGATCTTGCAACAGTACGCGGACGATGTCGAGGGCCGAGTTCCTGCTCAGTCTAAGACATCGTCGACTGAAGCGAAGGTTGATCAGTCACAGTCGACTTCAAGCGAACGGCCAACGGATGGTCTAAAACACGAGGATAATGGTACGGATGCTTCCTTTACCCCTCCATCACCCTCTCAGGAGGGTGGTTGGATGTCTCGCGCATGGCAAAGCATACGAGGGCTCATTGGTATCTAATTTTTTATCTCCCTATCTTATCGCAATGCCGCCGCCAAACCTTGATTACGGACGTTTCTTCATCGCCCACTTCGCTGTTTGCAGTTTCGCACGAGACACAGGGCCACGACACGACGGAACCCGCTCAGGATGAATCGGAGCAAGATCAGAAGAGGAGAGCGACTGCCTAGTAGAACGAACCTCATTGCAGCCCACTCGGCAATTAATCATGATATTTACAGTATGTATCTTTACTATCACCCTTATTGACTAGCCCAAATTGTCGCGTTCTGGAAGACACTTCATTGGCGAGACTATGCCGGGGTGCAAGGAGGTGATCGGGACATGTACCCAAAGTCATTCGTCGGAAAAATGGACTGCAGGCATTTTGCTCCGAACCATCATGACTCCCAAAGGGACTTCGCCAGTACCATGTCAGTGCACCGTTCTCTCTGTGCCTCACGGCGATCTCTTTGGCCAATCTTGGGGGGAGCTCTTCGTCTGCAATCCCTAGATCGCTAATGCGTTCTTTACTTACAGGTTCTTTACCAAATGTCGCACAACGAGGCATAACGAGGCATGCTCTTACTTCCAAGCCGCCCTTCCGTGACCCCCTTTTGACATTATTTGACGACACATCGCGCCCCGATCTCAGGTGCAATCAAAGCCCAATGTTGGACATTGAAAGGGCTCCTTCGTTGGGCTGGACTTGAGAGAAGTGTCGCAGAAACATGACACAAAGGTTCGGTGCATATCGTCATTTGTAGATCTAAAAGCTAAACAAGATCTCGAGCAGTTACCCCGTCAATCTCTTTACTGAGGGACGTTTGTAATCGTACCCGTACAAGGCCACAGCTGATACGGAGCCACTTGTAAAAGTTTAGGGTCCGTGGTGGACTCGTGGTATAAAGAGTCCATATACTTACCATGTCGCCTCAACGTTATTCGTGTTCCCCCTGCCCGCCTCTGCCCCCACTTTCGATCTATCTACGCGTCTACGACTTCCATGTCTTCCGTCGCAGCCCCTCCGAGCACCTACCCATCCCTCGATTCGCGGTCTTCGGAGTCGACGGTGACCAACGAAAAGCTCACAGCAAACACCAATCCTCCTCTCGGTCTTGTGCCGGAATGGTTGGACGAAAAACGGGCGCCAAAGCTGTCGATATTTCGGCTTTTAATGGCGCACATAGGGTAGATACATCCAATTGACGAGGCTGGACCGTCGTTGATCATGATATTACAGCGCGGCTTTGGCGTTATTCCTCGCTACAACAGATGCAGTAAGCATATCATTCAGTTTTGTCAAGATTCGCAGGTTCGCTAACCCATACGTCACCTGTGAAGACCATCGTCTCCACCAGTCTTCCGACCATCACCAGTGACCTCGCAGCTTCTGAAACTCAGTACACTTGGGTCGGAGTATCCTATATGCTTACGCAGACCGCCTTCCAGCCGCTTTACGGGAAGATATCGGACCTGGTTGGCCGCACGGTTCGTTTGACGTTAATTTGATCTCACCATCATTAATGCTGATTCGTCCTTGTAGACAGTCCTGTACGGCAGTATGGCTATGTGAGTCTAAATGTTTAGTTGTGAGAACGTTATGCTTATTTCTTCTACAGCTTCGCGGCTGGGTCACTTCTATGCGGGGCAGCCCAGACGATTACTTGGCTTATAATCGCACGAGCGGTAGCCGGCATAGGTGGTGGTGGCATTGTCAGCTCCGTTTGGGTGATAACCTCAGAAATAGTCGAAGTCCAAAGCCGCGCAAAATGGAGCCAAGCATTGAGTGTCACCTGGGCATGCTCTGCTGTCGCTGGGCCGCTCCTGGGAGGCTTTTTTAGTAACACAAAGTCTCTCAGCTGGCGATGGGCATGTACGTGTCTGATTTGTCCGACCACGCATCAACTCCTAACCCTGCATCTAGTCTATCTCAACGTGCCCGTGTGTTTCGTAGCCCTCGTGGTACTCTTGATATCGCTTCGTAACGTACACTTGGGAAGGCCCAAGAGTGCGTCGTGGAGAGCGCTCGGCCAAAAGTTTGATTTCATTGGACTGTAAGTGCGGTTGACTTTACTACAAGGCACCATCTCTCACACGCTTTTTTTTGTCACTATAGATTACTCTTCATGACTGGAACCAGCAGCATTGTCGTTGGCTTTAGTTTTGCCGCTGATTATGGCTGTAAGTTTGCTCTCTCGTCCTGTGGAAGATTACGTCTGGACGCACATCACAGGGACTGCACCCTTGACGCTGACGCTCATAATACTGGGCATCGTTATCCTGATCTGCGGCGGATTCTACGAGTTACGCACGAAAAGAGAAGCACTCTTTCCCCGCGCTATTTTCAACAATTTGACAACCGGTAAGAAGATGAAAGCTAAGTTGCGGGAAACTCAGCTGAGATTTTCGACAGGTATAATCCTGGTCGTCACCTTCCTCCATAACTTTGCGTTTAACGCCGGGACATTCTATCTTGCCCTCTATTTCCAAGTACGTGAGGCCCGCGTGATAACGGACGTTGGCTAATGTTGTACACAGGCGGCTAATGGGTCCACGCCGCTCCAGGCAGGCTTGCTGATGCTACCTTATTCCCTCGGGTCGTCATTGGCCTCTATGCCAGCCGCATGGTTTATTGGATTATGGCAAAAGAAGACCAAGGACATGAGTGGCCAAAAATGGGTGATATGTACGGGGCTTATCTTAGCGGCCCTGGGATTCGGTACGTCTCGGTGCTAATTCCTTCTAGTGATTGCACCTGAACACCTTCGCTCACTAGGTCTACTCATCTTGCTTCATGAGAACTCCCCCAGCGCATTGCAAGCAGTATTTCCCCTTATCGCTGGCGCTGGGCTGGGGATGCTGTTCCACGCCCCATACCAAGTCTTCACAAAAGCTCTCAAGCCCCAAGAAATTGCGACCGGCACGAGTGCCTTTTTTCTAGTCCGCTTCACCGGAGCAACTATAGGTTTGGTACGTTTGAAATTATGCCCTGATTCACCATGCGCGAATTGACGTGTGCGTAGTCCGTTGCCGGAGCAATATTCTACGGAAGGCTTCAGTCCCATTTGCCAGCGGACTACCAGTTTACTGGCTCGTCGTCTTCGATCGACTGGCATTCCCTGCATGACCTCGAACCGTTGGAACTGCGATCACAAGTTTTGCACGTTGTATCGTCAGCAATTCAGGTAAGCTCAAGCGATCTTGATGTTTATTCTTCTACAGCTAACTGTTTAATCACAGGCTGTTTGGCTAGTGTGCGCTCCCTGTCTTGGCGTTGCGTTGGTGCGAATGTTCTCAGACTCAAGTATGGGATACAACTCATATTTCTGCCTCTCTCTAGGCCATATCGGCCTTTCTCAGGATCCACCCTATGGACAATCATACCGACGATTCTACATCGTCGCAAACAAAAGAATCTCCTCGGACGGAGTTTCAGTCTGCTCAGGCAGCAACCGCATGACCTTGTAATGAATGCATTCTCTCTTTCCTATCACTGGACATTATTATCGGACTCAACGCACTCGTGTTTTACAAAAGATCACTGCACTTACTATTAGACATCATGTATTTGCGCCACTGTGTGTGTATTAGACGGAATTGGATAGAGAGCTTTCCCCCTCCCCGTGCGTCTTCTCGATGCGGATGGCGACGGCGTTCCGGCGTCCTCAGGCCACGTTCCTCGACATGTAATCCGACGAGCGGTTTTCTTTGCAGCGGTACAACAAATGTATAGGCCCAGATTGCGCAGCAATGAACACAATACTGGACAGATTGCGTCAATGGTATTGATTCATTTCGGCGATTTTGCCAATGGAAGCTGGATTTGACTTGAACTTGACCATCAACGGAAACAGCCTCGTTTAATTGCAACAGGCCAACTGTATCGACAGAAGATACGGCGACGGCTTTCGCAGGCCTGTGACTGGACCTCGCTTGCGGCAGCATCTCGCGAAGCACCGTCCGGACCAATCAGCAGAAAGGCAACGCTGGGAATGGTGGTAATGAGGACTTGCCAAAAGCGAATCTGCGTGAGCGAGTGCCCATGCCTAGTCACAGAAAACGGACTCGATGGAGTAGACATTGTCTCGCAGATCCTCCCACAGGACCCTGCATCACGTACGCGGTCCCCCCGCCGTGACCTGGATGCTGCAAACAGTCGCGTAGACCCCTCGACAAGTGTCTCGTGCTCTGTCGAAAATGGACGTCTCGCCTGCGGACTTTTGGCTGGGCGGAACTTGACCTGTTCTTCTGGGAGGCTGGAATCACGAACCACGAAGCGGCCTGAGCGATATAGTGCGTCCGGTGAGAAAAGACGCGCCTGCCCTCCAATGACCGCCCGTGGAAGGAGCGGTGCTTCTGCAACTCAGTATCGAGGACGGAGAGCAATGCTATGTGGGTCCATTAGCGAGGCACCGTGAAAAATATCAGTCTTTACGTACCTGTGCATTTGTAGTCCCGGACTTTGGATGAGTGGGCATTAGGTGGATGGTCAAGAACTTATGCAAAAAGGGCATAGTGCAAGCTGTCAACCAATGCAAGTCTTCAGGTGACAGTGCAAGGCTGTAGACAGGAGGCTCTGAAGGAGAAGGCTATGTTCCGGGACGGTGTCTGCTATAAAAAAGATGCATCTTGATGGCATAACCGTTAGAGCGCATTTCGCGGGAAGGGCTCAGCCTCCGAGTCAAAAGAGACAACCTCGCTATGCGCCCGAGCTGCCAGGTAGCGTATGTCCTGGGATTTGCCTTATTTTAATATGCATCATGATCCAGCAGACAATGACGATACTTGCCTTGCGAAGCGGTCAACACAACTTGAAGTTCGTGCCACCTTGAATACATACGGTAAGTCCGCGTCACCGTGGCACGACAGACAGCGACAGGTAGTCTGGGAACAGCCTGAGGCCCGATGATTATCGCATCGTACAGTTATGTACACCATGGAAGAGCACTGCGCAAGGTGATTTCCTGATCAGCGTCCGTGCTTGAATAGGGTAAAAGTGCGATACTTTGCGGCACGCACGATTCGGCTTCCCATGGAGGGCCCAGGGTCTTCATATCTGCATCGCTATGGAGGTACGTATCTGTGTACCCGTCCCAGACGTTTCCTGTGCGATTCAAAGAGGAATGAAGACGGTCAATGGTGTCTATCTTGACTGCCAGTATTTTGGTCGCAAATTTGTTAGAGTTTTGAGTCCGATAAACTGATATGATCTTGCTTCCGCCCACTGCCGTCTTGCAGCGCTCCTTGCTCACACGACCTTATCTTGCAAAGTCTTTCTTCGCTCTTAGGGCTATCCGAGAACGCTATCGGTTTAGTATGATATCTCCTAGCAATGCCCTTCATTTACCAACTACGATGACCACCGCAGGAGAGATACCACCTTTCCTTGCAAACCAGTCGTCGACCACTTCCTTGCGATCTGGTCGTTTGACAGCGACGGTTCCGTCTACGAATTCTCGCTCGTCATCTACGTCGTCGATTCCGTTTGCAGATGGAGAAGTCGACGTTGTGACGGAGGAGGGCTTGCGCCATTCGCCAATAAAATTGGAAGCACGGTGAGGTTTTTCACACTGTCATATCTATCGCTTTATAGCCCCTGATGCTAGCCATGGCAAGTTGACGGGAACATCGGCCATGGCATGTACATTGGGATCACTAGACATTCAGAATCTGGCTAACGTACGCTCTTGCTTTTTGAAACCAGGAAATACAAGTCACTGGGCTTTGCTACCAATCTATTGGACATAGTCGGTGGGCTGCAGATATCCTCTTGGAGGAATGCGGGCATCGAGGCATCTGAGGTCAAGATCGTCAAAGTCGCTGGGTCTCTCACCAACGCTGTCTTTTTTGTCTCCTGCTCCAAGCCTCATACGCCCACTCTCCTCCTTCGGATATACGGACCATCCTCCGGAGAACTCATATCCCGGCCACGAGAGCTCCATACCCTCCATGTACTCTCGTCCCAGTACCACATCGGCCCAAAGGTCTACGGCACCTTCGAGAACGGCAGAGTCGAAGAATACTTCGATTCGACCACCCTGACAGCCGCTGACTTGCGGAATCCGCAAATAAGTCGGTGGATCGGTGCGCGGATGGCAGAACTGCACTTCGTTGACATCGAAGCGGTCGAGGAGACGTCTCCGGAAACGCAGGGAGAAGGAAGGGGCTGGGAAATTGGTGCGACGAAGAATGTCAGATCCTGGGTCAAAGTGGCTCGGGAAGTTCTTGCGCTGCCGGCGGTCTCAGCAGCCAACCGGAAAGCGTTGGATTTGGATGCGTTTATTCTCGACTGGGAGAAATACACGCAATGGCTGACGGCGTTTGAGCGCGCCAACGGTGTCAGCCCGCGCGTATATGCGCACAACGACGCGCAGTACGGCAACCTTTTGCGGTTGACGAACGTCAAACCTGGCACCCCTGAGCACCGTCAGGTTCGGCGTCCAACTCATCTTCCCTTTTGTTTCACCTCTAACTCTTCCCCCCTTACATAGATCATTGTCGTCGATTTCGAATACGCCTCCCCGAACCCCGCTGCGTTTGACATCGCGAACCACTTCCATGAGTGGACCGCGAACTACCACTCGTCGACCCCGCACATCCTTGACGCGGCCCTATACCCGACGCCCGCAGAGCGCAGCAACTTCTACGCCGCATACCTAGAGCACTCGCTCGCGCCCCCGTCCCTGGGCGCGGTCGCCGTCAGCGGCGAGATGCTGGCGCAGGAGGCGCAGGTGCTCGAGGCGCGAGTGCGCGCGTGGAGTCCTGCGTCCCACGCGATGTGGGCTGTGTGGGGCATCGTGCAGGCGCGGGAGGACGTAGAGGGGGCCGTGAGCGAGCCCGAGTTCGATTATATTGGCTACGCTAAGTGTCGGATGGAGGGGTTCAGGCGGGAAATTAGCCTGCTTGGGTTATGATTCTAACGACGCAGGCTACGATTTTAACGACGCATTCACTAACATTATCCTGGTATAGACTGCAGTTGGAATTTATCATGTACTTATGCTTTATTCCGATAAATCATCGTCTTTTAAGGGCTTTACAACCTATGACACTCTGACGCACCAGTGACGTGGACGACCAATATGCTATACCGACAAGCTCATACTGTGTATCCGCATGCGACATAGGGAGCAGGATGTTATGCTCATACCGCCTCACTTTCAGATGTGTTGTAAGTACGACCACCAAGCTGTGTTCCAAGTCACCGAATATATTGAATTGAGATGAAATAAAAACATGTTTGCGGTTGACGACGACAGATGCGATGCAAAGAGGTAGCTGTATGGTACCCCGGTATTGACAATCAAGAGAATAAGTCAGAGAAACAGATTGAAGCCCTGAAAGATTTGGGGGTGTTCGTTAGGGGGAAAGGGACGATGAGGGCGGACGATTAGAATTCGGGATAGAAAACAGCGGGCAGAGAAAGTGGCGAAAAATGCATGACAGAGATCCTGGAATGATACAAAAACAAGGGGGCAGTCGGGGTGAGAGAGGGGATGACTAGAATGTCCGGCCAGGCGGCAGCAGTCAACGAAAAATCAAGAAAGCCCGAAAGGAAACTCGGCACGTCCGCGTTCCATGGTCATCAGCAGTGTGGAAACCATGATAGTTAGTCGGTGGTCGGTCGGTGATTAGACCCACGCCTTCTCGTTGAGGCGGGAGGAGCCGACAGCGAGCTCAGAGGTCGACCACGGCGAGTTGTTGTGCATGGCTTCGCCACCCGGGCTCGAGGTGTTCGGGTAGGGGGAGGGCGCGGCGAGATGACTGCCCCGAGCGATGCTACCCCAGTTGCCAGCGCTACCCGATCGAGCGTGACCACGCCCGACTGAGGACCCACTCAGGCTGTTCTCGTTGGAGGAGTGCGGGAACGCCGACTGGATCGACACATTGGGGGAGGTGTTGTAGTTGGCGTTGACGTTCGAACCATTCGACGGCGTCTTGTTGTGCAGACGCTGCTGCTAGAAAGTCGCTTTCAACATGGGGAAGCATCAACATAGCGACTCAACGTACCTGGTTATACCCGACGATGTCTACCCTCGAGTTGTTGTACCGACCCAGGTCGGGGCCAGCGGTTACTGGCGCAGGGGACTTGGCAGACGCCTGCTCCTGGTTCGGGAGCATCAAGCCGTTGTTGCTAGCAAAGGACGGGTACGCCGACTTGTTTTGCTTGACGGACGCCTTGTCGAGGGCGGAGGTGTCCACCCTCAACGATCCAGTCGGGGGACGCGCGTTGAACTGGAAGCCGTTCGATGGCGGGCTCATGTCTACAGGAGTATTGTTATTAGTGCCGGTGCCAGCGGTCATATCCTGGCTGCGCCGCGCAGAGATCCGTGCGAGCAGAGAGATCGATGCATCGGGATCGCTGTTAGTGCTCATCGACCGCGCACGGCCATCAACTTGAGGAGGGGGAGGAGCACCGTCGGCGCCGGGGGGAGCACCGGATGCCGGAAGCTCCGTATGGATGAAGCAGCAGCGTTTGCCATAGGGGCACGATCCAGACACCCAGAACGTCTGCAAAGAGCAACAAAAGTTAGACGCAGACCATCCAGGCGATCACCGCACTACGCACCCTGCAGATCTCCGTCTTGTATTTGGGGTGACGGGCGACTTTGCGCAGCTCTTCCTCGCCGTGGGCGAACTGGCACTTGGCGCCGTAGCGGCATGTGCCCTTCTCTTCCCAGCTCCTGCACAGCTCCGTTTTGTATAGCCCCAACTTGCGATTGTTCGCGCTCGGCCCATTGCCCGTGGGACTTCCGGATCCGACCTGAAGGCCGGGGCCACCCATAGCGATGTCCATGCCCATGGACTGCGGTACGACAGCATATTGTCCAGTGTAGGGGGACTGAAGCCGAGCCATAGGCATATCGGGTGGATACCCTTCACGCGCCCCATAGAATTGGTTCGCGTACAGCGACATTGCCTGAGGCGGGCCCATAGCGGGGCCGAACATTCCTGGTCCCGGAGGACCAAAAGCCTGCATGTTCCCGCTCAGCAGTGCCATGGCTGTGGCGTCGCGGATGTTGGAGGGGTCGGACGCAGAATGTTGATGACCTGCCCGGAACACGTTGTGCTGCTGCTGCACGCGGGTGACCGCGGGATGATGACCCTCGTGCGGGGGAGCGAGCATCATGTCGTACAATTGCTGCGTGTTCCCCAAGGACAAGTGCGGGGTGTGGCCAACGGGGTAGCCAAGGTTTGTCGGACTCGGAAGAAGTCCCTGCGGGGCGAAGCCGCGAGCGGGCTGACGGTAGGGTAGGCTGGGAGCGATATTGGCGGGGCGGCCGGGTACAAACGCCGGCGCGCCTCCCCCTACGTTCTGCTGCCCGGGAGCGAGCGGGTTATAGTTCCTCTGTTGGATGTTGTAGTCTACCTGGAGCTCGTCGCCGCTGGGCGTGGGACCAGTTGCATGACCAGAGCGGTAATCATACTGCTGCTGCTGGACACGATTTTGATTCTGGTTCGAGAGCGAGGGATACGTCGGCTGGTCCGACGGGAACTGCTTGTCGTTGAGCCCTATGGTGTCGCGATACTGCGTCGACGACCACTGCTGATTCTCCACCTGGGGGGAGTTGCTGACCGGGCCCTCACCAGCGTTCTGCAAGCGCCTGAGGTCCGCGGTCGACAGTCCACCGCTGAACGAATGGGGCCGTTCCTTGGCCTCGCCGTTGCCGACTTTGAGCGGAGAGTGCGATGGAGCACGCAGGGTGTTGCCCGTGGCGGAGTCATTGTTACTCGAGGCAGTAGTGTCCGTCGAGGAGCCGCGCGAGTGTGAGATGGTGATCTGGTGATCAGACGGGTGCTCAGACGAGTCGATACTGGTATCAGACGCCGTCTCGAGCGGGCTCGCCTCGTTGACCTGCACAACGGCCATCTTGTTTTTCGGCGGGGTGCGGATGGGTCCGCGCCCGTCGTCTGCAGAGTCGCCGTTGATCTTCAGTTTTACGATCTCGTCCGCGAGATCCCACTCAGGTGCAGCTGCCTCAGAGTCGACGAGTTGGCCGGTGCCGTTGAAGCGCCAGCGGGGCGCAGAGCTGTTGGTGCTCTCGGGCTGGGTAGTACGCGAAGGCATGGTGCGTTTTGGAATGGGAGCTCTACGAATTGCTTCTGTAGGCGTGGGTAAATGCCAGAGCTAAAATGGATAGCGGCATGGTTAGCGCTGGAAAGGGCGATGCGTTAGCTGTGTGCGACGTACTTGGGGAACGTCTGCCTTGTTTGCTTTGGCGCTCGGTGTGAGGGCGATGGGGGAGAGGAGGAAGTCTTCCGAGTCTGTTGTCGTAGAGAAGAAACTTTTCGTTGCTGTCTGTGGAGTCGTGACTGCTTCGTGCATTTAAAACTGGGATGAGATGAGGATGAACATGCATACGAAGAGAGGCGACGCAGTCGCGACAAACACGTACCAGGATTAAAAAGTTATGATTTTTGTGTCCGGCGACGCTGGATGGATGATAAAGAAAGCGAGGATTGATGCACAAAGTATGAGAGAATAATCAAGATGATGCAGGGCCGATGGTCGACGACGTTGAAGTGCAACGACGATACAGACTAGAGCGACGTTAAAGACGGATAGATAGCTGGGGCCGTGAACCGAGTTCTAGCACGCTTGTAGTCCGTTTTCGAGGAGAAACAAGACGGTGAAGCGGAAAAAGGCGCAAGATAGGTATAAAAAGTAGGAAAGCAGAGAGACGTGGGGCGTGAGGAGGTCGTGAGGAAGCGTGTAAGCTGGCTGGCTTGGTGCTTAGTGCGTGGCCAAAGCTCGACTGCTTTGTGCAATGTGACGGGCGAGATGATGGTGGTGAAGAGAGAAGAGAGATAGAGCTGGTGCGAGGCAGAGGGGAGGCCTGGCGGAACTTCGAGCTGACGGCCTTTTTGATGTGCAGCAACGTGTGCGGCGATTGCCAATTATTAATTAGATTGCCCCTCCGTTTTTCTTGCACGCTGAACAGGCGTGGGCCCCGAGTCTTCCAACGTATCGATGGCCTGGATAATTCTAGTCGAGCTGAGAGCGCTGAGAACAAGGGAATATGCGACCAGCCCTCCAAAAACCCAAGCTTTTTATGGCGCCAGCGGAGGATAGCCACAGTTTCGTAACTTCGAAGTCTCCATTTCTGGCTAAGCACCGGCACACGACGACAGCGACAGCGACGAGGAGCTCGGACTCGTACAATAAATATACCACCTACAGCACCTACTACGAGTCTAGGGCCGCCGCAACACTCCCTCAATTTTGCTATGTTTTTTGTGTCCATTTACTACCGATTTTAAAAATCTGCTCTACACGTGTCAGAGGTGTATCATGGATGATATCAACAAACCGGTGTCGATTGATTTACCCTTGCTCGTTTGTTTTGACTCTCATATACGATCCTCGGCCCAGTGGAGCCCCGCAGTTTACCCCTCGACGGCGGCGGTGTTCGCATCGTTCTCGCAGGCGAGCTGCATCCTATGCGCTCGGGTCACGTCAGTATCAATGTGCCTTTGCGGCGTCGCCGTTTGTGACTCTCTGTGTGTCTTTCCAGAAGACAGACGTCAAACACGGAAGGCCAGCCTCAGAACGGCCGGGACGTCCTAACCCCAAACTGCCGCACGTGTGACTATTCTGTCAAGGTCGCCTTTTATCCTCGGTTCGCCGATTTCACCCCGTCCGGGCCCAGCTCATCAGCCTCAGGCTCTCCTAGACAATTCGCTTGCGGATCCCCTTGCCATCGACGTGGTATACAATGCACTCCATTTTTGTCCAGCCAACAAAGTCACTGACGCCTATCGTCGTCTGCGAGAATACAATTATAGCCTGCCATTCAATGTCGCCGTCGTGGGGTAAACAACAATATGCTTCCGTCGGCGTTCATCTAACTTCTTCGGCCTCGATGCCCATATCTGATGTGATTTCGAGCCAGTGCTCATAATCATGTACAAGCCGCCCAGATCGCTTATGTCTTAGTACCGGCGCCTATGGGGCTTTGGGGCGCCTCCCCCTGCACCCTGCATACCGTGCTCACACACTGCAGCCTGGCAATCAGAAACCCGCCTGGGTTAGACCCGCAACACGCACCCCCCCTCGATTTACGGAGTGTCGGCAGTGATGAAGCAAGACCGGCGCGGCTGCCTCGTGTTGACCACTGATCCGATGGGCATCCTGAGTTCCCAACATGGGAACAGAGAGGCGCCGGAGCGCTCGGGGACCATCTCAATTGTCTGCTTCGAGGCAACGACGCTGTCACCGGTAAAAAAATCCTTCGCGGGACATCCAGATCATCTCAGGCTCTCTGCCAGGCAGCCCGTGTATAGGCCTAGGACAGTGTCGGGATGAACGCGGCGGGACGAGTTCTATGCTGTAGGCATGAATTACCGCCCGGGACGAGCGAAAACCGCGTAACATATTCACCCCGGCAAGCGCGCGCGCCCGGCTAGCGCGATTACACTTCTATGCCAGGGACTGCGCTAGTATTGACGCGAATTAGACACAAAACAAAGCAAGCTGAGTGCGTGCGGGACACGCGAGGCAGGCGGCAAGAAAATAAGCTTCCTTTGTTACCTTGCCTTTTAAGGAAATATGTGTTTAACATTCAAAGTCCGCGAACATGCAACGTCGGGGGAAATCTACTCACCTCTGCCTCGCCGTTTGCGACAGACGACGGCCCGACAAATATACTCATAGCTCTCCTGTGCATTGTTTCCGCTGATATATCTAGCCATGGAATAAACTGTTACTGAGTTTTATCGATTTTTATCACTGTGCTGCTGTATTTCTACCGCAGGTCCGCACTCAGCGGCGGCACAGAGCGGGCGGCTTGAATCGCTATACGAGACCAAACTCATCGGCGGAATAAATCATCAAGCCGCTAAAACGATGCAAAGCATCTCATATCGATATCAGATATAATTCTTGCGAGGATATGTAAGTTCTCCGAGTCATCTCATCAGAGGCCGTATCGATCTCACGCTATGTATGCATGTACGTTCTATGTAACGCAACATCCGGATAAATCGACCCAGTATGCAACGCGGAAACACATAGAAGAGCTGTGTATGTTCTGGAAACCCACATTTATACCAATCTGGACAACATGCGTTGGACATGCGACTGCACGAGTCACCATCCGATAAAACCATGCATCGCGACGCCACTCATCTTGAGCGTGTCTGCCCGAGGGACGCTGATTAATGATTGCCCGAGAGTAGAATGTATTCTATTGTGTAGCGCTCTGCTAGTACAAAATATTCGATTTGGTTCACTAATTACAGTCAGCTAAAGATACAACGATGGTGAGAGGGAAAGAAAGCTATAATGCCAACGGTGCATGTGGTCGGGAGATGAACAGGCTTGCGAGTACGGTCATGCGTCTATCGGAGAAAGTAAACATAAGCAAAATATCGCACAAGACCAAAGAGGCAGGAGACGCACAGTACGACGTGCCGACGAGCATGGTTCCGAGGGCTTGTATCTGATCTTCATCGAATGCTAGCTGGTCTTTATGCCAAGTGTCCTACATAATGAAGACGACGTCAGCTCTTCCGTTTCTCAATGCCAGAATCATTACTGCTTAGCATAGCCAGCAGCGTTATATCTTAGACAGAACGGATATGCACCTGATGTGTCTGTAGGGCAGCAAAGGAAATGATGAGCCCGATTCACCATGTCCACAGGCAAAGAATAGCCCACCTTCTTGAACTCAGAAGCACACTTTCGGATCGTCGTCGATATAGGTGGGGGGTCCGTGGCGTGCGGGGCTAGGACTGTGGAGAGATTGAAAGTCAAAATCATGGCTCATGAAGTTAGATCTCATATCGCAGATCAGATACGCGTCTTTCGCCTCGAGCCAGAGATGGAAGAGACAGCGAGGAGGAGGAACGGACGCTGAAGTGCTCGGGACGTCATAGCAAGACAACATAGACATACCTTCTGTAAGACTAGGCATCCACGGCTCCACCGAATATGGGAAACTTTCGATAAGCGCGCAGATCCCAAGGATAGCACTATGCAGGGCCCGCAGGGCCTCTGCGTAGCCGGCCTGCGTTCGCGGTGGAAGCTTCACCTTTCGCGCAAGCGCCACGAAGCGATTCTACATAGACGTTTGTTAGCATCGTGGTAGAAATTAGGCTGCAGGGGCTCAGTACCTTGAGTGGTACAATGCTCTGCCTCTGCGAGCACCGCACGACCCCCGAGAGTGCCTTCGATGCCATCTCCCGTACTTCAACGTTCTCGTCTGCAAGACACTCCAGGAGCACGTCCATCACTCGCGAGACACCATCTGGCGTGATGGTCAACAAATTCCGGTAAAAGAACACGACGAGCGCAGGCAATGCATGCAGACGGATGCGCCAAGACTGCGTGTTCTTGTGGTCAGTAATGCTGCATAAAATTGAGAGGCATATACAGGAATCGAAAGAGGGCTTACAGTAGACGACTTGATCGCGTTCGCAAAATTTCCAAGGATGACGTGGACGTGCTCGGGTGGGGGTGTGACAGCAGAAATCACGTACAACACAGCGGAGCTGTATGCTTGCAGGTCAGAGCTGTCGTTTAGTTCAGACATCTCTAGGATCTCCGGCCTGCGGAAGAAGCGATCAATAACGCAGTTTACTTTGTATGAAGTGTAGCCACGCACATCAAAGGTACGACGTAAGGGAAAACCAGACATGCTTGCGCGCTATGCGAGGACACCCAGATCCATTGCAGAACTAACGGAAGAAGGATAGGAAATGAGCACAACAATGGCCTTCGGTATGAAAAGGGTGCACATACGGGTAAGCCCGACTTTGTCGTACTGCCATGAAATTTAAGTGACCAACCAAGAATATTCTGGACGGACGTTGACTCACCTCGGACTGGCTGACGCGGGGAGGAGGAAGTCGTTCGTCCTTCCACTTGGGCAGCTTGCGTTGAATCTCATTTATCCGATCGATGTATGGTGCCTCCCTGAGATCTTGTAGGTCAACTCATGGCCAGAATCAGAGAAATCATACGGGGGGCGAACCGAATATGCAGGGGATCTTTCTCGTCTTGGCACGCCAACAGGAAGGCCTCTGCAGACGGATACCACGGCTGCCATTGGCCACTGATAATCATGGATAGATTTTGCGCAATGTGCGCCCGAATCTGTTCAGGCGCCGTTAGATGGCAATGCCACCGATTTCTAATACACTATGCGCACCTCGGCATAGGTAGTGTCGGCGTTGTCCAAGAACAGGTTGACGTATTTGCTGGCTTGAGGATTGATGCGGATGCCGACGCAATCGACGTATATCGCAAATATCGAGAGCGTCTTGCTCACTGAAAAACAGTCATCAGCCTTCTGGTGCAGCAGTTGTCTTGCATCACTTACTTGCAAATGCGGAGTCACCGTTGAACTCGAGGGGCAAAGCCAATATCCAGTCTACGAGCGCTGGCGTGCGTCGGGGATCACGGTCGGAGAGCTGATACTGTATTGAATGATCAATACAGTGAACATGTATTGCATCCATACAAACCTACACTGATTAGGGTCTCCCAGAACATGATGGTGTCGGGCTTGATCTGGGCTAGAATGCGGTCTAGCCGTGCGGTAGTCCATGACCATAATTTGTCCGACAACTGCTTGGGCCAATGCTTTGACCCTTTATGCAGGCGGTCAGCGCGAAGAAAAAGGCGTATATGCACCATTACACACCACGTAGAACGCCGCCTAGGAATTCTGCACCGGCTCGTTGCTTGAATCTGTCCGCGTCGAACAATAATGGTTCAGCTACGGCAAGCAAGTCCTCGAGGATTTCATCCTCAAATGTCTTGGCTATAAGATCATTCAGCTAGTGTAAACCGCTTTTGAGTCGTCAAGTACTCACCTAATGTTCGAATGAAAGTTACGTTCTCGTTCCGTAACTCCGTCACACCACCATTCCTATTCGATTCCTGCCCCCACAGGAGTGCCAGCCTCGAGAAGTAGCCCTCATGCTTGATGCCCTGCAAGGTCGCTTGTAATGAGAGTTGCGATTCTGGTTCCCACTGTAGAGGAGAAGCGCCCTCTTGCACATGAACATAAGCTTTGACGGTTGGCGTCCACGCAAGGAAACCTGTCGGTATCTTGTCAACATAAAGTTGTCTAAACAATACTCATGTTAGGCCTATACACTAACTGCATGTGCATAGCACTTACTCTGTGGCGTCGCTAACAGGGCGCTCAAGGCTTTTCAAGAACTCGGCGGGATCGCCGACGGGGATTTGGCGTTGAAGGGGGTTTTTCCATTCATCCAACCAGAGCTCGTCGTGTGTCTTTGCGTACGTTCTAACTTTCACGAATGCTAGCAACTTGGTGACAGCCCTGCAGGATGAGTTTAGATGTTATCGAGACGTGAATGTTATCTCCCCAAGAGGACATACTTCTGTGCGTAGACCCTGATCGTCGGCTGCGGACTAGTAGTGTGCTCCGTCAAAAACTTGGAGACCTCAGGTGACGCCGGAACGTCTCGCCGGAGCAGACCGTTCAAGAACCTGGTAGCCATTTGGACATAACGCCACTGTTACGGAGCCAATCGTTAGCATTGCTGCGTAAATGTTACGGAAAGAAACGTTACATGTGTCTGGGGCCGCGTTGCAATCTCGAGGATCGATGAGACCTGAGAACATTGATCAGTCAGGGGACAAGTCAAGCTATGGTTGTTCCGTTACAGTCTCAGCGTAAACGCGATTGCGTCTGGCTACGCGCACAGGTGCTTTGCTCAGAGCCTCATTGAGGAGGTTCTGATCAACGGCAGTATCTGAGAACTCTGACAGCAGGACGAGTAAGGCCTCGTCTACGCCAGGAGTCTCCTCGATGTAAGCATCAGTGTGAACAGCCTCCTCGGTGAGATGAACAATACAATCTTGAGCCAAGCCGCCAACGAGCTTTTGGACAGAAGGCTATGAATGTGAAATTCGTATAATCAGCTGAGATAGATAACAGATCGTAAAGAGGCCTCACCTTCTCCTCGTGTTGGCATTCAAGTAGAGAGGTAAGATAGCGCCCGTGGAAGTTTTGATCTACACACATCTTTTAGTGCTGCCATAACATCGAGCAAGAGCGACATTACCGGCCAGCGCGTACGCCGCTAAGTCCTCCCGTAAGCATGCATCATATGATAGATGTATCTCCACGTACCGGTCCCTTTGTTCCATAACACGTACAGAGCGCCCTTCAACCGGTCAGGGTCATTCCCCTTGGCTAGGGCATCGAACAATGTTGGCAATGTGAATCTCGTCGATCGTACGTAGTACTATGGGAGTCATTAGTCGACGAACGTACATACTAGGAGCAGTGAATGACGCACTCCGCAGATGTTATGTAGAACAGCTTGGGTATGCCTTTCAAAAGTCCTTCAGCAATATCCGGGTCCGGATAACTTTTGCAGCTCACCGTCGGACCCTGGTGTATGGCGAAAGGGAAAACTCGACGATATCCTCAAGAAGCTTATCATCAAGAGCCGATCGACGACGGTATAGGGAATGCATATAAACACGGCCAGTGTGATACACCTGCGCGCGCTTGATGAAAACATATCGCGAATTGGTTTTCTGTCTCGACCAGGAGCGATTGAGGCTTGAACAAAGGATATTAGTACGACTCCATTATACTGATATAGCAGTTGCAAAGCACTCACTCTCTGGCTTGAGTGTAATTTTTCTGCAGGTTAGTGAACGCAGCTCTTGTGCAGGCATACTCGAGCAGGTAAGTGTCGATAGCTTTAGCAACCCCCAACACCGCGTCTATATGGTCCTCACCCCCAGCACTAGTCCGTAACGTCGTAGCTGCACGATGGACTACGTTACCAAACCGTGTGCGATGAGCGACAATCCGTTGATAGCGAGGGTCTTTCGGGTCAGTGAGCGTAAACCCGGCTTTCACGTCCAGAGCCTTGATAAGGAGACCATCGGACTCCGTGTCTGCGTTCATGCACGGGTTGGCGACCTCCTTGTCCTGCTCCTTGTAGATGGTAGGCAGTCCGCTCCATATAGACCTACAGGCCAAGAGATAACTGCAGCACTGAGGTGTCAGACATTGGGATGAGATACAAAGGGAAAGAGAGCTCACCGACAGAAATCGTTACGAGCCACATTGTCCCACTGGCCCGGCACATCAAGTAAAGCCTCGATCTTGTCTAATGTCGGAGAAGCGACCTGGTCAAGAATCTCTAGTACAAATGCGATCTCCTCGTCGCTGGGGACTGCATGATCTTGGTCAGTAGGAAATCCCAAACCGAGGAGCCAACGCTTACCGTGCCACTCGACTTTGACATCTTTTGCTTCGTACAAATGACCCCAGTATGTATTGTGGTCTTTATCGAAAGCTAGTGATGTTGAATGTGAGTCGCCCACAGCGGCAACAGCCTCTTCTCACTTACCAGGGTCATCCCACTCTTCGGTATTCATGAAGCGATTGTTGAGGGGATAGATGCCCGATAAGATGTGCAGAATGCGACTGAGTAGCCGTCCTGTACCACTGTAACCTCTTTCGCTCTTCGTTTTGTCGATCAACAAAGTAACAAGACCCATTACCTCCGACTTGTGTTTCAATAACTATACAGGTCGCTCAGTAAGAAGACGACGAATCACGAGAAAAGGCTGCACCATACCGAAGGGGAGGCGCCATCGCAGCCTAGACAACCGCGAAGAATCACCATATCTGAACGCACAGTCAGTGGTTGATGAGCGAAATCATCCCATAGGCATACTCACTCCAGTGAAGGGTAGTGTCGGATGGAACGGCATCATGTGTGGACGTTGTCCTGATGCTCGAAGCACCGTGCTTCAGCTCTTCCTTGATCTGGCCCAAACAAAACGGCAGGAACCGCTCAATGGTCTGCTGTGGCCTCACGCGCGCTAAGCACGCCACGAGCTGCCCGAAAGCCTTCACCGCATTGGACTTTGCGTTCGTCGTCGCGTAGTCGTAGACGAGCTTGAGCACGAGGTCGAATAGCGCGTCAGAGAGATGGAGGCAGACAACGTCGAGCATGTGCTTAATCGATTTGAGCACGCTCTCTTCTTGCTTGCCACCCGTCTTGTTGTTCTTGCCGCCCTCCTCGGGAAGATTCTCGTAAAGCGCCAGAACACGGCGGAAAAGAGAGGTCACCCAGTCTCCATGAAAAGTCAGCTACTAGTGCATCGGCGAATAAACACACTTACCCGCGAAGCTAGCGGTGCTATCCCTCACGAGGGTGCGTTCCTCGTCCCTGCTAAGTACGGGAAAGTTGCCCTCAGTGCCATCAGGCAAGCGGGTATCGTCCCCGTCGACCTCCATCATCTCCACAGCAGTCTCGTCCGAAAATGCCAGGCCGCTCTGGTGAATAGACAAGTCTCCGACCTTGATATGCTGCACGCTAGCGACGATGAACATCGTCGCGCATATGGTCTTCACCGGGTCGTTCAAGTCGATGCCGGGAATGCACAGCTCCAAGAGGGGGACGACGTGCTTCTGCCCGCCGACCCAGATCTTTTCGCTGACGAGCGGCAGGCTGATCCCGCTGAGCATGCTGAGGACGGCGGTAGTGCGATGCGTCTCGTTTACGACCTCTAGGCCGCCATAGGCGCGCTCGAGGAGCTCGGGCATGATAAGCTTCGGCTCGAGGACCGCCATGGCCCGCAGCGCCGCTTGTGCGTACCCCATGGAGAGAGGGTCCTTCGAGAACATGGCGAGAAGCGCCGGTGTTCGTAGGCAGGTAACAAGCGCCCGGCGGATCGTCGGCGTCAGTCGTTGCGTCTGAAATGTTTTAGCACAGATAGCTGCACCAGAATGACGAGCTTACGACGGGGGTCTTGCACGATGACTGCTCTTCCTCGTGCCATCGCTTAGTGAACTCGGTCACCAACCGGTGCAGAAAGCTTGTGAGCTGTGATAAATGCATCAGCGTCGGACTGATAAGATTTCTTCACAAACGTACATTGAGGGTCCAGGGCCCGGAGTTCGATGGATGGAAGAAGTTCTCTGTGCTGGTGATGAGTCGATCCAGCGAGTCCAGCGATTTAGAGCCTGCGAGATATCCCGAAGCCTGTGCTAGTTTGCCGTCCGTCGACTTCGAGGACGATGGGAAGTCCTTGCGGACAGGCCCGTCGACAGACATCGAGTAGACGATCATCTTTGCGATTGCGTCTTGATGACAATTAGTATGAATGGCCAAGTGGAGGGCAGCAGGAACATACTGTGTCGACTGATGGTCTTCTTGATTCGGCGAGACTCACTATCCGACATGGCGTCAGCATGGCCTGCAGTCGTGCTCGAGCCCTATGCAAAAAATTAGCAAGGAAACAAAATGAGTACAAAATCTCGTACTCTTGTCGCTCCCACAGGAACATCTGTAAGGTGTTAGAACGCCTGAAGTGCAGCGAGAGTGAAATTGCCTACTCATAGATGCCAGGCCTTTGCCGACTAACATCGTCCATTCGTCCTCGGACCATATTCCGACGTCCTTCCACGCTGTCCCGCCATCCTCGCCCGCATCACCTGCCTTGCCGGCAACGTGCTCCACCGACAGGTCACCTACAAGCTCCAACAGCCTGTCATCTATGACCGACGAGTTGAATGCCTCCCATAGCTTGAACAGGGCGGGCATGTAGAGATGCGTGTGAGTGGGCGGGAGGAACGACACGATCACCGGGACCATAGTGAGAATGGACTGCGATGTACTTTAGTATTTACTGCCGCAAGATCAAAACGCGGAACGCACCTCTTTCGTGAGAAGGGGCATGAACACGTCCAACATTGCCGGGATCTCGTCGGCAGGATAATACCTCCTGCACTGCTCCGCGACATACAGCAGGATATTCACCACATTTCTGCTAGCGCAACCCGTAAGCCAGCCGTCATCACACGCATACACGAAATTCTTACGACGAGCTGCTGATGCGCTTCTTCTGCCAGAGCTCGCGCTGGAGGACGCGCCAGAGGGGCCGCCACGGCAGCTGCAGGTCCGCGACGTCGAGCTTGCGCTTGGCGCCGGCCTTGGACGAGAGCAGGCTCGTGAGGATGTCCGCCCAGTTGCGGATCACGCGCGGCTCGAGTCCGGGGACGAGGCACAGCTCGTAGTACAGCCGCACCAGCGCCGCGCGCGTCGTCTTCGGCATCGGGTAGCGCATCAGCAGCCAGCTTCACGAGGCCGATGAGTGAAGGTAGGCAAAGGCACGGGATGGGGACGGGGGTGCTTACCACTGGAGCATGCCGTCCCAGGTCGTGAGCTGCAGCCAGCTGCGTGCCTTTGCGCACACGGCGATCTTGCCGACTATCTCCTCGAGCTTGGCGTGCATCTCCTCGATGGACTCGCATTCGTACGGGATGGAGTCGAGGTAGGTCTGCAGCGTCGCGCGCTGCTTCTCGGCGTCCGAGAGCTCGGCGAGAGGCGACGGGGTCCCTCCGTCTTCAGACGAGTCCCCGATGGACATGTCGTCGTCGGCCATGTTTAGACCGTGTGTATCGGTGTTGCTGCCAACTGCTGAAGCATACATGTTGAGTATAGCGTCCATGAGTGCGATGAATTCTGTGTGATCCTGGGGGCTACGTACGTTTGGCCTTATATCTGGATTGCGATAGCTGACGAGTCCTTTAGCTTACGCGTCGTTTCGTTGTATGATACTATCAAGTTTGACGGAAAGCAGTATATAGCGGATGGAAAGCGGCGTGACTACGATTTCGACGACGCGTACGCTTTCTCGGTGTTTTTAGCGCACGCGTCTACATCCGCGACTCAAATCCGACGTGCTGCGGTATTCAGTCATCCCGTCCACAGTGATAATGAAGCAGGCATTCATTATAGCGCTATACAAGGTGTCCACCAGATCCCTCTAGTCTACCTACTACCGATTTCTTCAGCTGAAACAGGGCGGGAAACCATCAGCCACAGCTCGTGCTTCTCGGACTCAAATAAGCAGGAACTCACAGGGGGACTAGGCCCTTCGCCCTCAAAATACGACAGCATGAATTCCTCGGCAACCCACGTATTCTCCACAGTGCCCATGTCCCTGATCACGAGTGCCCGTGGGCGCGCGGGGTTCGGCGCAGTGAGCAGCACCTCCAGGGGCGCGTGCTTCGCCAGGGGGGCCGTTGGGAACATCGACTTGAACTGGCGCAGGGGGGATTGCACCGCGAGGGTCTCCTCGTCTGTTATGGTGTGGTTCTGGGTGGCGAGCCGGACGCGCGCGTGGAGGGAGCGGATGAAGGCGTCGCGGAGGTGGGTGTACGATGTCGAGCGTGTAGGCACTGTGTCATAGCGTCAGAATGAGTGGGAAGCAGGGCTAGAGGGTGGAGACGCGCCGATTCGGATGACACATGCAGTGTTCCGGACTATGTACTCGATTTTCTCGTCTGGTGTTGCCGTTATTGGGATCTACGAGGAATTGAGGTGAGCACACTCTGGTAGACAGGTCTAAGGGACGCGCACGTCGAGATTTGGGTTCGAGAGGTCCGCATAGAATCCAATGGAGTACACCTTAATCCCAAGGATGGACACCTTCCGCACACCAAGGCCCACCAAAGTAAATTCCGGCAGTGGGAATTTCGACGCTATCCGCAAGGTTTTCGGAAAAGCTATCGACGTTTCGGGGTCGACAGATACTAGACATCATCCAATGCTGTTGATTAGATGTGAGGCCTTGACTGCAGTCGCAACAAGTATACACGCACCGTCCTCGCCGTCGATAGTAGCTTGGGGTGCATCCATGTAGATTTTGGAGTTCACGGCAATGCTCAGAGACGCCGACAGCAGGAAAGCGGCGCCCCATATCAGTGGTTTTACTGTTCGAGGAGGTGTCGGGGTCGACGCGTGAAGCATTCGGCGCGCGGAGAAGTTGACGGAACGACCGATAGCCAGCCTGCGTGCCGCGCATGGGCGCAAGACGGAAAACATGGCGACTGGGGAAAAGACCGCAGTAGCGCGAGAATTTGAAGGGAAACAGCTGTGGTCACAGTGGCAAGCAAAGTATTGTCCGGTATCGAGGACAAGTCGAGGACGGAAGAGATTTGCCTTGGTCTCGTCGCGGTCGCGTCCAAGTCTCGTCCCGAGAACTTCGTAGCCGTTGTTTGGGTTGCCCGTGCTCAGCCACCGGCACCAAACAACGTCTCCGAAAGATCATGGAGGCGAGTCAGAAGTTCCTCACGACGACCTCGAACCTTGCACACTGGCTCAGGACACTCGGACGACGCAACTGGGAGATACGCATGGCTAGCTGCTGCATACATTATGATAATCTAGAGAAAAGGCGGTACAACTACAACTGGTGCACAGTACGACAAACATAATCATAACGGACTCCGAAGCGGGATCGAGAACGGCGCACGCTCAGCTCCTCTCGCCGCGCAGGCGGCGGGCGAGCGCGAGATCCTTCGGCTGGATGGTAACGCGCTTCGCGTGGATGGCGGCAAGGTTCGTGTCCTCGAACAGCGACACGAGGTACGCCTCCGCGGCCTCCTGCAGCGCCATGACGGCGGACGACTGGAACCGCAGGTCGGTCTGCACACGGGTCAGCGTCGGTACCGAAGAGGAAGGCCTGGAGCGTGAGTCACCTTGAAGTCCTGTGCGATTTCACGGACGAGGCGCTGGAAGGGAAGCTTGCGGATGAGCAGCTCGGTCGACTTCTGGTAGCGACGGATTTCACGGAGGGCGACGGTTCCAGGGCGGAAGCGATGGGGCTTCTTCACACCACCGGTCGCGGTCTGCAACATGGGAGTCAGGAGTTGTGCTCGACGACGACGGGGGTCGTGGATGGCTACTCACGGCGGCGGTCTTGCGCGCAGACTTGGCAGCGAGCTGTTTACGCGGGGCCTTGCCTGAGGAAGACCACGACGGTTAGACTGGGTGTCAGGAGATGGTGGCAAGTAGAGCAGGTACGCACCTCCAGTGGATTTGCGGGCTGTTTGCTTGGTGCGGGCCATCGCGAGTTAAGATGTGGGAAATGGGGGCAAATAAAGGGCAAGTGGGAGGCTGTTGGTGGTAAGGAAGAAAGCGCCGCTGCACGAACGGTGCGCTCTTTATATAGGCGATTTGAGACTCAGCCACGGAGTCAACAAACGAGGCGCGTAACGCGCAAAGTACCAAACGCGGGGGCATGTGACTTTGTTTATCCCCCAGCTCGTCTACTTAGCGTACGCGTAGGCTCAGCGCTCAACGACAACAAGTGCTGAAAAAGTATTGTACATAGTATCCCAATAATTATAGCACTAAGTTATACAGCAATAAATTTTGGATGGAATCCCAAAGAATATCATCCTCCTCTCCCTCGATTCCCCCCTCTCCTCCGCCTGTTTCTTCTGCGCCCTCGGGAGCCACTGGCATCAGCTACCGGCAGATAGCCGTACGCTTCCACGACCTGGTGCAGAGCAGCAGGTGGAGGACCGACAGCCGCTGGGACGACGGGCGCCGGGGGAGGCTGATAGTCGCCGTCGTCCTCGGAGTCTCCATCTGGCACAAGCCATTGCTCGTCCTCGTCGTCTACCCATACGACGCGATCCCGATGACGGGACTGCGGGCGCGTGGGCTTTGGTTTCGCTGCAACGCGTGCGGCGCTCTCCTTTTTCCACGTCCTGTTTTGCCAACATGAGCTGAGGGAGAGGGATAGCGGGGAAAGGCATACTCTTTCCGTTCACTCCAGTCCTTCATCTTCTTCCCGCCATCGCGCCACTCGTTGTCGCCGTTGGCGACCATGGCGCGTATATGGCGCTCCACGGTATTGTCTACCGCAAAGTTCGGTATGAGGGGTGAGGAAGTGCTTAACTTGGCGCGGCATGTCGCGCAGGTTGGTGTGGATTTCTGTATAAAATGAGTGAGGGGCAAGGGGCGATGTCGTTCGACGAACATTCTGTGAGATCCAGGAGTATCCACAAGCGCCGCAGAAAGTGTGGCCACACGGGTTCCCTAGATGGGCGGCTACACTGAGTAGGATACCTATGAGTGTCATAAGAGGTCCCAAAATAATCTCGACTGACAAAATATCACAACATCTACATGAATGCACATTAGGAACACTCTAGAAGAAATTTTGTGCCGGGACACCCACATTGGACAAGTCATCTCATCTTCGAAGCCTTCTAACATCGTCCGCACGATGTCGCTATCGTTGGCCTTCATCTTCCCTTTCTTCACAGACGTGGGCGATGGCGCAGCGGGGGATGTAGCGGAACGCTTGCGCGGCGAGCGTCGCGAGGTATCGGATTCATTTTCGATGTCCTTTAATTTCGAGGATATGGATTTGGGAGGTGGGGTCCTTGGGCGCACGGCTGTACGCCAATTCGTGTTGGACATCGCATTATTTCTACGGGGTTTATTACTCACCTAGTGGTGGCGGAGAGGGTAGCGTCTGAGCAGCAATGTGAGCTGTTTGTTGAGCATTGTGTGCAGCAGCAAAGTAGCGAGATGGTATGAAGCCAGAGGTTCCTACAGGCCCAGTACATTTCCGCAACACACAACATCTGGGGAAATTGACGCACCCATGCCTCCACTTGTAAATATTTCTGCAATTCCATTGCTCCCAGATGCACCTTTAAATCCACTATAAAGCCCCAAACCAGACATCGACTACGAACCACTCACCATTCATATCTCCCCTGACCGCCCGATCCTCCAAGGCATCTACCTCGGCGAGGAAATCAGCATCGAGCGTATCGTCCCCATAGTCCGACGACGCAGAGCTGTGTGTCTGGACACCAACCGCCTCGGACTCAGCTGGTAGGGCTGTTGGTGGTGGCAATGATGATGTCGGCACCTCCGCCGCCGCCGCGAGATCTGGTACGGCGTCGAAATCGAACCCGGAAAAGTCGTCCGGGAGCGCGTCAAACTCGTCGTCGCTGGCCGTCGCCATCTCGTATATCTCCTGCGTATATAGATACCGATGCGACTCGAAGTCCGCAGTCTGTGTGCAAAGCAGTTGGTGGTTCAGAACGAAGGCTCGATTGAGCAGCGCGTACTACAGACTCCGCCACGTGAGCGTTCCCCGACCACGATTTCCTTTCCTGGCGACTGCTCCTCCTCGACACCGACAACGATGGCGCAGAGCTTCAAAGACCGCAATTTAATCGCAGTCATTGGCGATGAGGTGCGTATTTGCGTATCTGCGGCCCTAGCAGACGGAAACTAATGCACGTACGACGCTGTAGGACTCGATCACTGGTCTATTGCTCGCGGGCGTTGGGCACATAAATGAGCACCAGAAGAAGAATTTCCTCGTTGTCGATAGTAGTGCGTAGTCAGACCTATCTAATATGTGTACGAATCCGCTGACGTGACGCTGCAGGGACACAGGTGTCCACCATCGAGGCGTCATTCCAGGAGTTCACGGAACGGAAAGACATCGCCATCCTCCTCATTAACCAGCATGTATGTACATATGCGCCGGCTTACCGCACATGTTCTAACTATGCAGTAGATCGCAGAGAAGATACGGCCGACAGTGGACAAATACTCGCAAGCCTTCCCCGCTCTACTGGAAATCCCCTCGAAAGACCATCCATACGGTGCGCCCAGCCTTATTAATATATCCTCATGCACCTTAATATTTACATCGCCGCGCTCAGACCCATCCAAGGATTCGGTGCTCAAGCGTGTGCAGAAGCTTTTCGGAGACTCGTAGGGGCTCACTGCTGTCTTCCACTGCTATTACTCGGACTATATTCAAGCACTGTAATTCATAATACATTGGCACGTCCATCGCCTGCCTCCATGGTTATCAGTGAGCGAACCTATCATGAGAACCGCACAGTAGGCTCGTTTTCCCGCACGCCTGGTGCTCGCTCGACGAAGATTCGCAGTGGCGCTGTCCACCCTCGCGAGTCTTTAAATTGACGGTGAGTAACGTCGGATGCGGAGAAGAAGAGGATATCACGCACTAGGTATGTCGATGAGGAGGTAACGGTATACGAAGTATCCTTCGTCATTCTGCACAATGTTAGTATAAGCCCACAACTCTCGAGATTGAACGCACCCGGACCAAGTCTGCATGCACTTCGCCCTCAGTATACGTCTGTCCCTCCGCCTGCACCTCCGCATCCGTAGGCCCACCACGCACGCCCCGCAGCCCCGAGAACAGCCCAGCAAAGCTCCACCGACTACTTTCATTCCGCTTGCCACCATGCTCCTCTCTCACCGGCGCAGCCGTCGCAGGGTACTCCACCCTTGGCGCAGGGTCCCCACTCACATACCGTATCGCGCCCTTCGTCGCATCCCACGCGCCCCTCAGCTGCTCCCTTACATCGCCCAGCGTCAGCTCGGACACTCGTATCGCGCCCTCGTTCACCCAGTCCAGCGCGGCGTCCGCGTACCCGCGCTCCCCCTGCGCGCGGCGGCGCTCGGCGTGCGGGGCGTGGCCCTCGACGAAGAAGTTGAGGATCATGTGCTCGCGCCCCGTCGAGTCGACCGCGATCTGCGAGGAGACGTGCCGGTTGCGGTGCCGCGGGCGCCCGGCGGAGGGGGCGTTGTTGTGGAACGTCAGCGGGCCGTGGAGGTACTTGGCCACCTACAGACGCGCTGGGGTGAGAGATGGACCGCAGACGGCTCGCAGGACGTACCTTGGGCGACGCTTTAATGCGTTCGCACGCATCACCGTAGAGGACGGTGGGGGAATTCCGCGAGAAGAGCTCGGAGGTGAGGGCGTATATGAGCACGGCAGAGAGACCCGCGCCGAGGAGTATGACCGTCAAATTACTTGTACGCGCCGTCGCTCGCACAGCTGTATTCCCTGCGTCAGTCTCCCGCCAATAAATTATGGGCAAACGCACCCTTTCCACCGGGACTCAGTTCCGACCATTTTTTCTGCTTCACGCCGCCGCGTGCTGTCGGTTGGACAAGGCCAAGCTGGAAGGGTCCTACGGAGTCGTTTTTAGAGCGCGACGATGTGCGGCCGGCTTGATCGAGCGTCTGGGAGAGCACGGAGGATGGTATGGGGTCCCGGTGCGTCGCATAGCTTCGTGTGGACAGGAAGTGCGAGAAACGAATGCTTGGGCAGGTATGCGATACGCAGACGGCTGGCCGATGAAGCAGAATTTGCAGACGCAAGGAGCTCATGGCGAACAGGTGCAGAAATGAGTTTTCTTGAAATTGCATCTTTCTCTTTACACGCGCGTGATTTGGACTACAAAACTTGGACTTTTGAGGCTGCTATGCTGCCTATCTCTCTACCTCGTGGGTATAACCTATGTAACACCATCGCTTTTGTAGACTAACTGGAGATGGTGAGCAAATTCCAGTGTCGTATGAACCCCATAAATCTCACACCGTGTCTTGACCCACTATGGAACCCAGAATGGGTGGGAGTAGCTAAGTAATAAAGCGAGGTTTGTTGTTCACTCAGGAAACGAGTGGGACCCTAGCTAAAGATGAAAGAGCCAATGTCGCTTGGGTGTACTGGGTGAAACCGATTCACTTGTACATCTAGTCAGAGTAGCCAATGTCAAATTCTATGTATCAATACTGTCTAAGTCCTCATGATATGCGCGCGCTAAATCACCGCTGCGGTCGATGATCGCCCATCGGTTTCCCACCGGTACCCGTCCGACAAGGCACTGCAAGCATGTAATGTCGACCACCTCCAAGCGCCCGTAGTGCGAGTAATAATGCATGTCCAGATCGTTGTGCGCCTCGACGTCACACGTGCGGATAGCGGCCAGTATAAGTGCGGTCGGGGTTGTAAGCCCAAGATCTGGCGAGGCCGGGAGGTTTACCACGAGAATGTGCTGCAATTGTCCGTAAAACGATTCCGTGCGATAGACTGGCTGCACCCGCCGGCGTGATGCGTGTATATCAACAAGCATATCATACTGCGGGAGACAGTTCGGATGAGACCCAATAGTATAGCATATACATGACTAAAACACGTACCCGAACATGGCTTGCGTCACGCCGATCCTCGGCATATGAACGTAGAGTGGAGGCGTTCATAGTGTCACCTCCATCGAGGCGGCTCACTCGACCCCACTGCTCGACATCCGTCGAGGAAAAGTGTCGACGGATAACAGCGGCGGTTGCGCCGAAACGGGTTGAAAGGCAGATCACAATCTTGTTAAAGATGGTGTCGGGGATCGAGGATGAGGGCCTACGCGGGGGTAGCAGGACACAGGTCGGATCTTAATGCACATGCTTGTAAGCAAGAGCATCGAGAGGTACATAACTTTAGACCACTTACAAGATGGCAGTGCAAGGCTCCCGGGAGCGGAGCGCTTCGGGGGCTTCAACGATAGCATCTCCGCAAGATCATACTTGATCTTGATGTGGGATAGACGTGCCGTTGCGACTACGTGCTCATCAATGCTTGCCCACGGGAAACGACGGCTCCGAATCGCTGGCTGCAAAAGGCCGCAGAATCGCTCCATGGGAAACGCCCACGATGCCCACATCGGTCCCGAGAACTCGATGCTGTCGGCAATGTGCAGCAGGGCGTGTATAGTAACCGGGCATGTTGAAAGGCGGTCCGGTGAATACTGATAGTAAAGTCTGGAGTGAAGAGGTCAACGATCCGCGGCAATAAAGATGAAATCGCAGGAGGAGGCTTACTGCTCGTATTTCTTAACCCAGCTTTGGAACCCCGTACGAAGATCGGATATGTCTGAGCGTGTAATTTCGAACTGTAGGCATTTGTTGATAAGCCGTACGAGGTCGATGAAATGCTCATAATAGACCGGGCGTCTGAACTTGCGGTGCAAAAGTACAGGCCCAAGATAAAGCATCCAGAAGGACCATGCGTCTGCCGTACACGCGGACTTGTCGTCCGCAACGTTCGGTGGTCTGGCGCCGAATGCACCGGGGATCGTTGAGCCTGAGTCTGCAGTAGCCTTTCCGATCGCTTCCCAGACCTTCGGCTGAAAATGGTAGGATCCGCTGCCTTCGTCAAGGCCCTTGAAATCCCCTGTCCACAAGAGCACAAGGTTCTTGAGGACGTTCTCGTAGATAAGGTGCATAAAATCATATGGAAAGCAGCCTGGAAACGAGAGCGACGAAAGACAAGATAGTACGGGGACACCTTTGATTCCGTATTTCATAGAAAGCCGGTTTTCATCGGCGGCGCTGAGCGTGTACTGGACCTCCCGAGCCTGGTGCATGAATTCGGAATGATTGCGAAGCGGGAGATTGGATGGATCATAAGTCTTGACTTTGTTGGTGTTTCGAACACTAGGATGCCGCGATCGATCGAGAGGCACGTAATGTGCAGGCGCGCGGCTGTCGGGGACACGAAGGCCAGTGATATTGCACATACGACACGGTGTAAGACCATTATGGCCTTTCATGCGCATGATCATGGACATAGCAGGGATATCTCCGAAGACAAGAATTAGATACGCGCGCAGCGCGAAAAGCTCGGCGGTGGCGATATCGTAAGCACGAACACCCATGGCGAGTGTCACAAGCTCCTCGATGGCAGGCCAGAGGAAGGAGTCGAAGTCCTTGGGTTTCTTCGGGCCTGGAATGACACCAATGCACATGATGTGCTCGATATGGAAGCGAATCTCGGGAGGGAGGTTGTAGTTAAAGAGGATAAGTGGCCACGCGGTCTTCTTTCGTCGACGGAATGGCCCAAAGCCATCGGTAGAGAGACCGAGTGCGATATCACGCCGGTCGTCGAAGAACTTGTGTGGTTGACGATGACCGTCGACAACAACATGCTGATCTGCAAGCGCACGATAGTGGCTAGCGTCAAAGGTGTCTTTTACAATGTTTGGGTCATGCACAAATTCGTGCCGGTAGCGCATCTGCTGTACGAGACCTCGATTCTTGTAGTATGCGATTAGTCGGGGTGTGAAGGGAACGTAGGTAAACTTCTTCCGAGGAAAACCATCGTGGTTGTAACGCGGCTCTTTGCAGTACGGGCACTGTGTTTCGTCGGCATGGGGTCCCGTATAGCAGCAGCAAGAGTTGGGACAGCAGTCGTATCGCACCGGTTTCAAGGCCGCGAGAGACGCCGCCCGTGCTTTCGTTGCTTTGATCGAAGCTACGTCTGCGGTGGGAAATACGTATGGAAGTTTGTTGAATGTTGCATTGGTCATATGGGATTCCGTCTTGAAAGCAAAAGTACGCAAAAGCGCAAGGTCTTCCTCGGTGAGCTCGTCCGCTAATAGGTGGGCTATAAGACAGAAGAATCACCATAAGGATTGAGATTCACGTACCCAGTTCAGCAGCTTCCCGCTCGAAGTTGTCATTGATGGCCTCCTCGAGGGTACGGCCGTCAAAGAGGAGATAGTCGTCCTCGTCGTCATCCCCGGATCCATCCATATCATCACCGCTATCCGCTTGCCCGTCCTCGAAGTCATAACCCTCACCCTCGTCCTCACCCTCGTCCTCATCCTCCTCATCGCTGCAATCTTCGACAGTCGCTCGTCGGCTGCGCGGCCATGATTCGTGCTGCGCGCTCTCGGCGGCGGCAGCGGCTGCAGCAGCTCTATCTGCGAACACTTGAGGCATCCCGGACCCGGTATACGGAGCATCGCTGTGGTCCCCGTGCTCGTTACCGGCTCCTGGATCCTCCCCGTGCATCTCGTCGTCTCTATCCGGAGCGGGAATATCGGACTCCCCGCGCTCCTCGGAGAAATAGCGCATCTGCGTGCGACCGATGAGGTTATTGGGTGGGGCGGGAGCGTCCGCGACAAGATGTAGAGCGGGCGGGAGGCCATGCAGAACTGGGGCGTGATGCTGCGCGGGTTCGGCGCCCAGTGGCCGAGTCCGTGAGCGAGAATCTGAGCTCTGTGTCGCACGCGCTGCGAGGACTACCTTCTCTATGCGGGGTATCGAGAGGCCTTGACGGTGTCGTCTCTCGGTGCGCTCGTCGACGGTTTGGCGGCAACACGGGCAGACAACCTTTTTCTTAGCAGTTTTAGTCTTCGGCATGGTCTGGGTACGGTCGTGAGCCTTGAACATTATATAGAAGGGAAAAATACATACAATATAGCTATTTCACGGGGTAAAATGCACAGCTGGGTGTGAGGGAAGGACTGCGAGAGTTTGTGCAACGGGCGAGTGCAGCGCGATCACCTGACTTGCGGGTCCACGTTAGATTTGAAATATGGATCTGCCTCCGAGGATAGCGACTTACCCTCATATATTGGCCATGCCGCTCTCTCCTTCGTTACGCCCACCACCACGCCCCCGTTGACCTTGAGTCTATCAGTACTCTCCCTGTGCACCATGCCACCTAAGAGCAACTCACCATCTACGGCAGCCGCTGGTACGACTGTCTCAAGACGCACACGACGCACACAGGGCGGAGGACGCGGACTCGGAGACCGTAGCAACGCGCGTGGAGGCGGAACCGGAGGAGGCGGAGGCGGGCGTGCAGCACTTGCTGGGCCTTCCAGGGCCGCGCAGAGCAATTCGGACCACGAAGAGGAGGGTGGAGAGGGTGCCGACGCGCACAGCGAGGCCCTCAAGAAGGCGCTTGCCGAGGTCGCGGAGCTTCGAGGTGCGGGGTGTCCCTTCTTTCCCTTACGAGTGCTAAGCTGGATCCTAGCACGATTGGACACCGAGGCGACCGCTAGGAGAGAGGCTGAAGAGAGGGCGGTAGAGATAGCCGCCGAGAAAGCTGCGAACAGCGCCGACCACGACGAGCCAGAAGTGATACAGGTGATCAAAAAACCGAAAGGCGAGGCAGGAAACTTGAAGAACGGCTACCGCCTGATCACAGCGATGAAGTTGGATGGGTGCGAGAAGGACGAAGAGGAGTACGCGTCGATCTTGGTATGTGGGTCCTGGGAAGAAATCCTCGAGATCAACGTCTGTTCCCCGTGACGTAACTTGGCTGATAATCAACGTTCAGCGTTCCATCCACACTCACGTTATACAAGCCAACTTGGACTTCACCGCCGAATATCGTAGCCAAGATGACGAAGCCCTCGTCAAAGTCTTCAAAATGGTGAGCAGAAACCTTTGATTTCATAGCTAGTACTTACCGATTACTGTTCTGACAGACGCGGAAGGTCCATCCGTACACGACAAAGCAGCGATTTCCCGCGTACTGGCCGCTCGCCGACATGGTCAAGCAATACCTGCGGAACCACCGCAAGTACATGGTTTCCGAGGGCCGCCTCGCACCCAGCGCCAGGTCAAGAAAGCGTCGCGCAACGATCGACGCGCGTGCGAGCGGGCGGAATGTCCGTAGGAAAACCAGGCACATCGACGAGGAGGAGGAAGGTGGCGAGGAAGACGACGAGGAAGGATCTGGTTCGAATGAGAGCGGTGGTGAAGCTTAGAGTGTAATGTCTGTCATTTCTGTTATCTTTCTTGTGTTCCTACCCCTCCTGTAACGACTTTTAACGACCTCTAACGACCGTATACGAAATGTAATGATTTATAGCTCGAACCGCGAGGGGTACCCGATTGTCCTTTACAGCCAGAGTAACTCTATTGAACCAATAGTTCGGGTGAAAATTCAATCACTCACGGACAAAGCTGAAAGCGCTATGTCAAAATGGCCGCTCAGGAGTGAGTCAAAACGGACATCCAAGGAGCTAAAGGCGCTTGGTTTTACATAGAGCCGATTCACTCATGTACATAGTGAATATTTTGAAATCAAGTCACACCTGCTATGCGCGAGAGTCACAGTAGCGAAGTCTCAGGGTGATTACCCCGGTCAAAATCGCTCTGTCTGGGTCGCATAGTGACCGTGTCTGAGGATTTCGTACTTTCGTAATTGTCAACGCCGCGTGTCTAGAATGAGCACCGAAGGTCATATCGCCGCAGGGCCTTCCTGTATCCAGCCCCCAAGGCTGTTGCGGTCTCAGACCCTTCAAAACTGTCCGATAGGACTGTGCATCTTGAATCCTCCTGTATAACTTCCCCCAGATGCACATAACGTTCAACCCACCTCTGGGCGAGCACGTAGTGGCTGCGGTGCCGCCCGAGGCGGAGGATGTAGAGCTCCACTTCACGGCGACGTTCGGCTCCCGTAGAGACTACGACGAATTCAAGGGCGCTGGCGCAAGGCTTGAGGTGTGGACAGAGCTACAGGTCGGTGCGAAACCGGTAGGGCAGTGGGGGGAGCTGGCTTTCCCGTATGAGCCCCGTGCGGTAGACGACCTAGGATCCACAGACATCGACATCGGAAATACGTTCTCTCTTTTACCTGCGGATGGCTTAGGCGGCACGAGCCCCGATGAACAGCTTACGCTGAGCCTGACGTTCAAGTCTCGCCTGTACGACCGCACGCAGGCCGGGTATACGTACCGATTGATATACCCCCACGGCGTAGAATGGTTGGGGGAGTTCGGGCGAGACGGGGTGCTCCTGTTTAAGCGCGAGGACCCTCGCCTAGCTCTCAGCGAAGGCTGGCGGTCGCATTCAGGCGCATCTTATGAATGGCAGTCGACACCTGCTCAGGTCGGCCTGGACCCAGAGCATGAAGTAGCCAAGCTATCCACTGAGTTTGAGTGGTATATTTGGGCTGTAGGCGACAGCAGGTAAAGCCCATTGCCCGTATCTCCTCTGGCACTTGCTGATCGGGGTCTCTGAATTGTGCAGTGTTCCTCGCCTGCACACCCTGGCAGATCCGTTCAGTGCGTGCGCTGCAGCTACGTTTATCCCACGCGCTCGCCATGGCCAAGTAGCTATACCGCAGCCCTTCGTACTCTCGGCCAATGAATCAGACGACTTCAACATCTCGTTGAGGCCCGACGGAGTGGTTGTATATACCAAGGACCGTAGTGGCATCCGTGCAGGAGGCTTGCGTCTACGACCACCACGCACCTCCTCCGATGGGGGACTTTCAGAAAACCAGTACGAGGCATTCGTCGGGGGAGCTACCAGCGGGTGCGCTACCCATGCTTTCATCTACGATTCTGCGGATCCTTCGCGCGGGACGCTAGGGACAGGCACAGTCATACCCACATGTGCAGTGGAGGCACCTATCACTTTAGCCCGCGTCTCTCGTTGGACGCTGTCTGCTCTCATCCATCATACATCCAACTTTGCGATATACTCTCGGGCAGCGTCTACCTTCCGATTCCTCGACAGCACCGAACCCTCTGAGGATATCGTGTTCGCTGTCGGTCCAATAGGCAGCCAGTTCGTTGTATCTCCCGCTCACGTCCTGAGCGGTGAAGATGCTGCATGGCACATCGCCATCTTAACCCCTCACGAAAAGCCGCGCTTTGAGGGAGGCTCGCTGTCTGTCTCTAGTGCGGCGAGGCCTCCTACGCCCCCTCCCACGCCTCCCCCTCCCGTCGCACCCTCACAATCCACAATCCCCATTGAGACGACCCGAGCGGAGCCGCGCACGAGCACTGCGCTGACTGTACGCCCTAGCGTTCCTAGGAACCAGGTGCTGCGCTATATAATGCATATCCTCTCTGCGCTTGTTGTATTCCTGCAATCCGCCATTGTCGGTGCCATCCTCTACCCCTACGCGTCGCTAGCCAGAACACCCCGCAACGAAACAAACACGACCTTTAACGATGATGACGACGACGACGATGACACAGCGATTCCTCCACGCGAGGCGAATAGATCGGAGGAGCCGGTGACAGTGGAAGAGGAACCAGACACCTCAGATGCCACCAGCGTCCTCACCGAACCCGCGGCGGAGAAACCTGCGCTCCTCGTAAAGATGCATGCCGGGGTTGCCACCGTACTCTTGCGGTCGGACAATGTGACTGCGTCCCTCCATGGCGTCAATATCGAGCGCTATGGCAAGCCGGTCACCCCGCGGGTGACGAGGGGAGAGGGATCGACGTTCTTGATGGAGTTCGATTTCCCCGAGGGCGAGGGACTGTTGAAAATATCGCTGGTGTAATCCAGGTAAAATAAGCGGAGGCAACTGTAGTCGTGGCTCTATCCTGCGGCTAAGGGTGGCCTGTAAAATGTAAGTGTTCTGTTCCAACACCAAATGATAGAAGATATGTATCCACGATCAACTGTTTGTCGTCACCAAAATACAATTGTTACACACGAGCTAGGACGATACATGGCGGCGCGGGGCCGCGCGGCACGATATAATGATACTTCAAGATGCTCTCTCTCTTTCTAGTCGATATCCATGCGTTCGCGTTCTCCGTCGTCGTCGTGTTGATGCTGCGTTCGACGATCTCGAGGAGAGCCGTATGCTGAGACAGACTGCGCGACGATATCGTCCAGCGCTTCCGGTGAAAGGTCGTATTCGTATCCACGAACGACTATCGCATATGCAGCTGGAACACGGACATCAACAAACCTGACACAACGGGGTTATAGAGCATGGAGGATTTACTGTCTTCGATTTTTTCTAGCGACTGGCCGGTGACGGCCTGTTTCTTCGAGAGTTCTCGCACGTACGGCGTGAACCGCTCGAAATCTACGTCGTGGAATACGTTAGACATAATCGAGTCAAGTCCAGGGAGCGGCATCACCTGCTTTACACCGTCGGACAAATGCGCAAACATCGCTGGCTTTCGTGCGACCCCCTCTCCGAGCAATCCCTGTGATTGCGAACCGCATAAGCTCGCCAGTGAGGTCAGACAGCCCCAAGAGATAGTCGTCCATCGTTAGAGGGAAATACTAGAGCAGTCGCAATTAAGGTAAGCCGTCTAATTCAGCGCGAAGTCTCCGTGAGGCTGCTGCGCGTACGCACAGGGACGCCGTCCGTGTCTGCCACCGTGCTCTGCACATAGTTGAAAGGCACAAGGGATCCGTGTTGCAGATAATATGCGAAACTCAGCGCTTCAATGTATTCCTGGAGGCCTGGTGAGACTTGTCTGTGGTGTCGCCAGAACCGATCGCCTTGCAGCTCTTCCTTCATCTCAGAGTAGAAGGTCTGAACCTCGCGTAGCTTTGCATACGCCTCGGAGGCTGCGCGCTCGGCAAGGACCTGATCAGATTCATCGCTTTCTGTGGTCACGATGCGATGAAGGAAAAATATGGTTTTCTTCGAGATGTTGGTGATATCCCGACTGGTCTGTAACAGCGTCTTCGTGAGCATGGAAGAAATGCCTCTGAGGTAGAAGCAGACCTTTATGAGTCTCTCTCTTCTGTCGTTGAACTCGTCTAATTCCTGGCGAAATCCGTCGAAAAAATCTAACACAATGTCCTTCGACGGTATTGCCTCAGATATGCCGGTCGACATGGGTACGCAGATATTTTTGAGTGCGGGACCCGCCGGGTACAAGATGGTTTGTTGAGAGATCAAGACTCAAGAGAGATATGAAAGTCAGAGTGAATTACATATGAAGTCCGCCGCAGACGGTAGACCCAGGCCGCATCTTACGCCCGTCGTCTTCTGAACCGTCGTTGTGCTGCCGTGCGTTTCGCCGTTCTACCCCTTCTGCGCCTTGTCTCTCTACTTGAACGCTCGGAAAGCTTGCTGCCATCATGTCTTTCGCTCCTAGACCAGGCTGCCCCATGTGCGGCATAGTCTCGACGGCCGCACATGCGACTCACAATTCACCTCGCTCGCCATCGTTTCCAATAGGGTCTACACAACCAGAAGTGCTCTGGCGAGACGATAATTTCACTGCATATCGAGAGAAATTGCACCCAGTGTCTAGCAAGGGACATATCATCATCGCATTCAAGTTTGTCTATTTCTTCGATGCGGAGGTAGAGTTTACTGACAACGTGTCCGCAGTCTGCACGTACCTTCAATATACACGCTTGTGTGTAGCCCGTAGTTTCGCGATATCTCTATAGTTATTGATGCATGTGCTTTCTTTCAGTCGTCCAGCGACCTGCCGCTCCTGGTGAACATACGGAACCTCGCCAACCGCCTCCTCTCTGGCTTAGCGACACGACCGACCCGCTCCTCAGACCTAACGTCGCCAACAACACCCGTCCCGACTACGCAACTCACGCACTTACCTGTTGACTCCGAATTCCACATTGGCTTCATTACGCCGCCGTTCAAAGATAGCAAAATTCCGGTGACAGACCATCTACACGCCCATGCCTACATTGGCCCAGGTGATCTAATGGGATGGTGGAGGGGCATTGCATACGGGCCCATGGCGTGGTATCCCATCGATGACCTGGTTGCAGAAATTCGGTGAGTCTGCGCATACCCTGTTGTTCAATATCTCCGGCTTACCTCCGTATACAGGGAATCCGTGTCGAACAATCGAGTAAAGTCGGGATACCAAAATCGACGCTCGGCGCCTATCGATTCAGTGCCTCATGCGGGAGCACGAGCGGGCACTGCGAGTGGCGTGGAAGTGACAGAACCTGGGCTGGCGAATCCTGACCTCGAGAGTGGCGACGGGAGTCCGACGAGCCTGCGACCACAAACGCCCGCCACGCCCGCCCGAAGCACTACACCACTGAACCAAATCCCGGCACTCAACTTACGCGTATAGGTCACGATATAAATCGATGTTTTCTTTCACTCTTCTGCGGTTGTTTTCTTCTACTTTACTGAGCCAACTCCGGGACTTTCACAATGCGCAAATTTTCATATACCTACTGCAGTCTCCGTAACATTGCTCCGTCGTACTGGTTGTGTGTGGAAAGCGGTGTATATTTATACAATGCGCACGCTGCGCGCGTACCCAGTGGTGTCCTTGTTTTATATCAGAGTATACATTATTATCCTTAGTATTAAGAGTCCCGCAGTGCGTTAGGCATCTAGAGTAGATAACAAGCGAGTCAGCTCGAGAGTGAGAAAGAGATGAACGAGGACACTGACAGTACGAGGAACCTGTCAGTAGGGTAGACAGTGCAGCTAATTGATCTTCGTTAAAGCGTTTTGAGTCTTCATGCCAAGTGTCCTGGTGCGTCTTCTTGAAGTTACTAGCACACCTGCGCACTGTCGTAGATATGGGCATCTAGAAACTGAAGTTAATGACGGATTGACTAGTGATACGAATACGGACGTACGGGATCGTAAGTATGGTTAGCTAGAACATCTGTCAAGAGTTCGGGCATCCATGTTTCGACAGTATATGGGTAGCTGTCAACTAGCGCGCAAAGGCCGAGAAGAGCAGCATGACGCTGGCGTATGGCCTTCGTATAGGACGCCGACTGTCGAGGGGGTATACGACTATTCTTCGCTAGTCGGACAAACCGATCCTGAGAGCGATATATGAGCCCAATGAGACGTAACACCGTAATTACAAACGCACCTTGAGGGTGATGACGCTACGTTTTGGCGAGAGCCGTATAATTCCTGAGAGCGTCCTTTTTTCGGATAGCGTAAGTTATTAGACGCAGAAAGAAGCAACAAAAGAACTCACGTAGCTGCCATCTCACGAACCTCTACAATCTCATCGTCTAAACATCGGGACAGCACTTCCAATATCTCTATGACTTTACTCTCCGAAATGAGAGGCATTTGTCTAAAATAGAACACTGCATTGCGATCAGCCAGGAACGACGTGCTCAGTGAAAAGGGAAGATACCTTGAACGAGAGGTAACGCCTTCAAGCGCACTCGCCACGACTGCAGATGCTGGTCAGCTTACAAAACCAAGGCTAGAAAAGTAAACAAATCATACAGATGATTTCCGAATGGACTCGAAAATTGCATCCAGCATCGGGTCCACCAGAGACCGAGGTGGCGTCACTCCACACATCCGTACAAGGAGAACATTAGCAGCGGAAACAAGCTCGTCGTTATCGTTGACTGCATGCAAAGTGGTGAGCGAATATGCATCGGAGACATCTGCGACGAAGGAAATACCTTCAGTGAAACGGAAAAGCTCGGGCTACAACGGCACTCATTTAGTCGAGGATAGACGTGAAGATTCGCAAATTAGCTTACCACCAGCGGGAGAATATAGTCATACGCAGAGATGGCTCGCGTGTGATGGATCAGCTGGAACAACCATTTGCAGACGGTGATCCCGACCCTATCGTAAGTCGATTGGAAAGCGCGGACGCCAGGAATACGCTCGGCTCTCCATGTCTTGAATTGGTTCACCAGCTTGAGCACTCTCCCCATGTGGTATGTGCCGTGCATCCCCATGATGTCGAAGTCGAGTGGGGAAGTGCGGCACTCCCTCACAAACACCCCCGCGACGGGTTTTGAAGGGCGTGGGCACCACTGATAGACGATTCACGTACGCGCGCCATCGGCATGGGTGATCAAGGTGTAACGCTACAAAGGACGTACCTTGACGGTGTCAGAAAATGCCAAGATATCTCCTACGGAGGCGCGAACCTGCATATGCATCCAGGTCAGTTCGACTGGTATCATAATGTTGACATTACTCACCGTGTCATGTTCGCCGTGGATTTCCGACCAACAACGTTCCACTGTTGTATCTGTCCAAGCAGAGAATTTCCAACCAAGCTCTTGGTAAAAGCTCTCGAACAAAGAAATGATCTTGGTAGCGTCAAAAGACAATTCGCTGTTATAGTCAGTGGCCAAAAATTCTTCCATAAGATATGTGGCCAACGGCTGCACTCGACGAGGATCTGTATGATGGAAGACATACTGGTTGCGAATGCTCGAATGAGCGTCATGCTGGTAAACCTACTCAACTGAAACACACCTCCAGAAACGTCGACCATACCAGTGAGGTGTCCGGTTTGATATTTTGCCCGAGGACTTTCTTGATGAAGGGCGTGATCCACGACCATAACTTTTGTTGAGCATTTGTCGGCCAATGCTTTGAACCTGTCGCGTTTGAATGTATTAGCCCTCCACAGCGCTGAAGTGTGCACTGTTGGTACCTCCGATCACGCCTGCGAGTAGTTCAGCAGCAGCACGTTGCTTGTCCTTTTCTTTAGATTGCAATAACATTTCGAGCGTGGGCCTCAGTGCTTCGAAAGGTGCGTCATCTAGAATTTGAACTATGGCATGCGCCATAATTAAGCAAAATATAACAAAGGCAGGGCCGAAAGACTCACAAATTGACTTGACATTGGCTATGTTATCATCTGTCACACCATTCTCGTGGTTTTCCTCCGACAAGTAAGTCGAGAGGGATGTCCAATATGACGCATCTGTGGCTGCTTCACGAAACACCGCGACAACGCTTTCAGAGGTTGGCTCCCAGGGCTGAAAGGTCGATTTGATGGGATAAGGAGGCAGAAAGAGTTCGAGTGTGCTGCTCCATGCAAGCCATCCGCTCGAAATTTTATCGCAGTACAAACTAATCGCACCGGCATGTTAGCAGTGGACATGCATTGGATAAATATACAGGCACTTACGGCTCCCGCTGCTGTATATTGGGAGGGATCTTGAATCCCTTCAAGAATTTCGTAGTGAGGGTGTGCAATGGTTCCACAGAAAGACTACATTTGAGAGGGTTCCGACACAATGCTTGAACCAAATCACTCGGTGTGTGGCATAATGTGCGGAGCTTTATGTTGCGACTCGCTTTCATGATGCCTCGTTGAGCATACTGTTCGCCGTAACAATCAATAAATATGCCTCGATCAAACTGAACCAGAAACATACATAGCGCTAATTGGAGAAGGAGAAAGTCAGCGCACAGCAAGGCAGAGATGCAAAGAGAGACGTACAATGCTAGGATGACTGTCGTGGGTCATTTTTAGAAAATAGCGCATGTGCGCCGGAGACGGCGGAACATCGCGTCGAAGAAGGGTTCTCAGGCATCGTATGGCGACGATACTATAACGCCAATGGGTGCGCGGTGATTGAGCGATATCCAGAAGGAGGGTCGTCTCCACGATGTGTAAGTAGGGAGTAGAATTGACTGAAACTTGAAAGACATACTGTCTGTTGAATGGCGTCGTTGACGAACTGCAGCCGTGCTACCCGTTTGGCTTGACATCGACGAACAAGTGAGATGCATTCTGTTGATGATGGATGGTCCATCAAATCCCGCGATGCCTTTGCAAGCGATACATTTTCTATATCATAGACGAGGTAACAAGGCTCGACGAAATTACCTAGACCTGTGTAACATCAATAACCGGTGCCTCACAATACCAGCGTTTTACACGCACAATTTTCGGAGACCACCGATACACAACCTTGAATGGATGGCTACGGAAAACGATAGATAAGCTAAGTGCTTATGGGAAACTCAAGACACACCACACCTTTTCATTGTGCTGCGACTTGAAGAGGTGCTTCAGAAGGTCCGTCGCCAATGTCGGTTCTTGTTTGTAGTCAGTGAATGCACGCATTACTGCGTACGAGTGGTTCTGGATATTCACCTGAAACGGCATATTTGGCTTTCCAACCGTCAGCAGATGAAGGAATATTGGCTTGTATTGTAAAACTCACCAAAAACGGGATAATTCAATGTCCACAGAGCACCTTTCATGCGGTCGTCTTCGGTTCCTGGCAATAACGCCTTGTAAAGCACTGGAAGTGCCCGCGTTCGTATCCCGTCGTAGACTGAACACATTGCCTCTATAAGGGATTGTGCGGCTCTTATGGGGGCGTAAATGACGGATTTAGCGAGAAATGGCGAAGGCTTACTCTCTCACTGTTACACCACGACCGACGCTCAGTATGCATGCTTTAGAGGGGGGCTTAACCTTACCTGTCGCATAGTTCCACATTGACCATTCCACGAGGTCGTCGATCAGACTATCCTCCAGAGGCCCACGCAATCGCTCGACAGAGTTCCACCGAAGTCGAGCGGAATGATGCAGCCTACCATTGCACGTAAGTAATGAAGACTAACTGCATGCAGCACTCGAATGTCTAACCTAGCTCGTCGGGTATATAATGCCCTCGGCCAGACCTTTTGGTTCGCATATAGTCGAGCAACATCGAGCTCTGAGCTATATTGATCGACATTGGCGGAGTAGCTTGAGATTACGTGTGAGATGCAGTTGTGACTGGTGCTGCCGCAGTGCTCACCTATCTTTACTGTCGCCATAGTCCAACATATATGTCCGTAAGGCACGGATCTAGCAGAAGTTAGGCATCGTATTGACTTGAATGTCAAAATGCGGCACATACCAGCATGCGAACCGCGTCTACCGTGTTCTCTTCACCCTGCTGTCGCAGTGAAACTGATGCTCTGTGCAAAAAGTCCCCAAAGCGACGCCTGAGTGAGGTTATATACTGATATCGAGCATCTTCAGGATCGGTTAAACAAAAGCCGCTGTTCAATGGGTCAACAGATGGTATCATCTCTGCCAGTTCATTCCTAAGTATTGCTGCGTCAGAGTGCACTAAGAGCCGCCGTCGTATGAATCCACGCTCACAGAGTGTCACTTGTCTCAGTGGAAGCACTCCTCAGATGCTCGGGTATGATTTCCTTGACGAGCGTCGGGATACCTGAAAAGGCGTCGCGCACAAGACTCAAATGGCTGTGGTGGCATCTGGTTAGTGCTACTCTGATCTGAGAGAGACCAGAAGCTTACCGACAGAAGTCGTTTCGCCATACAGCATCCCTCGCGATACCTGGAGACACACATTAAGATCAGCAATTCGATCTTGAAAGGTGAGTCTCACGGTTATCGAGGAGGGCATCCAGGGTAGCCAACGTGGGCTCTATCAGCTCCTTGAATATCTGTAGCGTAAAGTCGATCTCCTCTACATTTGGCACATGCCAGGTTAGCTACGGAGTTGTCAAATGAGCCGTGAACTGATTTTGCAATAACTAGGCGGCGTACTTTTACTTCGTCTGGCTTGTATAATTTCCCCCAGCGTTTATGGTGGTTCCAGCGGAACTCTGCAGGGAAGCGTAAATTGAGCTGAGCAATACGCATTGAGATGAGAACTCACCATCACTGGCCCACTCGTCTGGGTTGACGAATTTATTATCGAGCGGATAGGTGTGAGTGAGCGTCAAAAGTGTACTCGCTAGGAGTTTTCCACTCCAAGAGAATCCACGCTTAGACAGTGTCTTGTTGTGGAGTAAGGAGAACAACGACAGGAAGTCTTCCTTGAATGGCAGTAGCTGCGCGGAGCACGATGATGAGTATGACGAGGTGCCTATAAATGTGAGGGAGTCTTACAGCACGACCATCGCTGAGATCGAAGGCTCGTTTAGAGCAGGTATTGCACAGAATTGGAAATGGCTCACTTGTAAACACAGCCTCGTAACAGTGCCAGATCTATGATTGAGATGAGCGAACGCAAACCGACGAGGATTAGAGGTCGGATGGAACATAACTAACTCCAGTGAAGGGTAGCATCGGAGGGCAGCGGCAGAGATGACATGGTCGTTCGAAGCGAACTGGCTCCGTTCTCAAGCTCTACTTGTATATTGCGAAAGCAAAAAGAGAAAAACTTGGTGACAGTTTTCTCGGGGTTGGCATTCGAAAGGCACCCAACCAGTTCATGCATGCCGCGGACAGCGTTTGAGCGAACGTTTGTGCTTGCATAGTCAAAGACCATGTTTAGAGCGAGGTCAAACAACGACTCCGACAGATGGACACAAATCTGGCTACACGCGCACGTCACAGCGCTGACGATTTGTGCTGAAAAGAAATTGTTAGTCCTGGGGTGGAATTGAATGGTAAATTGTACAACCTTCAGAGGTACCGCCTGTGGCTCCGTCGCTTCCTTCTTCGGGCAAGTTTTCCAGCAGTTGAATGACTCTGCGGATAAATTTGGCTACCCAGTCGGCAAAGTCTCCAGTGGTATCTCGGAGGATCGCATCCTCATCCTCGTCCGACAGTCTGGGTTCGACGCCGTCGATAAGCTCGTTCAACTCGTGCGGAGATAGTGTCGGCATGGTCGGAGCGCCGTTAGGAGGGGAGGCGGGTTCGATGGGCTCAGTATCCAATGTCGCGGACATCGGAGCATCTAGACTCGTCAGATCACCAAACTTGATGTATTGCGAGACCTCTATCAGAAAAGACGTGGTGCACAACTGCACCCGTATCAGCACGATGTATACCGCATTGTTGTACTTGAACTCACTGTCTTGGACGGGTCGTTCTAGAGTGTCGTCTTAATCAATTCTGATCGGTCTACCACAGACTGCACGTACCAAATCGATTCCTGGGATTAACAGGTGCAAGATTGGCACCAGATGTTTCGCGCCAGGATAGTAGATATCTCTGGAAACTATCGCCGGTACAACGGCTCCCAGCGCCTTGATCACAGCAGTCGTACGTTGCGTCTATGAAAGATGTAAGAAACCATGGGTCAGGTAAGAGTCTGTTACGAACTTCGACCAGAGCTTCCAAAGAGGGGACGGCACGCTCTAGAACTGGATGAAGGATGAGGTCAGGCTCCATTTCACTCATCGACTTCATGCAGCTTTGGATGTTGGACACCGTAGTGCTGTCCTGCGAGAACATCGCAAGCAGTGCGACCGTCCGCAGGGATTTCACGAGTTCGCGTTTCATTTGCCTCGTCAGCCGGCGGTCTGTCGGGGTGGTGCAGTCTGGTTCTTGTTCTTTATGCCATCCTGTACTCGGCCATTCATATCAGTTTCATTATAAACGTCGCGAAGACGAGTTCGACTTACGTTCGTTGAAGTAATAAACGATATACTTGATGAAAGCGCTCAACTGTAAGATATGTTTCGGGTCAGCGGTTCCATCACGCGCACACCTACAGACGGCTCAGCAAGCGTAAAAAAACACATACATCGGCGGTCCAGTCTCCGGAATTCGAGGGGTGGAAGAAACTTTCCGTTGACGCAATCAACCTTGCTAATGAATCTAAAGCTTTAGAGCCAGCAAGGTAGGTTTTGCCTCTGGAGCTGGATTTCTTTCCAATGGGCGCCGCCAGGAAGTCTGCTAGTGTGCTTGTCTGGATTTGCGGGGTGTTGGTCCCAGACTGCAACGGCGTGAATAACGGTGTGGGGGCGGTAGATGCGGGGGCAGGAAGGCCGTCGGGGGCCATCGAGTAGACGATGATACATGCTAATGATTCTGTACGCGGCCGTGAGTACGGTACCTCAGATGATTAGCTGGCACCTACGAATTCTCCATCTCGCTTTCGGGAGTCGAGTAATCTCAAACCTCGCCTCGTTGTCCGCGGAAGGACCTGTCGTAAGCGACCCTGCATCAGCGAGAGGGATCTCTGAGATCCGATATGTTGTGTTGAGAATTCGTAACAATAGAAAAGGGTCAGGAGGCGTACCCATAGAAGCGAGACATTTGCACATGAGGAGTTGCCATTCATGCTCTGTAAAGATCCCCACGTCCTTGTAAAGGCCGCCATGGCGGCCGGTGCTCGTGCCTAGGTCATCCTTGGGCCAATTTGGTCTTCCCTCGCCGTCACTTTTCTCGTCGTCCGGGAGCTCTTCAATCTTGGCAGGATCACTGACTGAAGGATCTACGTGCATTTCTGCAAGGCGCGACAGAAAATGTAACATCCTCTCGTCGTACATATAGGAGTTTATGGACTCCCACATTCGAAATAACATGGGCAGATACGATTGGGGGTGCGTCAATGGTAGAAAAGTCAGCATGTAATATTGCGACGATAGGATACTCTAGAGGGAGCGCGTCAGCGATTGTCGATTAACGGTGAAGTGTGGCATAGACGCACGTCCAAGTCGGTTCCGTTCACGAGGGGAACAAACGTTGCTAGCATCTCGTCGATAGCGGCAGGGTGGAAAAATCTCCGCGTGTGGTCGGCGATATAACCCATGTAGAAGGACAAAGAGCTGTATAGATAAGTGTGTTAAATAATTCAGTTCATTCTCTTCCCAACTCGGACATACCTGTATTCAAATTGTCTCCGAGTCAAGAACAAGTCTTTGCTCAGAAGTTGATATATGGGCTTCCACGGAAGTCGGAGATCCTCTATGGATAGTTTCTTGCGCGACCTAGCCAGCCATTGCAGACTGCCCGAGCATATGGAAATTATCGAGGTGGGCATTCCGGGCGTGGTCGCCAGATGGAAATAAAATCTGATAAGTTTTATTCGTTTTTCCTTCGGTATGGGGTATTTGAGCATACTCCAGCTGTATACACAGATGCATTGAGCGTCCAAGGAGGGCAGAGAGCTTGATGTGATACGCCACTTACTAGCCGAACATGGCATCCCAATGCAAGAAGCCGGGATCGTAGTCCTTCGCCTGGACACACTGTGCCATGCGAGTCAAGATGAAGTCAAGCAACTCTTGCATCCTCGCATTTGATTCCACAGGGTATGGCACGGATAGGGCATAGTTCCTCAATTTTTGGATGTACCGATCGTCGGATTGCAGCATATCGTCCGGAATCGTGGGCCTCGGAGAGGGGCCCGTGTCATGAAGAGACAGCGAAGAGATATCTGGCACGCGCATTCTGTCGTGTATGGGGAATTGGAAAAGCAAGGAGTTTACGCGTCTGTGCTCGGGCACTTGCTTATATGTTAGCCGCACAGCAGCTGGGAGGAGAAATATTAAGCGCCCTGTCGGTTGCCTGCAAGTTGGCGCTCGGTGGCGCCAAATTCCCCGCGGAAACACGGGGTAAAGTTGTGGTGACTGTTGGGTGACTGCGAAGGTCTCCTCAGTCTGTGTCCAATCTGTTTCCTCGAATTTTCATGCCTCAAGCCTCAGGGCCAATATGCAGAGCAATTGCAAGAGGGCGTTGGATGATATACACCACACAAAAAATACAAGTATAAAATGTGCAATACCCTCGCTCAGCTGAGCGCTACATCCTGAAGCTCCTTTAGAGCGCGCTCACGCACCATCTCCCAGATCGTGTCTCTCTGGGCGCTCACATCACCTAAGCCCTCCCGGATCTCCTCTAACCTTTCCACGTACTCGCGCCCGTCGTCCTGAAGCTCTCGCAGCGTCGCCAAGGACTTCTCCAGTGTCTCTCTCTGCATCTCCGGGGACGAGAAATGCGAAGGCTCGAATACCGGAGGGGCTCCACCATTGGTGTACGCCAAAAGGAACAACTTGTCTGCCGATGGCGTCAAGTCCGGCGCGCGCGAGACCCTACGATCCCTCTCGTCTTCCTCGCCGGTCATGTCTTCCTCTTCTTCGCGCTTAGGGACGAAGGAGTCACTGGGGCGTTTGTCGGGATCTTCGCCTATGACCTCCCATAGTCGCCCCAATGCCTTCCGCATAGTCGCTTCGCCCTCGATGAGCCCATTTGTAGCCTGTTCCAGCTCGTCCAACAGGCTTGACCGGAACGAATGGGTTACGGCTTTGTCCATCACATACGACGAGAAGCTCAGGTGTTGTACGTTCGGAGGTGGATAAGGTGATTCCAGCGGCGGGGATGGTGAACGTAAATGAGGCAGTGAGGGTGGCGAGGGCGACCGGCGAGTGGCCGGTAACAGTAACTTGAGCCGTTTGCGGGCGCGCTCCTCCGCCTACTGCAGGTATGAGCTGCATGACCACGCTATATACCGCAGAAACGGCGCACCTGCCAATCTTCCATCCCAGGACCCCATGCTACCATCTTTCCCTTGCGAACCCATCTAGCGTCTCTGGTCATTTTCTTGCCCCAGTTTCCGTTCTTCGTGCTCGGGTTGAGTGGCTCCTCGTCAGAGATGTAGCCTTGTGAAGGGTAGTACCACGCGTTTGGATCTGCTACTGGGAGTGTGACATATTCGCTGGACAGACATCGTCAATAGGACTCCAGTCATCGAGCTTGGACTACGCACTTGTCTTCATTTTGAGTAGCTGCAGGCCGCTTTTGCGCATTCGACGGCCCAGAGTGCTGGTGACTCGTTGATGGACGGGAGGTAGGGTGGCTGCGAGGCACGATATCCGCCATGGAAAAAGGTTGCTGGGAGCTACACAGTGAAACGGTTTAAAACCAGTCGTCTATGGGCAGCAAACGGGTAAATGACCATCGGCGGCAGATACAATCGGAGATCGGATATGCACTCTCGATCTCAGATCGAAAACAAAGTCGAGCGCCGCAAATTGGCCGCAGGGAACTTGGAACGCGAAGGTGCGCTGGGCAAAGGTCTGTACTGCTGCAGAAAAGGGGAAAACAGGTCGTGTATTGATATCGATTACTTAGTAGTGTACGTCTAATTATACGGAAATACGGTAAGTAGTCATTTGCCAACGGGGAACTTCAGTAGGGGGCAGCGCGATATCCGGGCGTAAGTACTATCAAATACAAGGGGAGGCAACTTGTCGGCCCTGGTCGAATTATATTGGTACAGAGGAGTCTATGCAGAAAGGTAGAAATCAGCAGAAATAGTCGGCATGAGAGGAGGGGGGAAGAGTGCATGGCCACATTCCCGTGGCGACGAGGTTCTCCCAGTTGTCTTTACAGGAGCGGAAGAGATCTAACGCGGCGCGGACATCTTCGAGCTTCATAGATTCGCCTTGAGTATTTGTATAGTGAGGTTGAACACGACTAAGGGCTTACTGGATGCTCTACACCGAGTCCAATTTCTCGCCCCATAAATCGGTAGACGAGGACGGACAACGACACGGTCGTCCTGCACCGCAGTGTCCGGCGTAGGGGCAAGAAAAGCGCTACGTCGCGCGTGTCTATAGCCGGATGCGTGATTCCTAGAACCTAGAATATATATCAATTGAAGAAGGCCAACGCGAAGGGTACTGCAGCGTATATCTACCGAGAGAAATTTCCAGAGGCAGTAGCCCACAATGATTTTTCTCGAGATTGCCGCCACGACCTGACGTTGAACCACATTAAATGGCGGTGCTAGAGATACGATTTAGGATGATGCTTTGAGATCGCACATGGCTGAACGCACCATGAGCAAAATGCAGAGGCTGGAGACCCGTCTGGGCATTCCTGTAGTCGGTCACAGGCTGGCTGTCAACGAGTATCAGAACCGCCAAACATCCCAGAGAGAGAAGATACTCACGTAGGAGCAACGAAGGTATCGATGATCGTTTTCCCCCTGAAATCCGTGATGGATACGCGCCTGCATTTTCGCCATGTCAGTATCATCGTAGGCAGACCGAGACGATCGTATACACACGCTACCATGGGTACTCGCCGGTTGACCGAACCGATGTAAACAATCTGCGCCTCCACAGCAACATACCTTCGATGCATACAGTCAGCAAGAACAAGAGACCTCGTACACAGAAACAGAACTAACTTGGAGTTTCTTGGTTGGACCGCGGGCGTTACGGAGGCATTTGAGGTCGAGCTCGCACCCGCTGCTGATCCCGAGTACGCGATACGCGGTACAGGATACAGGTTTGGACGCTGCTGTGGAACTGACATCGACATCGAGTGCAGTGAGACTGTGCAGGTTCAGAGGAGCACAAACGTGGGGGGCGCGTACGCAGCGAGGGCACTACATACGACGCATCCGAGCGGCAGAAAAGTATGCGGCACAGAGAGTTCCGTCTTGCCCTCGCACACGCCGCATTAAGCGGAATGCGCACATAGGGAGCCGGAAATGTGGCGGCTGTGGACATGTAAAGAGAGTTGCAATTTCACCGGCGCTAATTGCATGAATTATGACTTGCCTTGCAGTTACAATCGGTGCAACTGTTCGCGGCGTGCATTAGAAGCAGGCGGAGGTCGGGCTGAAATCGATTGCGGCCACAACGACGGACAATTTTGTCGGTTTCGAACGCACGGAGTGGTCCAGACAGCGAAGAATGAACGAACACGGTCCGCGAACAAGACTGGCTTCTGACTTTAGAAGTAATCCAGAAGGTGATGGCATACACATGCTCAAACCTGCAGATAATCTATCCACGAAGGAAAGTAACGGACCAACGATCGAAGTGCAGCACCGTTTGAATCATCTAGATTGGGTTACATGTGGTATTGTACATAGCTCTATATTCCAATTCGCCATCAATGTCACCGTTTCGTATGAATTGAAACAAAACACCCACTTCCGATATCTGTCCGTTCCTATACAATCACCGCTGTAGCTGGAGGTTGACCTCCGGTTCGATTTCTACCGCACGCTCGAAATTGGCGCCTTCCTTCCTCCTGACGCCGGACTGCTCGAAACTCTGCATCCCGTCAAGCCCCCACCTATCCATCATGGCCTTGTCCTCGTCCCATGGCGAGCACGGTGTCGTCAGCATCTGCTCACCCGTGAACACGGCGTTTGCACCCGCCATAAAGCACATAGCTTGCTCGGCTTCGCTCAAGGTACTTCGGCCGGCAGCGAGACGTATGATCGTTCCGGGAAGGACGACCCGAGCAGTCGCGATCGTTCGAATGAGTGTGTGGTATTTGACAGGATCGTTCTTCTCAAGTGGCGTGCCTGGAATTGGGACGAGTGCGTTGACAGGGAAGGACTCGGGATGCTCGGGCATACTGTACATTCACATCTATGGGTTAATTATCGCGGTATATGAGCAGTGGGGTGGCTTACTTGGACACCTCCCATATGAGGCCAACACGATCCTCGTCGGACTCACCCAGACCTAGAATTCCGCCGGAGCATACGCTGATTCCCGCGTCGCGGACATTGGAGATGGTATCTAGACGCTCGTCGTACGAACGGGTAGTTATAACCTAAGGCGTTTATTTAGCCGGCTATGGGACGTGCTATAAATTAAGGCGCTCACGGAGGGGTAAAATTCCCGGGAAGTATCCAGGTTGTGGTTATATGCCGTGAGTCCTCTGATGAATCCGATCAGCAAACATCCTGCGCGCCATTACACAGACCCATTTGAAGAGTATACGCACGCCTCTTTCAGCTGTCTTGCCTGATCGGCACTGAGCATGCCCAATGTCGTGCAGACCTCCATGCCCATTCCCCGGACCTCCTTCACCATGGTCAGGATCCGGGCGAATCCACTCTTCCGGCCAGCGAGGTCACGCCATGCAGCGCCCATGCAGAAACGCGTGCTTCCATTTTCTTTGGCTTTACGCGCTGCTTCGAGGACAGGTTCAATATCGACGAGCTTGGACGCTTTTGTAGATGTTTTATGCTTAGACGACTGGGAGCAGTAGGAGCCTGTAGGATCCGTCGATATATTGCAATGGAGGAGATAAATTCAGTGAATTATTCGTACAGTCTTCTGTACATCCTCCAGCTGTGGGGGATAGGGAGATGAGTGCTATTTCGGCGGTAAAGCGGCTTTAAACGCACTTTTGATATTCATGAGCGTGCATAGCTGAATTTTCGTCGGGTCGTGGTGCTGTCGGTGAACAGCAGCTGAACGAAAGACAAGGTCCAGCAGCGGTGTATTGTATATCTGCTGGATCTCCTGCTTGGACCAGTTATGGCGAGTTGCCGGCGGTACGATCGGTGCAGTCGCGTGAGTCGCCAATGCCCGATAAAAGTGGGGGGCCCGCGCAGGCAGCAATGTACGCAGCATTTCCGTGGGCGTTCAAACGAGTGAGATTGACCACACCGGTAGCAGCTAGCGTCGAGGGACTGTGGTGGTATGAAGAAAAAGGTGAAGGCTTGGCCAATGGACTTGGGGCAGAAACGCGTGAATAGGAGCTTAGATCGGATTATGTAAGCCCCACGGACAATTATCACGCTCAACGGAAACCACGTTCTCGCGCACCTCCGCCGCAGACCGCGAAAAGTTGGACTTCAAACTTGCTTCAAACAGCTGACAATCGTTTGCCAACAGTGTCTTCGAGTCCGTGAAATCGTGACCATTCTTTGGTGCCTTTCAATTTTTGAGCCTTTCCCATCATCACTTATACCAAGAGGCGTGCGGTCGAAACATTTCAGACATCCACCTCCCAACTTTTCAAACTCCGGAGGGGGGGGAGGGGGGGGTACGTAATGATGGGATCTTGAGGACCCCATCTGCCTCGAGGCTCGCAGGAAGGCGGGACGGAGCGAGCGCACAGGCCGACTCCTTGCTGCAAGACTTGGCTGAAATATTCAGTATACTACTAGGTCGAATACTATGTGGATGATGTACTATGATTACTGTAGTATTATATACTGTGGTCTATGAGAATTCTGTGAATACTAAGAAATTGAAGTATAGGTACTGCACGAAAAATGCAAACTCGAAGTACGGTTAGTATGGAAAATTGAGTGCGTGTAAATATGGCCCGGGACTGGTAAGTAAGTGGGTAGGTGATAGCCTGAGGTGAAAGGCCTGCTCCGAAATCAGGCATACCATAATAGGGCTGCAGTCGGCGTGTTCTCGTCCTCGACTCAGACAGAGTCATGTAATCCCAGCACTCTCCCTGTACCCAGGAGCTGCTCGCCGCTCCAGAACGCTTGTCGACAGGAATCCGAGAGCATTGGGCACATAGCCAACTAATGGGCGACGATGGAATGGGGAGATCGGACGTAGTAGCAAGACCTCCTATGTGGTTTTGCGCGCGCGCGCGCGCCGTGGACGTTTCTCCTTGCCACGAGAAGTGTCCTCGTCCTGGCCTCGTTTTCTCGAGTGGTGGCCACCAATCTGAGGAGCAGAACCGTTGGCTGGCGCACTTCCTCGAGTGGACGGTCCTGCCGCCGCCTCCGAGTTGCTTCCGGCATTGTTGGAAGCCGGCCTGCTGACCTGCGTGAAGGGAGGGGGGATGAACGATGGAGGAATTCCTACGCCAATTTCCTCCTCGTGTGTGATCTTCATGTCATCCCATAGTTCGAGCGGGATGGCACGACCAATCGGGTTGCCGGGTGATGCGTATTCGGAATGCTGAACGCGGATATGCTCAGCCATATTGTAGCGCCATACACCATCATATACAATGGAACGAGCAGGAGCATGTCGAGGACACAACGTGCAGACTATGGGGACATTTCGACAGGGGGTATCCTTCGTGCCTTTTGTTGCCCAGCCATAGGTAATTTTCGAAGCGTACGGACATTGCGAGACAACCTTCACCGATTTCGACGACACGGTAAGCTCCACTTTGCATTTTGGATTGTTCGATAGGCCGCAGAATCCACAAGGCATGACTTCACCGACCTGCGATGAGAAAGAAACATGAGCACACTCATCATTTCACAAAACACAAGTGACGGACCTCTGGGCAATTCTCGGCAGGACCGCGCAGTCCAGTGTCCCGTATCTTGTGGAGGATATGTGCACCAATGTGTCCTCGCCATGACTCCTTTTTCCCAGAGACCGCCTCCCCGCAGATATGGCAATTGCGGTCGACATTCTCGTTATATGCCGTAGCGAGCTCATCAGGAAAACCCTGAACCGTGAATTTGAACAAATTCATGCAAATTCATTCAAATTCATCTAAATTTACTGAATTCATACGATTTAAAAATCTAGGCGGTCCCCATAAAATCAGTGTTAAATTCATGGTGAATTCGAGTGAATTTGACAAGATTCATGAAATTCATGTGCGATGTACGACAGATCTATTCTATATTATGGCTGTATTCATGCACATCTTCATATCAATTGACCATACATCTGGACCATGAACACCGAAAAAAATTTGATTGCATTCAATGAGCTACACGCAGGACAATGACACTATCTATGGAGAGCATATCCAAAGGAACTCCACTGCAGGGCAAAAGCAACTATAGTACCAGCATGGACTGTAGTTGGAGTTTACAGATGTAGCTAACAGCTTGCACACATTATTGTTAGCAAGTAGTAAATGTGACGAACGACGGAAGCCCACATACCTGACACTTGCACTAGCACTCGAGGACCGACCATGGTGAAGGAAGCACTGACAACGAAATGGGTTAGTTTCAAAAAGTTGCGATGAGGGAGGAGCGCGCCGGCGTACCTCGTATGCCAGCCAGTAGTCAGGTACATCCTATCGGGCCTCGCGGTTGTATGCGTGTACACGGCACTGAGCAGAAGGGGCGTTGGTCGGAGTTTGTTCGTCGAAAGCGCTTACCCCGGTATAATACGGCCACGGATGGTAGCTGGGCAGGGGCAGCGAGGCGCAGGCCAGTCCGAGAGAGGCGCTGCGGCAAGTGCGTAAGCCTGACCAGCGCTCGCGGACCGCAGAGCGTTGCGAACCATGCGATCGATATTCAGTAATTCATAGGACATTGTTGATGATGCGAATACACTTACCAGGACGCCACGCAATGCTCCACGTAGTCGGGTTTGATTGCGCTAGCGGACAGACATAACAATATTGCAGGATGAAGAACGATCGAAGGAAAAGGAAAACCATGGCTGCTGAGGTGGCAGTCTTTAAATATGAGGACGGGCGGAGTTTGAATTTTCACGTTCTCGAGACTTCCGGTCTCGATTCCGTCACATCTCGGAAATTCTTGTGACCACTCTCGACCGACGTCGACAAACTTTTGCTAAGTCTCGCTGTCTCCTCCAAGGTCTCCTCCTCTTCGCTCAAGGCCTCACACACGGCTAGCTCATGCTTGCGCGACGGCACTGTCCCCACAAGCCACGACGACGATAGTCTATGTCTCGTGCCCTTGCCGTCTCATCCCAAAATGGTCTGGCACCGTACAAGCCCTTCGCGCGCCCCCAACAACAACCACGTTCAGCCCCTGCTATGGTCACATTAGTGGAAGTGGATGGGCCGTGTTTGGACAGACACGAAGGACGGTGCGTATGCCTAGTATACCGTATCTTCTATTTACTTACATACTTCACAAGCGCACGGCCCGCATCCAACAGTAAGAAGACGAGACGCCGCTCGGTGTCGCGTTCATGTACATTCGCCGTACTCACCATATCCCTCGCTCGCCACAATTGCCGCGTCAGTGAGACGCAGACGACAGGACGGCCCCGGTGAGCATCTACGCGCGCACGATGCATGCCAGGCCCGCAACGCCGCTGGGTACGGTGTAGAGTAGCCCTGACGAGGAGACCGCCGGTCGGGCACCTCCTCTTCGCTGCTTACGCATACACATGCCGTAGCAACCGCGTCGGCGAGCGGAGACTCAACGTACGTTCCGTTCTATCACGCACTTGAAGTTGTGTGCTCTCCGCGAGAAATGAATCTAAGGTGTGCAGTTGCCTCGGACCTCAAGATTGAGGGCGCAGCGCCTGCTAAAATTTGAATGTATTAATCGGCCCTCAATGAAATTTGCATAGATCAGAGTGAATTCGCAGTATTTGCACCGTTTGTGCAACATTCAATGGAAATTTATGTGATTTTTTGTGTTCACATTGATTTACATGAAATTTATGTGAATTCACAATCTGAGGTTTTCCTGATGCTGCTGTGTTCCTTCCTCGCATACTAATCCCATTTTATCTGTGCAGGCATCGCGAAGTCAGAGTCTATAGCATGGAGCATGAGGTGTGGCATAAGGGTAACTGACCGCCGTCAAAAAGATAAGGGAAGTCCGGAGATTTGTCGACGGACGGAAGGGAGTCGAGTGCGATGCCTTGTGAAGATATTACCTGCCAGATCTCCGCACCAAGGGCACCCAGAAGTCCGTCATCAAGTTCCCATGTCGTCGAGGCCGAGTTAATCTTGCGTGAATCGGAAACCGCGATGCGCCCATTGGTAGAGACGATGCGAGGGTTGACAGCGCGAATAAGATGACCTGGAACACTTATTTTGCGCGCTTTCTCTGTGACTGCGTCTGTCCCTCGCATAACAGAATCTGCCATGACGAACCCACCATTCCATACCCATGACCAAGGAGATGTTTCCCGCTCCGGAACACAAACACCGGTGGCCTCTTCGTCGGTGTCACCATGCATATGACTGGCGTCGGATTCAGGTTCGGAATCGTTGTCGCTATCCATACCTGAATCCGAGCCCTCAGCATCCTGACGGCGCGGGGGATCGTCAAACGTCGGGACTAGGCGCATGGTCATGATCTGGCCCTCAATCTTGACGTTAGCCTTTGGGTTGGCGATAGTCGTAAGTGGTATCGAGCTGCGCGCAGTGCTGCCTTCGTGGATGCTGGTGGATCGGATAGTCGCTACTGAAAGAACTTTGTCCGTACGCACGAGCGCTACAAAATTGTCGCCTTCAATGAAACAGCCGGGGCCCGTCACATCATCGTTGTTGAGATCGCGGTACACGGTCTTTGGCCTCGTAAATCCACGGACACGCTCTGGGCGGTTATGGGATTTTGCGATGTAGTCCGGGGTGATGTATTCCCTGCAGAGACGTGCCTTGTGGACCCATTTCTTCTTGACTAGAATCCAATCCTCTGGAACGACACCGGGTCCCGCAGGTAGTTCGAGACGTTCGTCAGGCTCGAGGAGTTCTTCGAGGGTAGGAACACCTGCATCTGAGTCAGAGGAAACGGTGTTGGATGAAGCAGGCGATGCCGACTCGGATGGTGCCGATGATGCTAACGGTGTAATTTCGTCGGCAATGGAGCGATCAGGCTCGTCGGTTTCGATACCCGGATATTTATCGTTCGCAAATGGCCGAAGAAGGTCCACATTGCTATCCGCAAATATTGCCTTGAAGTCCGCAGCCGAGCATGGCATCTGTGACTGAGATATAATCTCGGATGCAGCCGCTGCACCCGCAGCCCACGCCGATGGAAGATCGCAGTCGCCTGCGATCACGTTCCCCTCCCACATGATAGCATTCAGATGGTCGAGAGCCTCGGTGCGGGTGGTGCTCAGGCGTCTCTGCCCTTTATCGAGATCGGGCTGGCGCATATAGGCTTGATCAATGTCCATGGCATGGCCCAGTCTTTCGACTCCCTGGCGGTAATTTATGCCCGAGTCATGCCCACCAAGCATGCGTATACGCCCGAATAATTTCTCGAGGCGATCATCTCCCAGGTCGAAGAAGTAGAATGGCTGCAACCGATCCAGTATCTGCTGTTTGCATATGCAGAACATTGCGTTCTTAACCATCGTCTGTGAGTCACCATAGAGCTGATTCGACATGAAAGCGAGCCGGTAGAGTCGGAACGAGGTGAAAGTAAGATGGGCATACGTGCTCAGCAGTCGCACTTGATCCGTGAGTGAGAGTTTGACATTGGTAAACGGCTCAAGGATGGCCTCGAGTATATACGCGAGATGTTTGATAGCATCGAGATCAGCTATGACGCTGGGATCGGCGAGCGGGATTTTGAGATCGCGCAAGGCAATGATGGCCTTCATCAGTTCTATGGCACGGGGCACATCCTGCGGATCGTCGGGAAATAATAGTCGCCGTACGGATTTCGTGTCTTGGCCATCAAGCAGCAGCAGATATCTTGAGAGGAAGGCTGGGTTCATGACCCGACCACCGTTAAGCACGATCCCGGCCGGAGAACGGAGTAAAGTACAAATTCCTGGAGGTACACGATGAGAAAACGATACACGCGTGGAGAGAATTTGAACGTACTTTTCAGAATGTGCTTCCAGTCGAAGTCGAGCGTGATTTCTTTCAAGCCGGTGAACAGGTTGAGTCCGGGCATACGCGAAAGCGTCCCGTAAAGCTTCGACGTGTTGGAAAGCATATAACGGACGAACAGCTTATATCCTGCAGCGCGACGTGTGGCATCACCATCGGTTGCAAATGACCAGATCTCGCCCAACTTTGCCGCCGCCGTTGCACCCCAGCTCCCAATGATCAATTCGCATATGTACTCCATGTCCGATTGTGACTCCTGCTTGCAAGTAGGGGCAGCAAGGATAGGATAGGTGCCTCGCTCTCCGAAGAATGAGATCGATGCAACCGTCATCTCCTTTCCCAAATGGACCGTTCCCTTTGCAAGCTCGATTGCAATGTCTGTGGCTGATTCGAATGTACGAAGGACGAGATTTACGAGAGGGGCATGCTTCCAGCAAAGGCCACCAACACTGTTCGAATGCCGAAAGTGGACGGCGGTTTCTTCGAGCGCGATCTCGTCCATTAAGACACTGACACCACGAGGCGGTTTCTTGTCTAGGGATTCCTCGCGGGGCTTGATGATAGTCTCTTGGATGTTGTGTTTAATAGTGGAGTCAATGATAGTTCCGACGGTGGGCATTATGCGAGTGAACGACATGTGGTTCCGGAGCGTCTTCAGCGAAGGGAGTCCCGCACCATGGTTCATCGCGTACAGCAGCGAACGCCCGCCTAAACGGTATGTGAGGACAGCCATGTCCAAGGCACGGGCCCCGAAGCCTCGGGGATGGTAAAGCCCTTCGTACGCTCGCTCAATCTTGTTGACGATCGCAGATGTGCTAGCGCCATTGCGGATCGCAGTCTGGACAAGAACACCAACGCGAGGTACGTCGTTTTCCGCGATCGCCATTGCAAAGCGGCGGCAATCGAACGCTCTCCGGGCAGCAACACCGAGTTTTCGTGCCATATTTAAAGTCTGAATAATGCGTTAGCAAGTTTGTTTACAGGAGACATTGTACGTTCGCGCAAACCTTGAGTTTCCAGCGGTTTAGTTCGGTAGCACGATCGGCAAGAAGGTCGCGAAGTTGCGAGGCGTTGAGATATCTGTGGTTCGTGTGTTTTTTTGCCTCGCGTGCGATGGAAGCAAGGTCTTGAATGCGCTTGGGTACGAGCAGGCATTCGGCACAAGCGTCTTCTCCGGGCCAAGCTTCACCCGTGCAAGTTTTCGCAATCGCGCGCATTGATCTACCCTTGTCACGAACCTCCACGGAGAACGGCAGTGAGTCCACTCCGTTGCCCACTCTCGACCAAGGGAACGTATCGTTGAATGGTCCGAGCTCTGCGGGCCACTCGAGTGGGACTCCGACACAATCTGGACGGCTAGGCTGGTCCGCCAGTCTATCAGCCCACTGGGCTTCGGGTGGTGCAGAAGACGAACGTCCGTACCTGTAAGCATATACTTCAGTAACATCTTTCGAAGGAGAAAACCTGGAAAACTCACGTAAACTCGTGATCAGACTTCCCGTCGTCATCATCATCCATTGCACTGTTGTCTGCAGAAGGCTGCCCAGAGAACCCGTACTCAAGCGGTGCAGTCGACGCGCGGATCGAGCTCATGGAGGGCTGACGACGAGGCGGTGTGGTTTTGGACTCTGGGAAGGATACATGGCGGGTGTCTCTCGCTGCGCGGGCTACAGTACGCGCGACAGAGCATTTTCGCTTGCTGCTGCGATGGCTCTGTAGTGTGCTGTAATGTCCCGCTGCAGTTCCGAGGCGAACATTGCCGCGGATTCCTGTAGCGACTGCGGCGCCGCAGTCCGGACACTTGAAGTTCCACGCGCCGAGCTCGTCCACGTAGGTCTGTATGCCCCCGATTGAATGCAACTGCCTCAGGGCATTGTTCGTATTCTCAGTCCGATCTGATGGTACTGGGATCAGCTTCCCGGTCCTAGGTGGGTAAGATTGTAAATGCAAAGGCTCACTCGTGATGACTTGAGGCTGTTGCTGAAGGGAAACGACATCATCGTCACGATTATTTTCAGGATGCCGTGAATGCGAATGTGAATGCTGAGATGGAGGGGGTGGGATAGGTCGGTGTGTTTGGGGCGGCGGGACATCTGAGAGATCAGGAGGAGGAGTGCCGAAAGCCGAATCTAATGAATAAGGTGTCCGTGAAAAGGGATTGTACGAGACGTTGCCCGACGCTGTTGGTGTCACGGGCGGTGAGTAGACGCTGAATGACGAATGCAGCGAAGATGTTCGTGCATGTCCGAATGAACGCGATCCCTGGTAATCTGAATCCTCGAAAAGAAATGAGGTCGAGGTGGTTGGTGTAGACGACGACGACGCCGATGACTCTGCAGTACTGGGCGAGGGCTGTGGGGAGGAAAAAGACGCGTAACGTTGGGGTTCCTGTGGTAGTCGCAAGCGGCTGGGAACCGATGACAGCGGGGGAAGAGCGGGGCGCTCGTGTGGGAACAAAGCGGAATCCGCCCTCAGAGGCAAATCCTCGGGCATGAACATGCCCTGCAGGTAGGCTTCATATCCGGGTGTCGAGGTTGTTTGAGTCGCGTCCGAGAAGCCAGGCTGCGCGTCTGGATTCTCGTCATGGTCTGTTGCTGGTGGTGGTGGGGATTGCCAAAAATTGAACATTGCAGCATAGGCAAAACAGTACCAGGCGACTGCGAGATATTTCGCGAGGGCGCGCATCGCCGGCGTGCTTGACGGGACTCAAGAGATATGGCGACTTTGAATTTATAGGTAGAGACCTACGCGACGCGTTGGCGACGCGACGCGACCGGTGCATAGCAGTTGTAAGTGCGAAGCTACGCGTTGTCCCGACGCGTCGTCAGAAGCTCTCGGAAGTAATTGAGATTAAACATGTCCGTTCAACTTATTCTGCTTGTATCTTGGTCATTTCGTATCCTACAGCAAAATAAAGGACATGGGCGGTATCAGAGCTATCAAAAATGGGGGGGCTCGTGGTCTCTAAAATGATTTCTGCTCAAAACTGAAGTAGCAGTCGAAACTTTGTCTTTCTCGAGGGAGAACCCCGTGAGAAAAGACCCCGGAACCACTTTGGGGGGGAGGTCAACTATGGTCTGTGTCTCGGACTTTTCTTCCGCACGCCTCTTGACTTATACGCTGAGAACGTCGACGTGAATTGTAACCGTGAACACTGAACTACCTCTCGACTCTCAGGTTCCGCAGCGATCTACCAATGCCTTTTGTCCTCTTAGATAAGTGTACCACGGTACCGCTCCTCTCATAAGGAGGAGGGCTGCAACTCGAGTCGGGGTCGACTCACATGCATGGCACAGCGCCGCGGCGACCGCAACGCGCTCGGACGCGTAGCCCCCAGATTTTACGGTGCGTTTATTCCATGTTTCTCATTAGATTATCGCAAACGGTATCTCCTGAATAGTCTCCCTAGACAAGAAGTCTTAGCATCATTGGTATGATGTGCAGTTGGTCGACCAGGTTCAGCCACTGGCTTTCGAAGAATCCCTCGGATGCCCATTTCGACATCCAGTACTAGCCCTGGAACTTTGACGTGTGCATGGCTGACTTACATTTGGCGCTATATATCAAACTCAGATGCTCCACGCTATTCTGGACGCTGGGTCAATGCCCGTCAACGTCTCAAGACTTCCTGTCGGTGGGTCTTCCCCACCCACGTAATATTGGCGATGATATCATCACAATGAGCTCCCAGTCGCTTTCTGCGACGTTGGAGTATGTCACTATAACCGCAAGGTGAGAACTGCTTATGAACATCCTCACCTTCGTAGAGCGAGAACAATTCAATGTACACCTTCGCGGAAACCTGTCGTGCCCCCACGGTGAGTCCTTCTAGACGCTAGTACACAGCGCTTACATTGTCAACGATGTTCTACCCATAGCATGCCCTTCACTACGTCATAACGCGGGCAGTTATCTACCCCAAACGCTTATGCGATGCGTCCCACCCCGTTCTTCCCAGAATTATCGGGGGTAGTCCTGGAACCAGGAAATGTCCTTGGAACCTTTGCCTGTTGTGGTGTTAGGAGCTGTCGATGGATCTAAGCACACGTCCACCGTGCGGAGTAGCTCCATCATCCCGTGAGCACTTTACTGGCGCATTTTCTCATTCCGGATGATCAAATGACGGCATACAGGAGCAGGGTCTGTCGCAATCTCTGAGGCTCTCACTTCGACTATGCACGGCCGGGCTGATCTGCTACGCTTGATGTAGAGCAGACGATCCGTGCATGATAGAGAGGACTTAATTGCGGACTGTGTGCGAGTGATCGCCGCTTGGAGCTGGTACTCCGGATGCCAACGGGGTCTTTTATATCATCTCTTCAACGATGCATGGGAGGGCGTGCTCCGAAGTGTGGCGTGATGCCTCTGGTTCAAGTGATTTAGCTGGTGGTAATATTATGCATATGCTGGTGTGTACATCTATAATGCCCGGACTCGGCGAGGCGCGAAGAGCTGACGCAACGTCCGCTATATGTCAGGAAGCAAGAATGCGAAGATGGTGATACATGGTAGAAGCCACTATCGAAGACTAGGATGATGTACATGTGAAGATACAACTCGTGGGCTGTAGACGATGTGGGACCCGACCCTTCGACCTGTCCATCGAGTGAGAGCAGTATGTAATGAAGTAAGTGTAAGCGACATTATATGTGACTGTTCTGCTGAAGCTACACTGTAGACGGTGACCGGGCGTCCTCCAGGTGGACCCGGCGTGTATGTTAGGTAGAGTTTGTGCTAGGCTGAGCAACTGGCTCTGTGATAGGGTCGCATATATTGTAAGTGCTAATGAACGAATACTAGCGAGAACCCTTACCTGGTCTATCTATCGAACGTTTAAGCCCGTAGCCCCGCGCCTACCTCCATAATTAGGGGAGATCTGGGCGTAGTCGATAACATGCACCCCTGCATAAAATACCAATCGGTTTCGTTCGGTCGACGACGCCAGAAATGTTGGACCCTAACCGTTGGCATTCCTTGGAGTTCGAGGATTCGACTCCTTGTCCTCGCCATCGCGTGGAGGCTCGTCCGCCGTGCGGCCTTCATTGGCCTCACCTTCGCGCTCCTGTTTCTCCAGCGCCTCGCGCATGATATTCCACTGCCGCAGGGTGTGCTGGGCGAGGTCGTGGGAGTAGTGGGCCTTCTTCTGCTCGAGCGTCTGCGCGGTCATGGTAATTAGAGTAGGGAAAATCAATGAAATGTGGGCGGAATTTGCGGCGAGTGGATGGTAAGAGGCAGAGCTGAGGCGGCTGTGGGTGGACTTTTATAGGGAAACGAAAGGGCTAGACGAAGTCGCCTCTCCACCAAAGTACTGAGATGACGTCGGACCACGCTAATTACTTTTTACAGGATCGGAGTTCTAATCCACCGTTCCACGTCCTTTTTTGGACATGAAGGTTCGCGAGATCTGCCTCGGTTTTTTCTTGGAATCCGACGCTCGTCTTTGCGTTTGCTATGCTGCGATATATGTTTCTATCGTCTGTCGTACTGCTCTCGGGCTCGTAAGGCAGTCCTGTCCACTGTGGTGCTGTGTACGCAATGCCATGTCAAGTTTTCGAATAAGGCTTTAAAGTTGGCCCCGCTGACCGGGGTGACGGCGCGATGTCCTTTCTCGACATCTTTCGGTGGCCGAACTTCATCTATTTCGCTAAGTACGTTCACCAGCAGTACACCAATGCGTTGGAAGGAAGGAGTCCAGGAAGAAAGGTGCAGCGAAAGCCCCAGATTCAGCAGCATGCATCGTAAGCGTGTGCCTCCCAGTTTCGGGTTTTCTAAACGCCTCGCGCCGAAAGCAGCTTTTGAGGGTATTTCGACGGCCGGACTAGCCGGAAAACGAGGTGCTTGCAGGCAGTCGTCCGGGCGGATGGTCAATATAGAGCCACAACGATCGAGGTTGGAGTCGGGATGAAACATGCAGCGGACAACGTTTGGTGCAGTGAGGCGTCGGGTGACGCGCACATGACGACGGAACGCCGAATACTGGGCGCTGGTGAAGGGCAGGGAGCGCCTCAAAGCTTAAGACTTTAGGTGCATCGCGGGTAAGCGTCAGAAAGCATTTGCAATGAGGCGACTCAAGTTGGGGAGGGTCACACGAGAAGATAAATGCAGAACCAGCTTTGTTATTGCCAGTGCCATTAAGGCAGGCGAGAGAGACGAGAGTAAAAAATACAGTGTTGTCGAGATATTACGGAGGCATCTAGGTTAATACAGATCGAAACCCAAGGGAAAAAGTCATGCGGTGAGGGTGAGATGCTACACATTCGGTATGATGATGATGAAGACAAAGAAAAAGTGCGGGTGAGTGAAGGCGGATTATGCTATAAGTGGATGAAATGGTATGCTTGCTATATGATATAGGGGGGTGAAGAGTCCAGAAATGTCGTTATTGGTTTTGCGGTTTTCGTAAAAAGGTGCGTCGAGCGGAGTAAGAATGAGGCGTCGTGTCAAACGTCAGAGTCGGATGCGAAACAGTGGTGGGGGAGAGCGTCGCGTCTAAGCGCGGAAACGCCAGCTGGTGGCGGAGGCGACAGGTGCGAAGCGGGCGGCAGGCGCCTTGGGGGCGACAGGCTTGGGGGCGGCAGGCTTAGCCTTGGCACCGAGCATGACACCGCCGGTGAGGACAGTGGTCTTGCCGCCGTCATAAGGAGTCACCACGTTCTTCGAGGTGTCAACGAAGACGCGCGCCTGGCGAGCACGCTCCCGGCGCGAGAGCTTCGGCTCCTCGGCCGCCTCAAGGGGCTTGGTGGACGAAGCCGGCGACGAGGCGAAGGAGGAGATGGAGGTCATGGACTCGCCCTCAGACGCGAACGAGTACATCGAGAAGTTGTTGTCGGACGCGGAGCTGGTGCGCGAGTGGCCGGAAGTGACGGATGCGGGAGAGTCCGACCGTGCAAAGGTGGGCATCTGGTCGAAGGTGGGCGTCATGTAAGTCGGCGCGCTGACCTCGTCGGCGATCATGGCGAAGATCTCATCATCCTCCTGCTTGTCCTCCTCAATCATCTGCTGCGCGAGCGTCTTGCTCTCCTGGGCCTTGAGCGCAGCACGAGCCTCCGTCTGAGCCTTCAGCTTGCGCTGGATGGTGGCCTCACGGAGTTCGGCGATGGCTGCGGAAGCCTTCGCTGACGAGGCAGCAGGAGCGGGCGCGCTGGACCAGATGCTGGTGAGCTGAGCACCAGAGTTCTTCTTGCCGTAGCGGACGGCAACGGAGCCCGGGTCGACAAAGAGGTCGAACTCCCGGTTGCCGAGGAGGGCGACCCAATCGAACCACTGCACACCAGCGGCGAGGCAGGCGGCGTAGATGGCGCGAGGGGGAAGGCAGCTGGGCGAGAGGGTGAGGCAGCGACGGCCGGAGCCACGAGTGGGCTCGTTAAGGACCCAGGAGTTCGCAAAGAGGGCCACAAGGTTAGCCTCAAGGACGAGCTGCAGCTTGATGATGGTGGTGGCGGAGTAAGAAAGGATGAGAGGCCGGGTAAGGAAGGCGATCGCGTGTGCGACGGAGATGGAGAGGCTCATGGAGGCGGTCATGGTGGAGGCAGACATTGGGATTGAGTGAAGTGCGAGAGGTTGAAGTGTTTGGAGTGGTTTTGGTGAATCGACCTGCGATAGCGTGTTGGATATATGGATACGCGGAGAGAGGCTTGACGACGACGTGAATGAGATAGCGAAGATATGCGAAGAGTTGGATATAGCAAGGGCCGAATGTGTAGCGAGGGATGTGGTGGGTGAGATGAAGGTGTCTGAAGAAACAGGAGCCCGTCAGCCGTCTTAAATACTGGTATTTTAATCGAGACCACATACCTAATGAACTATAGGAACGGAACGCGGAAATAGGCGGAAGCAAATTAGTGAATGTTCTCAATGATATAGCCATTGAAAGACATACCTGAAACGAAGACTTGAAGCTGAAGAGAGGAGTGGATGTAGGAGAGGTGTGTAGACCTTGGGTAACGAAAGTGAAGGAGCGCACCTGGGCAGTCTTTATACCCAACCCGGGCGCAGTTAACGGACAATGAGCCACGCCTTGCGCTTCATTACGCCGTTCAGAGGAAAAAAGAGATTTTTTTGTTGTCCTTCGCCTAACGATGGCGGTCGGAAGAGTCGAACAAAGAGCGCATGCCCTTTGCAGGTCCGTCTTCGATTACGTAACACTGCCACCAAACGCCTATTGTCTTTCGCTGCCTCTTTCAGCACAAGGCACCTGCCGTACATTGTCCCCTTTCCGCTCGACAACGCTGCACCGCGCCTGCCCGACTCCTTCTCTCAGGGCTCGGTTTCCTTATCCTGCTAGACTCTACCGGACTCACCCAGGCTTTCACAATAAACGATTGGCTTCGACGTTTCAAGTCGTATGGACCGTGTATGCGACAATTCCGCCGCTTAATCCTCCGCAATGTATCGTTACGTTCTGGAATACACGCCGCTCCTTGGTCTTTTGTGAGCGTTGGCAGCTTGAGGCCAACTGACCTGCGCACTAAGCTCTCACCCGCGGACTGATCTACATTTGGTCCTGGGCGCTCACTTCGGCGGGCAACAGAGTGTCCGCCTCTCCCTGCGGCTTATTATCTGCTCTACGTATCCGGGGAAGTGCTGTGCAAAGTTATGTGTGTATTGTATGCCTTCACCGTTCTCCGGTCTTTCTAAATCTAGCAGACATAGTATTCTCGTCGGGCTATGCTGCTCAGACGACCTCACGGCGCTTGTGCTGTGACATGCCGAAGTTCTCTCGCCTTGTATTCTTGGCTCTTTGCATTCCACAACAAGCGAGGACACCGAGGTAAACCATCCATGTACTTATTGCTTTCCCCTGGACCTGTAGGACGCATGACATGTACTTCCATTGCGCATCAGGGATGTCAAATTCTATTCCTTGGCCCCGAGGATTTCTCAAGTTCTATGCACCGTAAGAGAGCTCGCCACTGGTAAGGCATATGCAAAAGTGCATCATGCTCAAATGTCTGCTCTGTAAGTACTGCGATCCCACCCGTGTGCCATCAGAGGCGGTGGGTGAGGGCCAGATTGGAGGGAATAGGGGCTGTATCCTGAATGGGTGCACCCACGTGGGTACTGAACGGAACCGAGACCGGCATTGTCAAGCCGAGTCAGTCATTTCGATCTCCGACCAGCCCAAACTCTAATTTCTCTGGCAAAATCATCACCACCCCCGCCACCGTCGCCGCCGCCGTCGTCCAGCCCAGCGCTCTCCTACCACCAAAAAAACAGAGTTCAGCACTGTCCTTTAGCAGCTCTCGTATCCCATCATGGTGCGTTCAGAAAAACGAAAATGAGGGCGAAGAGATAGATGCTAACGGGTGTATGTGCATGCGTGCGACAGACTCTCGCCGTCGATCTCCTCAACCCTTCGCTCGAGCACGAGAAAAAGCAGCACAAGCTCAAGCGCCTCGTACAGTCGCCCAACTCGTATTTCATGGACGTCAAGTGCCCCGGTGCGTCTGGCTGCCTTTTGAGCGATTCTGATCAGTATGCTCATGTGCGCGGATATCTCGATAGGCTGCTTCGCGATTACGACTGTGTTCTCGCACGCGCAGACCGTCGTTCTTTGTGGCTCATGCGCGAGTGTTCTGTGCCAGCCCACCGGTGGTAGGGCACGGCTTACCGAGGGTGCGTTTCATCTTCATGTCTTGGTACCGTATATCTGTATTCATCTCTGCTCGTCTCTCCAGGCTGCTCTTTCCGCAGAAAGAACTAGGCAATATACACGCTTTTGCTCTTCTCGTACACTCGCATATCTACGCATCAGCACATCATAAGCCCTCGCCTCGTCCCTCTGCTGCTTTGGATCGATTATTTCCTTTCCTTCTCCACTTCCCGTTGGCCAGGTCAGAGCGGGAGGAATGACCGACGACGCCGACGTCCCAGCACAAGCCCCATGTCTCCATGTATTCCCAATGCAACCTCTAAAAATCTGAATGTATGGGATAATCACAATACCGTGGGTGCGAATGAGCGTATGAGGCGATCCGCAGTCAGAGTCAGACGCCTCCGCATGACATCGACGGCAAGCAGTTCTGCTACTCCGTCAAGCTCATTGTTGTGCGCCTCATGAGATTTCCGAGTGGGCAGCCAGCATATCCGTCTAAATTATTAAAATGCTGTATACATAGACCCCACATCCGACCTTCCACTACCGATAAACAAATAAATGCACAGCTCAAAGCTTTGCAGCTGGTGGCTCCTTGGGCCCACGTATACCTGCGCGAACAACTCCCTCCTGTGTGGTAATCGCGACAAGATCACCTGTACGGGTATAGACCTGTCGTGCGTATATAGACGTCAGTACAATATTGCTTAGCTGCATGGAGTCTAGACATACCCGACCGTGCACGACTCCGCGTCCGGACCCAGCACGGGGGGAGACGATCTATGCAGTCAGAAAGAGATGAGCACAACATTTGCAAAAGGTGAGCGAAACGCCCGTGCGTACGTGGTATAGTATCCAATCTCCGCAGTCGAAATCGTCCCTAGAACATAATCACATATTAGGGCAGGTTGAGAGACGGAAAGACAATACGCGTACTTGTAAAACCAGATAGAGTGGTCTAAAGTCGACTAGATTACAAGATTAGCATCGGTTCGACAACGAGGAGATGGGAAGAGCGTACGTTCATGGACTGGTATTCCGGGCCTACCCCATATCTTTTCAATCCTAGCGCCTTAGCAGAAACGGAAATACTGCGACACGGATGTGTGAGTGACTCAGACTGAGATGCCAAAAAGAGGAACATACAAGTATAGGTCCGACAGGTAAGACAAGATACACTGACCAGATCATTTAGCACTGGGCAGTATATAGGGGAGAGCATGGAGTACATACCTTTTGAAATGCCGGCTCGTATTTTGGAATGTCCCGCGCCCGCATCCAATACATGAACGACAACTTGCCCTCTTTATCAGGCGCGTACTCTTTCGCAACCTTGACAGCGATAGGGCTAGTCGTCCTCTCCCGCGAGAACTCCTCGAAGATGCTCTTTAAGCGCGCGTCCAGCCCCTCCTTCAGCGCGCGGCGGGCATACACGACCTCCTCGAGCTCACACTCCTCCGGCTGGGGGATGCCCGCCGGCATGGCCCACTGCGTGCTCGGCTGCCACGGCTCGGGCTTGTGGAACGAGCACATGAGGATGAAGATGACCTTGCCAGACTGGACGGCCTTGACGGAGCGCGTCGTGTAGGAGCGGCCCTCGCGTAGACGCTCGACGTAGTAGACGATGGGGACTGCTGGGGAGCCGCTGAGGAGGAAGTAGCACTTCGGGAATACGCGTATCAGTGGTCGCTCTGCGATACGGGAGGAGTCAGACGCACATGGACGGACTTCATTACACGGTGTCAGTGGCGCCCTCAACACGAAGAACTTCGGGCACTCACATGCAAGCCATATTGTGGACTGACGGACTTGGTAGCCGACACAAGCGCCTGCGAGATGACCTGACCACCAAAGACGCCCCGAGATCGAACGGGCAACCAGAGGGATTTGGAACGGTACAGGTTGGTTTCAAGCTGCTCGACGTCGAGTGCTGCAGAAATGTGGTGGTGCTCTTCTGAGTTCTCCTCGGCCATCGTGTTATTGGGAAACGGGTGCGGGCGACGTTGACGCGCCGAGTCTTTATGTGCAGGCGGTTGCTGGATGACGATACATACAACGCGTAAAGTCGCTGCCCGTGTATGCCGACGTTAGACAGGACTTTGAGGATTTTGGGAGAGTCGCCTGTGATAAATGAGCAGGTATAGGTTGAGGATACCGAGGCGCGCTCGCATCCGGAATGAAAGGTTCCCGGTAAACCTCCGACGCGACGATTCCGGTCTGACTTACGAACTCGTTCTTACTGGTCTCCCCATTTTCAAAAAAAATATTGAACGAATAACATATAGTCAAAGCTCCTCGACCTCTATCGTAAACCCACATTCGTGACAGACCTGCGCGCCGTTTTCGACTTGCCCAAAGACGTGTTTGTGCTCCTCGTCCTTCCGCCGCTGCCAGACACCCTCCCGCGTCTTCCGTCTCAGGTCCCTTAGGCCCTGCTCGAATTTGCGGTTCTTCTTCTTCCGCTTTTCCGCCATGCGCTTCTCGTACTCGGCGTCAAGGGCCTCGGGAGATCCCCATTTCTTCCATGCGAACTCCTCCACTTGGAGGCGCAGGAAAAGCATCATGTTTGCAAAGGTGGACGCGTGCGGGTTGGCTTTAAGTAGATGGGGTAACAGCTCGGTGTCCCGAAGTTCGGCTGAAGGGAATAGTTAGACGGTTGGCGGTATATGTTGGGATGCGACTTACGATCAGTCAAGAGATAGTCCTGTATGCAGACCAATTAGTATCCGCAGCTACATCCAACCATGTATCGACGTACCTCTTTACATTCGGTCTTAGTCAGTAAACTATACTTCTCCGGCTTTTCGTTCTTGCATTTGTTACACACGATGCACCCGAAAACCTTCTTGTACATCGCGTCGATATCCATCGACTGGCATTCCTTGCATTTAGGATTTAGCGCCGGGTCCAGGAACATCGCTACACACAGCCGTCAGTACGTACTCTCTAGTAATTGAAGGCGATCCCAAGCGACTTACGTGGTTGTAGGTTCTGTTGTGCCCTCTGCATCTCTCGCTGCTTCTCCTTCCGCACACGCTCCTCGTCGACCTCTTTCCCCTCCTCCACCAAGAATCCTCCCTTCGAGTTGACCATCTTAGATAAGTCATAGTCATAATAGTTCCCCAGCCGCGAGTCGCGCTTCAGCTTTGCCGGTGCGGTAGGGGATTTGGAGGTGGCGGGGACGACGCCCAGCGGACGCTTGTTATTGGCATTCACCGACGACGAGCTGGAGGCCTCCTGCTCGCGCTGGCGCTGCTGTGCCTTTGCTACATAGAGAGAGTATGAAAATTGAGAGGTGATACGGTAATATTAGAGCGTGCATACCTTTCATGCGATTGATTTCTACCCGCTTGACCTGCTCAGGGGTCAGCTGGAGGCTAGTAGAGGTAGACGCCCTCGGAGGCGGCGTTGTAGGTCTCTCAGTGTCTGCCATGAGAGCTGGTATTGTCCTCAGAGGTATATTCGAGAAAGTGTTGTGGTGGTAAAGGTTCAAGAGGCTCGGGCGGATTGTCGTGACTCTAATTTGCAGACGCGTCTTCGGCTGCGCGTCTCACGAGACCCTCGCTTATTTCCTACGACATGACCCTCGACTTCATTTTGAATTTCACGAACAAAATGCAAGGAGCGTGGATTGTATTCGAGAGTCCGTGTTTGAACTTGGAAGGTAAGTACAAGGTGAATATATAGGTACATCGGATCCACCATGCTGGGCGACCCCCGGAGAATAAATCAAAATAAAGTCCAATGAGCCTTAACTTCACCATGCATCTTGCCATTTACTCCTCCTCGGAAGAGTTCTCGTCGTAGAGCAACACGTATTCCATGCCTGCGCGGACGTGCTCCCGCGGCGAGACGACAACATGGGACCTACTGTCCTCCCAAATCGCGTCGTCTTCGTCGTCGGACGAAGACGGCATGCTGATCACGGAGATCTCAGAACCATCATCGGAGCCCTCGTACGCGGAGGAAGGGTGCGACGGAGCGGTGACGGGCGAGGTAGAGGGCGACGCCTGCGCACTTCCTTCCCGAACGGGGCTGGACGAGGCTGACTGCGGCATGATGACTACGGATGAAGCCAGCGAATCTTCACCGGAGGAGCCATCGGCTGTGAGGTGGTTGGCTTCAACGACCTTTACACTGAGGCATTGCAAAGATTAGCCATTTTGTCCTCAAGGATGTGTATAGTGTTACTCACGTCACAAGCAGCGGCTGTCCGAAGAGTTGATCAATCCCGTCATGCAAGCTATACCATCCCCAGTAGGTTCCGGGAGCCTCTGGTGCCTGTAGATAAAAAAAAACCCGTCAGCTAGCGCAGATACACTGGCAACTTTCTACGCACCCGCAAGTCCGGTTGTAATATATCGACTTCGGCACCTACTGCGACAGCCCCTACATGGACATCGGTATGTTTAAAGAAACGTTCGCCTTGCGTCCAGTGCAACTCAGTGGTTTCAGGCCAGGCAATATCACCAGAGTTCCGTACGCGCCAAGACTTGACAAATTCGGCGCCGACTGGGAGGACAGGCTGCTCCATATCCGTGGTCGTTCCCGCGACGAGAACAGCGCTCAGCGAAGGGACAGACGCAGCTGCAACTTCTTCACCTGGAACCTTGCTATCGTCGCCGGCTGTGTTAGCGGGCGGCTCGGCACTGATCAAATCGGACAGCATCTGCTTCAAGGTAGGAAAGCTATGAGTGTTGCTGCGTTGCGCCATCTCGGGCTCGGTTTCAGCAGCCTCGGTGAGCGTGAGTTCCCTGAGGGCCTTGTCGAGCGCCGACGTGCTGTCCTCAGGTGCTGTGATCGCGGCGGGGATGGGGCTGTCTGTAGTTGTCTCTACTTGCTGAAGAGTCTCGGTCGCACGGCGAGGGTCTGATAGGTCTTGGAACTCCCGAACGACGCGGTCCCACATGAGGTCGAATGTCATGCTAGGCAACGAGGAAGGAGCGGGCGTGGATTCAGTGGACGGTGCAATGAAGTTGATATCCGACGATACTGGCGCTGCTGAGGGAACAGGCTCCTCGATTTCCGGAGCCTTGAGAGTGTCATCGTTACCGAGGACCTCGCCTGCACTGTGACCGACGTCGGCTAGCGAGGAGACGCTGGAAACATATTCCGGTTCGTACCCCTTGGCGCGGTGCTCCAAGAAGGACGGAACCACAAACCGAGGGCCTACAGGCGACGAGAAATCGACCAGGGTCTCTCCAGGACCTTCCGGTTCCGACGATTTGGGAATGACGGGGGGCGATGAAGTCGTGATGGGGGCAGCACGAGCACCCTGCGGGCGACGCTGGACCAAGGGGATGGCAGCGTCTGGGTCACGAAGCTTCAGCATGGGATGCCTCGGGGGATGCACGGGAATGGGGAGGGCCTCGCAGTTCTGGCATAGGTCGTAGTCGGGGCAGTCTGCGTGCATACACTGAAGGTAACAATTAGATCCTGCTTACGCGTACTGCTTAGTCACAACGTACCTTGTACCGCGAACCGCATATCCTCTGGTTACATTCTGTCGAGCGAATTGATCAGCAAAAGACATACAGCTCAGTGCACCTGTACGAATTACCATTGCATGTTGCAAAATGCACCTTGTCGAGGGACAATAGATTGCGGACCTGGGTGTGAAGAGATGAGATCCCGGCCTGAACGGCAGAAGATTATGACAACATACCAAAAGATCGTCCGCCTTGCGGATGATCACAAATCCATGTCCGGGGTGCTGCTCGGACGTTATGCTGCGAGGAAAGTCAATCAATACCTGGTAGCAAATCAAGAATAACTAGTCGCCACATACGCAAAGCAAGAAGCACACGTGTCGTAGTCAGGGCAGTTCAAGCATTTCTGCGGGAAAAGTATGTCAGTGGAAGGAACAGCGAAAGAGAGATAATCAACGAACATAACGATCACCACGAATGCGGTTACCACACATATCGCACGACGCGTTGTGTGCCACCACGGGCTCCTGCTCCTGCACACTCCTGGCGCGATCGTTCCTGTTGCTGTTCCCTCCATTTATGCTATCCCTTTCGCCGTCTCCGCTGAACACAGTGTGCACGACGACACGCCCCGGCTCACTGATCTCAAAGAACTCGTGGAACGCATTGTGTCTCTCCGCACCATCGTCCTCAATGCACGACGTGCACAGATCATAATCCGGGCAGTCGAGACATTTGTGCCGTACACCAACTATAGTGCGGTCGCAAATATCACAAACGACGCCGTTGTGAACGGCCGGCGCGCTAGTGTGCACCCCGTGAGAGCGGGTTGCTATCGGACTACTAGACCGGCTGCGATTGTACGAGCGGCCGCGAGGGCTAACAGAGCGCCTGGGGTGTTCGATGTGAGAGCCACGGCTGAGGCCGTGGTACCTGAATGGTGAGGGCGATCGACTCAGAGCACCTCTGGCGCTGAAAACCCGACCACGAGTGCATCTGCCGTTAAGCCGGGAATCCTGTTCGTAAGGCATGGAACGAGAACGGGAACGGCGACGGGGAGACTGGGACCTAGAAGATGAAGTGGAATAGCCGCGGCCACGTCCTGCGGTGCTGATACCCTTGTGCGAAGCGTCCGGCACGAAACCAAGTGGCGCATCGGTTTGCCCTCGTTGGCTGGATATGATACGCTCGAGGTCCACCTTGAAAGCCTCAAGCACAGACTGCACCTCTGATTTACATTGCGAGGCGTGACAACACTGCGGTTGGGGCTGAGAAGCGACAGACTGTGCCGATTGCGTACTTGAGGGCACGGGGTGACCGTGGTTCAACCATGTGCCGGCCGGCATGGGGATGGGTGGAAGCTGGTGGAACGGCGGCTCCTGCAGACGAGAGACCTGCGGGAACAATGTCGGCAGCGAGGGCAGCGTCGTCGTCTTGGCGGGAGAACGGGGGTACAGAACTGGTGGCGGTGGGATACGGAAAGGAGAACCAGATGACGTTATGGGTGCAGAGGGATAGAAGATAGGGGGCGGCGGAATATGACTACGGAAAGTACTCGGGGGTGTCCCAGCACCGACCGAGGAGTCGCTGACGAGCTGCGGCGTACCAAGACCATGCCCAGGAGTCGCGGTCGACGACGAGTAAGTGTCGAAGAGCGAACGCTGGGTCGTAGAATTCGAATCCGAGACTATGGAGGGTACGCTGGGTGCTTTGTGCGGCGTCTCATCGTATACGTCGAACCTCAAGAGTGCGCGAGACCAGGTACGACCATGGAAAGGTGCTACGCACGCAGCATAGTCTTCTGCAGTGTGAACCTCCCTGCGCAACAGCACGCGGGAAGGCTTGGTTGCGTCCGGCGAGAATAAAAGCTTCGAGAGGTAGTAGTCCTGGCTTATAGGAAAGACACGATAGAGCTGTGGATGGTGCGCGTTAGCAGGGGCCGCTCTAACGACGATAAGGAGCTAGCGGGCTCACTTCGTGGCAAAGTTCAGTATATGAAGGAAAGAACGAAGCAGTAGGAAACGAGAACTTGCGAGTCTCGTTTCTGTAGGTTGCTTTGACGGTGAACATGGTGGTAAAGGAAAGAGAGACGAAGGACTTGGAAATGGCGCTGCGGCTTCGTGATATACCGAGGAAATGACCGCAGCAGCCAGCACGTGAAGCTTATTTCACTGGGGCGCGACGCGCGTCAAGAACGGCTGCAGAAAAGACACGGAGCAGGTTCCAAGAAGTAGATTATTTGATACATAAAGTAGCCATTATCCGCTCACTAAAGCCAAGAAGATAAGTAAGGTATAGACACGGTAAGCACTTGAGTCAAGTCGTGGAAGGTCGCGGATGGCCTCACAGTCACCAGTGGAATTGCGGCAGAGCAAGCCATTCAAGCTGGAGAGACATAAGTCAGTACTGTAGTAATAAAACTCGGGGATACCAACTCACCCCGTTCGCATCCCACCGAATATGCTTGTCATCGTGGCCTTTGATGACCACGAACCTTCGATATCTTGAGAAAACCTCAGGCTGGGCCTGCAAAGAAAGAACAAAGTCTTTGATCTCCTCCTCATTGGCTCGGTCCCAATCAGCCTCGCGCGTATGGGCATGCTTTGAGGCGAAAGCGTCGACGCATATCTTGAGTAATTCTTGGGCATCGCAGCCCACGACATCGAGGCCCCAGCGGCGCAGGTTTCGACCACAGCGGACATATGCATCTGAAGCAGGTGAAAACGGGCTGCTGGTTAGAAGCTCCAGCTGCCCTTTCTCAATGGCTTCCAGAAGCCATGCGTGCATGAATTCTTCTCTGTGTGATCACTGTTCGTCAAGATGGTACTTTGGAGAAAAAGAGGGACCTTTTCTTACCGCTCCAGGGCGTCCGTGGCGTCTCCGTAGGTCTTTGCAACCAAGCCCACGACGGTAGGAAGGATGTAGCATTCCCACCTGTCGTCGCGGTTCGCGATGAGATTGCATATGCCAGCTGGATCATCCAGCAATGCATTTGCAGTAAAGGTGACAATCCCAGCTATTACGCGGACCATCAGCAGGGAAGGAACATGACGGTATCGAACCACGTACTACGAGCAGGGAATATCTCACGAATTCCGCGAGGTGTGGGATGCATATTTTCGTCGGATCCATAGCAGAGGAATGTCGCGGCCATGTCGCGTCGCCGGTAAGTTAGACTGGGTAGTGAGGAGATCGTTGTCATAGCTGATGCATGGACGAAAACAAACGCTGCAGGCCTCATCTCCCAATTTTTACCACGGATATCTTGCGCATGGTGTTTGCGCAACGACATTGTCAGATACGACGTTTCTCGCTCGCACGTGCGGCTACTAGCGCCGTCTACCTCGCCCCAGATGAAATATTTCTTGCCAGAGAGTTCCTGAGACAGATAGTCGGGAATCTTGAGGTCCTGGGTCATTCGCGCATAATCAAGCCTGATTTGACGGGGGCGGTCTGACGGGGACGCCTCAGCTAGCGACGTAGATGTGGGGTTCTCGTGCCCGTCGGGCTCATCGGTGCGCGACGTTTTACTGTGATCATAGTGAGCTAGTATCCTGTACTGACATAGACATACGGAATACTTACGGCCCCGGTTGCACTTCCAGATTGATCGGCGTTGTTTTCCGGGAGTGAAGCGTTGCCTGAGAGTCTTCAATAGGTGACATCAGGGTGTTCAACTCAAGGACAGGAGGGTCTAGCTGGACGCTTTCGGCTGGCGTTGACGCTTGCCTCTCCGGCACATCGGTAGGGCTCACCAGAGTGTGTCTGAGAGTCATTATTAGTTACTTAGTATCATGCTAATGCAATGATTGCTCACTCCCTGTCGAAGAAATCACCGAGGTCGATAGACACTGAGTCGAAGTTGTCTAGCACTGGGGACTGCGGTACCTGCGAGTCTTCGCCGTCTGCCTCAGGCATTGGCTCATGATGTTCCTCGCGAAGACACATCTCCACCACCTCATCGCGGTCGAGTTCTCCATCGCTAGGAGTCCCGGTGTCCTGCCTTCAAAAATCCACAAAGCTATCAGTACAGGCGGTATTAACGACCGAATGATAAATACTTACAGCCAGTCATTGAAGGAGAAGGCAGGCTCTTCATATAGAGGAATATTGTCTTGGAAATCATGGGATGTCGGCGACGTCGGGAAAATGGCCTCGACAGGTGGGGGTGGGGGCGGCACAGCGGATGAGGAATCATGGCTGGCCTGAAGACGATCTGGCTCGAAAATCCTTTCCGCAATCCTTAGCTTTGTAGCCAGAGCGTTTGGCGGGAGCCTGGGTACGATGGCGGCGTCGTGAGTCTCCACGGGAGCCTGAGGCTTACCCTTTTTAGGGCGTAGAAAGATGTCTGGTGGCTCTTTCCGCAGTCTCTCAATGACTGGCGGGCGTGTGATAGGTCGGGAATCAGCCGGAGGGACGAAGTCGTTAGCGGGTTCAGAAGTAGGACTTTGGGATTCGCCTGCGACGTCGGGTGTTGGAGATTTGGAGAAAAGAGAGGAAGGAGATCCAGCGGATGGTTGTTGTTTGTCTGTCCTAGCTACCTTCCGCGGCGGCTCGCCATCTGGCTGCGAGGATATCTTGGGAGGCAAACATATGACATATCAGCCTACAATGTGAATGGGTGCTAGCCACCCGAGACACACACCTGCGACTCAGTCACGCTTTGGAAGCGCCGTACCGCAGCTGCGGGAATCCGGATCTTCAGTGCGGGCGTGCTGTCGTCCCGCTTCCTCTTTAATTGAGAGAGTGGTATATCGTCCGAATCTGTGTCCTGCAAAAACACCACAAAAATGAACTCTTTGGATGCACATGCAAATGCACCACAGAACTCACACGAGGCTCTACTACAGGATTTGCAGAGGGGACGCCATTCGACTGCTCCCAGCGCTCTATGTCCTTCTTTAGTCTATCAGGATCAAGTTTCGATGTCTTTCCGTAGACTTCTGCATAACGTGCTTTTTCGAGCTCTGTCACAAAATTATACAGTTAGAAAAGCGCTTCTCATCTGCTCCGTCGCGCAGTAAGAGGGAACATACCAATCCATTCAGGATTCGCTGCGATCTCAGTGCCAACGGGGCACTTTTTCGGGTCTGGCACGTCGACACCATGGCTCCAGAAGCTCTCGCGAAGGCGCTTGCAGCTCGGCATTACGTTCGCCGTAGACAGCCACCTACATGATGATAAACCATGATAAATCAAGTCATAAGCAATGGATTATGCGGACTTACAGGTTGAACCTGTCAGGCCAATCTGCCCACTGTGGCAAAAAACCTCATCTATACATTATCGACACACGAAACTGAATATCTTACCTTGACGAGGTAAAGCTACAGGTCAAAGGTTAATGCATCAGTGTGGGTGGTGATATTGTAATGGTACGTGTAGAGTACCCACCCAGCTTCTCTTGGAGACCTTCCGGGCTGCAAGGAAGACCTCTGCAATACTGCCTTCAGATTGAACTTCAAGTCGTTGTGCGGAATGCTACTCACCGACATCCCACTGCTCTTCCTCAGGCTCTTTCGGCATGCTCGCTATCGTGGACGATGGAGAGCAAAGTGGACGCGTTCCAGCGAACGCCAGTCGCCGTTTCTCCTTGACAGCTCATAACGCAATCCCCGCTCATATATCGTTGGCAGCGGGAGAACACCGATCGCTGAGGATCCCGGACGCGACATGTCCTCCTTTGAGATGCTTCCGTGCAAGAACGCGAGTGAAAGTATGTGAAAAAGTCGCGGCCGCAGCAGCGAACCAAGACAATGGTACAAACTTTATTTTCCCCGCATCTGCTAGCAGCATTCATGAACATTGTCATTGGAAAACATACTCGACGAAAACGAGTCACACCTTTGCATACATGGGTATTGTACAGTATTCTACAAAGATCATCAGCTTATTACAGTAAGTTCCCTAAAGAGAAGGAATCAAAAACTCGTAAATCATGCTCGCTCGTCCTCAGACGAGCTCGCATATGGGACAACATACTCCGCAGCGACCGGAGCAGAGACAAGGACTTGCGACCTGCTTTCCTCCCAAGCAGCGTCGTCAGATTCAACGGGTGAAGATGGGATGCTGATCAAAGATAAAGACGACCCGCCCGACCCGTTATCCGACCCCGCGTAAAGAGTAGCAGGATGCGATGGGGCTGTCACAGGAGACGTAGGGGTGGACGTTGACGAACATTGACCGTCGTCCGTGGCGAGTGCAGGCGGGGTGTAGACTTGTGCAGCGGCAGCAACGCCAATAAACTCGTGAGCGTTTTCTGGCACTGCCGAGCTGTGGTGTACGATGCTGACGCGTTCATCACCATGGAGGCTACCAATAGCAGGGCTGCCGACGGTGCTGAGAGAGGCAGCGAGTGAGGATGGTGCTGCAGATGCTTGCTGGCTTGCCAGCAACATCTTGAGCTGACGGTCAATCGACGCAAAGTGATCCGCGCCGCCTGGTTCGACCCTTTCCGAAGCACATGGTGATACCGAACGCGACGTCACTCTGCTTGCGAGCTCGTCATCGTGGGCAGGGGTGATCTCGGGTAATTCTCCCTCGCCAGTCAAATCGCGCTGGGCAGCGTCGTGAGCAGGGATGGGGTTGATAAGTTCACGGGAGCCGTTGATATCGTCGAGGAAGTGTCTGATCTCCTGCGCCACGTGAGGCCACATTGCTTTGAACAAATCGCCGTTGGGGTCCAAGGATAAAGTAGGGAGGATGGCCCCTGCCACAGGCCGCTCTGTCGAGACAGATAAATCTCCGCCTGACGGAGCATGGGAAGCCTCAGAGGCGGTAGATACAGGCACTGGACTTTCTGCCGGAGGTGCGAATGGTGCTGGAGCATTGACGGAGAACGGGACTGTACACGCGGGGCCATATTGGTGTCCTTCGACTGGTAGTGGATCAGCAAGGGGTGTCGAGGGCAATTTAGTCAGAGGTTGGGTGCGCGGGACAACAGGGATAGTAACGCCGGGGCTGCGTATCTTCAGCAGGACATGGTCAGCAGGATGCACGGGCATTGGCAACGCCTCGCAGTTAGAGCACAGATCGTAATCCGGGCAGTCCGGGTGCGCACACTACGACACACGAAGGTCAGTCAAGGCTCGGTAGATGCAAGACACTTGAAGGTACCTTGTAGCGGATGCCCCGAATCTGCTTATGGCAATCTATACGAAGCGCATTTCAGTGTTGACACTAAACGCGATACATATGATATAACGCACTATCGCAGGTAGCAGGGTGCACGGCCTGATTTGTTAGCCCATCGCGTTTCTGATCGTGACATTTCCGTCAGCGAATCGACTTGAAGATGCCCTTTAAAAATAGCTTACGATGTAATCCTCATCGCGTCGTATCTTTACGAAGCCGTGACGAGGGTGCCGCTCTATAGTAGACCTATTGCGCACGATAAGTGAACGCCAATGACTATATGGCGACGGATAACGCACGCGAAACAGGAAGCACATGAATCAAAGTCGGGGCAATGTGTGCATTTCTGTAGGAGAGAAGTCAATGTTGTGAGTGAGCAGAAGTCCTAACATGGGTACGCACGTAACGGTCTCCGAGGATGCCAGCTCTGCAGAGATCACAGATCGCATTCTGCCTCACCGCAGGTTCCTCCTTCTGCGTCACAGCGGCAACAGGTGGCGCATCTTCGTCGTCGGACTGCACTTGCCCATAATCTCTGAGTCTGCCCATTCGAATCTGCCGCACCCGTCTTTCCTTTCTCGCCTTCTCGACAGCCTTGTCCATCGCTACCAAATCATTCGCCTCCCAAATCTCTGCGAATGCATGGGTCCTATCGTGCTTGACGATATCGCCTCTGAACACGCACGCCCCACAGACGTTGACGTCACCACAGTCGATGCATTTATGCCGCAGACCCACAATAGGACCCATGTTGCACAATGAGCAACCAACAAGGTGCACAGGCTGAGGCTTCTCGATCTCGACGAAATGGTGCGCTCCATTGACCCCGTAGTGGTGCATGTTGTGTGCTTGGCGCTGGCCTTGTGCTACGCACGCAGAGCAAAGGTCATAATCAGGACAACATGCACACTTGTAACGAATGCCTTTGATCGGGCAAGCATTGCATGCATCGCAGCGAATGCCAGTATGCACATCGGACGGCAAAGGCGGATTGAGCGACGTGGGCCCTTGCGGTGAACGCCCTTTATACGAGGTGTAGGAAGAGTTGGGGATAGGAATAGGTACGATCAGTGCAGGGTTATTGGACGCCCCACCACCGGAAGAGCGTACTGCCGGGCCACGGAGTCCATTCCAGGTTGGCATTGGCATGACCGGGCGAGGGGCCTGTCCACATCGAAGGGGAGATCGTCCGCGGTCATGATTTAGTGGTAACGGGCTACGCCCGCGACTGGGTGGACTGATGGAACGAGGCCTCGGCGACTTGCTTCTGTGACGCCACGAAGAAGACCACGAGGACCTGCGGGAGCGCACGGGCGTAGGAGAGGGTGCGCGCGTCACTGGCAGATAACAAGGCACTGGCCCCTGCAGCGTGCGATGCTCAATACGAGAAAGACATCTCGGGACATCGGGTCCAAGAGCTGAGAGACGAGGCGGCGACCTGCTCCGACTTGTAGACCTGCTCCGCCTTGTAGACCTTACAGACCTGCTCCGACTATGAGAGGGACCTTTGAAGACATCGACACCGACCATAGGGGGACGCGTCGGCGGATTCTGTAAAACAATGATCGGAGGTGGCGTGCGGGACCTACTACGAGACGGACGTCTGTATGAAGCGGGGGACCTACTACGAGAGCGACTCATCGCATGGCCGCCCAATATTATCGGGGAATACATGCTCCTGCTCCGAGTTCGAGACCTGCCTCGGCTGTCACTGCGATCCGACGAAATACGATGAGGGACCGCGATATCAGAGGCCCTTGGGAGTAAAGTATCTTGGACAGTGTGGGGCGCCCACGCGTTTGTATTGGTATCAACGCTCCCGAAAGTACCACGCATGATGCGCTCGAGATCCGCCTTGAAGCCTGTGAGGAGGGTCTGCACCTCCGCCTTCGCTTTCGCTACATCGCAGCATGGTTGCGGGAGCTGGGGGACTGGCGACACGGAAGGCGCGCGTGAACGTGCTTCAACGGACTCCGGGCGGACCGATTCAGGACGCGGACGCATTTCAGAGGGTGCATGAGGGTGCGCCTCTGAGCGGCTCGTCACTGAAGGTGGACGTGGTGTCTCTGTGCGCGCGTAACTGGGGCCATATTGAGAACGTGAGACCGAACTATCTGGCGTTGGACGCGCGGTAGCTCCCTGAGGACCCACTACCACCACCGTTGGAGGAGTGTCCCTGATCCAGGGATACATAGGTGTCGGGGGCAGCGGACGCTCGCGCGTCAGGGGCACCGGTGGCGGGTTCTGGGGGCTCGAGTCGTCCGACACCGTGATTGGTGGGCGGTGAATGGTATCTGCAGGTCGGGCTATCGGCTGTGACCATGTACTGGCATCGCTATTCGACGGCTGCTGACGAAGGCCGGGCATGGCATTCGACACTCCTTCACTAGCCGGAGTGAATGGCCAGCCTGGAGGAGGTAGGATGTCTTGGCGTTTATTATCCGATAGGAAGCGCTCGTGGAGATACGGATAAAGAGAGTAGCGAAAGATTTGTGGCGGCTGCGCGTCTATGAGCTGTGCGGGAAGCGCGCTGGGCCATGCATCGGCGCTCAGCGACGCCAAGTCGTCGTGCACTTTGGCTGTACTTTCTGAGGCGGTATCCAGCACAGATTCAGTGCGCGTAGTAAATGCTTGTTCCTTATCGTGAACCGTGAACCTAAGCTTCGCGTGTGGCCAGCGCCTTCCACCGCCAAGCCCCAAGCGCTGCACAGCGGCGTCGTACTCCTCCAATGTACGCACTTCATAGCCCAGCATAACATTCCTTTCCTCGTCTGAATGAGGGTAGAATGCCACACCAGAGAGGTATACGCTGAGACAGTGTGTTAGTGGGAAGACGCGATAGAGCTGTGTGGCGTCAAGTCAGATATGTGAGTCGAAGTCGTTGCACTGCATAATACCTGAGTGCAGAGCTGAGCATAAGAGGGAAAGACGTCCTCCGCAAAGGAGATCTTGCGAGTTTCGTTGCGATAAGTCGCCTTTACGATGAACATGGTGGCCGTACGAAACAGAAAGAGCGAGCGGTAAAGTTACGCCACAGCTGTAATAAGTGACCGGGGAGGTATGTACGCTGACGTAATCCCAGGCTACTGCGCACGGGGATCCATTTCCCTTTCAAGTTTCTATGCAGCCCCGATTATAATTTTTTTGACCAAGTCTTTCTCCACCTGCGACCATGTCCGGGTCCCCTGCACCGTCTCTTCCCCCTTCGCAGGACTCGTACTGCCTGCTTTCTTCAACAAAGTACGACCCTTTTCTCAAGTCGCTCAAATGGAACAACGACACCGGACCCACTCCCTTTTTTCTGTTGCCATACCACTTTCACCGCTTAGCGCTGGCCGCAGAGGTCCACGGCTGGCGCGATGTCGCCAGCGGCCTTACTTATGACGCGCTCAAACGCGAGTGCGAACGCGCTGTTGCAGAGTATGCGAGAGATGGAGGAGATGCTCCGCTCAAAGTGCGTGCTTTTTATGCTTCGTTTTGCGACCCGGCACCCTTGGATGCTGTCAGGCAAGGCGATCTGGTTCTATTTCGCTTCCGCCCTTTTGAGAAGCACTTTCGAGAGATAGTGTGATCTTCCTCAAAGGACACGATACATAGACTCTCGAGTCTTTTCTTTTCTAGGGGCAGACACGGTAGCACACTTGGGGCGAATATGTGCCAAGGGAATGCACTGGCTGCTGCGCCCTGCTTGGTCTTGAAGGCGTTGCAATGCTTCCGATCTCATCGCCTGCGCGATTTTCCGTGCGACTTGATCTTGCCTGTACTCCGCCGTAGCTTTGCCCGCAACAGCTACAGAGCCCTTCACTACAATCGTATGTGCACTCAAGGATTCTATACCGTGTCGACACCTCTTCTCTCCTTCAATTGTTCTCGTTCCAGGAATTTCGCATATTTCCGACCATAGTACTAACGCTTCTCCCAGGTCCGCATAACACTCTCTCGCAAGGGCGCCTTGCACGCGACCGCCCAGCCCACCCGAGCATTCACCGCCGATCCGTCAGCGGCGTCCTTTTTCCAGCCCGACACGGATAATCCCTCCCTCTTCCGGCCCGTGCACACCGTGCGGCTCGACACGCGCCCGACCGCGCCGAGCCTGTTCACGCGCACGAAGACGACCTGGCGCGTGTCGTACGACGAGGCGCGCGCGCGCACCGGTGTGCCGCCGCTCTCCGTCGCCGCGCAGGCGCAGGCCGAGTCTGACGCCGCCAAGGCGCAGGGCGACCCGAAATCGCACGCGCACCCGCCTCCGCCGCTGGACGTCATACTGTACAACACGGCGTCGCAGATCACGGAGTGCAGCACGTCGAACGTCGCATTCTACCGGCACCGGCGGTGGATCACGCCGCCGCTGTCGACCGGGTGCCTTGCGGGGGCCCTCCGGCGGTGGCTGCTCGCACAGGGCAGGATCAAGGAGGGGGAGATACGCAAAGACGAGGTCAGGGAGGGCGAGTGGGTGTTGCTGTTCAACGGAGTTGGCGGATGCCGCGTTGCTCGCGTTGTCGGCGTCGGCGATGCGTCAAATTGTGCAGAGCGGAACGGGAACGGGAAAGTCCATACGGCTGATGCCGCGGAGGAGGATATATGAGGGTCGGTGCGGAGGAGGGTTGGTTTATCTGGGCATTTTTCTTTGGTTATCTCGGAGGTGATATAGGTGGCAACGATTCCGATACGCATGCTCGCTTTCCAGTTGTGGTATTATACATTATATGGTGTACTAACTCCACACGATACACGACGTCAGCGACTCTAATACTTACAGGCACACGTTCTTAAACAGCTGGAGTGATTGGGGCAAGACAAGCAGGAATGAATTTCAAATCAATCATGAAGCCTTATAACGGTGCAGAGTGAGGTAGATTGCTCAGTCGAAGTCGCAAGACGAAGGCGTGCTGCCAAGTGACGCGGACGACCAGCTCGACCCAGCTGCCGATCGGGCCTCGCCAGACAGTGCCGAAGGTGTATTCCTAGGCGTGGGCTTTTGCTGTTCTCCTGTCATGGATGCACCGAGGCTCGCTACCAAGATCCTAAGGGCCTCAAGCTGTGCATTAATGTCCATTTGCTGCTTGGCTGTATGCGGGGCGGTAGCGATGGCTACCGCTGGACCAGGAGAGGCCTGCATGTCAGGCTTGCTTCCATGGGAGATAGGCGTAGAACCTGCGGGCTGCGTAGAATAAGGCGTTGCACCCGGAAGGGCTGCAAGAGAGGTAGGCGTCGCAATAGCACTGGTAGCAAGATGTCTAGGAAGGTCGGGTGCCACCACACCGGCAAGTGGAGGGGGAGGAGCCCGCTATCACAGAGTTCACTTTAACAGTCGATCGCTACCAGTCAAGTCAGAATTTGACACGCACTATGATGTCTTCAGTATGTCGGACTCTCACAAAGCTGTGAGCGCCGTGGATACGTGGGCTACATGAATATATAGATCAATACTGTGCTCGTGACCGTGTAGAATTTGAAAAAGGAGCGTACTAGAAACAAGAAGAGCAAGTGTTGAAACCCGGACAGCTGAGACATTTCTGTGCAGTGACAGTCAGTCGAGCTCTGATCATGTAGAACTTGGGTGAGAGGAATCATAGAACGCACATAACGATCCCCTTGTATTTCCGACCGGCACATGTTGCATACAGCGCGATGCATATCCGTGTCCGCTGTTTCCATTGCATGCCCGTTACGCCCTGCAAAGCTCCGTGTAGCATCGCCACCGTCCTGGGAGACCGCTGACGGCCGCATACTTATCTCCTCAAACTTTGGGTGGGGAGTCGAGCGTCGCATGTTGTGCAGCTTTAATGCTCCCCCGTTGTTGCAGCTGTAGCACACCTTGAATCCAGGACATCTCGGGCATGCGTAGCACACTGATTTAAGCGGTAGGCTGCAGAGATTACAGCTTAGGTCTGCGTCCACAACGGAACGTGCGTGGCCACGTTCCGGAGCCGATCTGTCGCGAATCGAGGGTGGGGCAGGATACAGCTCATAGTTTGATGTAGCGCGCCCTGCTATAGTGGAACTTGGAGCCCATTGGGAGGTTGGGGGATCGACCACGTACGCAAAGCCTGAAGGTGCACCAGGCCCTGTGGCCTCCGATGCATCGCCCAAAGCCCAAGAAGAACCAGGAGGTAGGTAACAGCCTTCCTTGTTATCGCCAAATGTCTGTGAAATGGGGTACTGGGAGCGTTCGGCTGTGTCGTGTCCAGACCTCGAGGTCCTAAACGTGTTGTGTATCGCGCTCCTGAAGTTATCGTCGCCCCCGAATGGAGCCTGAGGTGTTTTCACCAATGGTGGGAGGGGGTGTGGTACGTCTGGGAGCCCGTTATGAAGCGCGTTCCTGCCCGTCGTTCCGAACGCCTTGTCTAGCGTTGTCTCGAGGCTTGCCATGAACCCTGTAATGAGAGCCTGGACCTCCGCCTTCGCGGTGGAGACGTCACAGCACGGTTTCTGAAGCGACTGCTGCGATGAGGGTACCTGGGACGATTCTTCCGCATTGGTTGGAGTCTCGGGACGCGTGGGCGCCGTTACCTTCGACGTGAATGCAAGCAGTCTGAAAAGGGCAAGTCGGAAATCGTGAACTGCGGGTGAGTCCGCGCTAGACGACGAGATAAGGCCACTCGCGTCGATGGAAATGTTGATTGTCGGAACAGCCGGCGGCGCCTCGTTCTGAGGGGGTGTCATTGGCGCTGCTTCGCCGTGTGTGAGCGGTGCATTGTCGGTGATCACCGCAGCGTTGCATTTTGAGCAAACACTGTCATCGAGAGCCGTCTCCTTATCGTTCAGCACGAACTTGAGCAGCATGCCGGGGTAGCGCTTATCGAGGTATGACTTCAGAACCCCTGCATAATCTTCTGCGTTGTGGACCTCGCCGGCAAGTGGGTAAACATCGCTTGGATTCAGGCCGGGCCCTATTTCGACGGCGGAGAGAAAAAACGCGTTTGATTTGATAACAGACCCGAGGATAGGTGAAGCCTGTGCATAGAAAACGCGTCGAGTGCATTGCGACAACGTCTGCCGCTTTTCGGACTCACTGCTAAAACATCAAGCAGCTCTTCGTATGTCGGCAGGCCGTCGTACGGCAGGATGAACCTGTGCGTCCTGCCGTGATACGTCGGTTTTACATAGAACATGGTGATTAGGTTTTTGAAATTTTGTCGTCTGTCGTCTGGACAAGACCGGCGAGTCGAAGAAAAGTCGAAGGAAAGCCGAGAGCAAGCCGCGGCGTCGAATCTCCACGTGGAATTAATCTTGGTTCGGCCTCGGTCGGGGCACTTTTCAGGCGCGGCGGCAAATGTAGCGGCTGAACGCGAACTTGTAGATAAAGATTCAAAACTTATATAGCTCTGCTAGGTCCTGCTAACTTTTCTACAACGACAGCAACATGGTCTCCAACAACGCCTGCTTACCGCCCGAACTATGGCTCCAGATATTCCACTGGGCAACACACGACCCCGAGACACTCGACCATCTCACCTCGTCGTACAAGCCATTCCAATCCATCGCACCTAAAACCCTCGCCGAGAACCTGCGCACCAAGCGCGTGCTGGTCCTCGTATGTAGAGCTTGGAGGGCATGCGTCCTCAAGATGCTCTACGAAGACCTCCGCGTCGACAGAGGCCAGCAGCATCTGCGCGAAGTGTTAAAGTCGGCAGACGGTTTCGGAGGATGTGTACGCCGTGCAGAGATACCCTACAGCAGCACCAGCACAGAAACGTACGTTCGACCAGCTCTCGCCCTCCGCATCCTCGAGCAGTGCCCACACCTTGAGGTGCTGGTCCGCCCAAAGCCCGATTACGACCCCGAGCGCCGCTTCGAGTTCGACGCCAACTGCCTACCACTCCCCTCCGTCAAACGCCTCGAGTGGTGGCAGTATGATACTGCTACGCGTACCGGCGGCATTAACTCCCTCCGCGACGTGCTGCTCTGCACCCCCAATCTCCAGTACCTCATCGTCGGTGGCGATCTGGGCTGGCCAGGCCTCATGAGCGGCAAGGCCACAGTCGCACTCCCCGCGCTACACACCATCCGCTTCCAGCGCACGACGCCCATATTCCTCCGCCGCATCTCGCAGTGGACGCTCCCCGCGCTCACGCACGTCGTCTTTGACACCCCCGTCGCCATCGAGCACGGCACGATGCAGCTCTTCTGGGAGACGTTCGGCGCGCAGCTGCGCACCGTGGAGTTCGGCAAGAGCCTACGGTTCAGCGTTGAGGACCAGCTCACGCCGATGCTGCAGCTGTGTCCGCAGCTTGAGACCGTCAACTATCATGTCTACTTCGCCTGCCCCGAGCCCGCGCTTACCCAGCCGCACGCCACGCTCTCGGCCGTTGGGCTGCATGCAGACGGGAACCCGTTCGGAGGCGAGGATTGGGAGTGCATGCAAAAGCAATTCTCGTTCCTCTGTGGCGATGCTTTCCCCGCGCTGAAGAAGATCACCCTATACGGCCAGTGGAAGTTTGCGGAAGCGCATATTTCAGAGCTTGTGGCAGACTTTACGCGGCGCGGACGCGCGATCGAGTTGGCGCCTTCGTTATTCTAAATTCTAGTGGTCTGGTACGCCGTTTCATAGAGGTTAGTGCTCATACTCTTAGTTACTCGGCGTTCGCTCACCTCTCATAGGTTCTTCGCTTTGCTCACTTCTCCGTTATTCACTATGCCTACTAGATGTCGACCCTGATACGTGATCCCGCAGTTCCTTCAAGTCGTTGTGCCATGATGCTTAATTCGTTTGTAAAGTACCTTCTAATAAATACTAGACAATTCTGTTCCTCGAGCTTTACTTCACGCAAATTTACAGCTCGTCAAATCTTCAGCAACTTTTCGCGTAGAGTACTTATGAGCAGTCGTGCATACAGGCCCCTTCAAATCCCAATGACCAAGTGGCGTTTGTTTGTCTTGGCACCAGAGAACCAAACAACGCCTACGGGTCGACCGTCTCAGTCTGGGATCTTGAACTTGGACCTCCATCATCAACTTGATCTTCTCACCTGCTTGAACAAAATCTGGCAGAAATCCACGTCTGTGCTGGGAAGACTACAGCAGTATCAGGTATGGCTCTACAAGTCGTTCGGGATTTTCGATGCTTTAACATCGACATAGCAGGTGGCACGGCATCATGGCATCGCCCTTGCCACCGGAGCTTATCGATTGCATTCTTGATTACATACGTGTCCCCAAATCGCACTCCTACTACTCTCATCCCAAGAGCAAATTTTACCCCTTCCTCTTCATCAACAAGCTATGGCACGATGTAACAGAGCGCCGTCTCTATCATTCTGTCTGTGTAAACGACCCGAAATCGGCTTCATCGCTCTGTTCGACGCTGACGGACTCGCGGCGGATCGCATCTTATGTCCGAGCGCTCTGCTTTGGAACCAGATTCCTCGATTTCGACGAGAGTACAGACCACATCGCGATCCTCCGTCTCTGTCCCAACGCCGACACCATCCAGATCTTCGGATACAACGAAGACACTATACCAGAGTTCTGGGCTGCTCTGGCTTCGAAATCTCCCACTGTGCTCGCGATTGGGCGACACGGCACAGGCAAAATAACAGGGCTCCGGTTGTGCACTACAACAAAGATGTTACGGATGATGGGGTTGTGGACACGTTTGAGGAAACTGGACATCCAGTGTGCGGCGCTGGGTGGCGGGTACGAGGACACCGCTGGATTAGATCTTTTGCCTGAAGGATGCCTCCCCGAGTTGCGCACCGTCAACTTTGGCGGCGGAGTGCCCTTCCGCGACGCTCATCTCACCGCTCTCGCGAAAATGGCACCCTCGCTCCAGGAACTAGCAATGCCGCTCGACAAACAAAACTCTGTTAGCGACGCGGCTCTGTTCTCGAGCCTTCGTCGATGGGCTCGAACCCTCCGGTCGTTGTCGCTGACTCGATACTGCAGCGTGAGATCCGTCGCCGTGCGCTCGTCTCAGTGGGAAGAGAGCCTGCAGGACGTGTTGCCGCTAATGGTGAACTTGGAGTACCTCCTGGTATATGCAGACCTGTTCAGCATATCGTCCCTCGCGAGATGCGGCCCCAAGCTGCGCAGTCTCGGCTACTATGAAATACGCACGCGCGCCGAACTGGACGACTTCACGCGCCATCTTCGAGACACCTCATTCTTGCCCAATCTCCGAAAATTGTGGGTCAACAGTACCTCGCGCCGCGTCGATCTTGCGTCAGGACGAGGCGAACTCAAGCTCTGGCATACTTGTTATTCCCGAGGCATTATCATGGATCACACATGGGTGTAGCCATGATAACAGCGGCATGACTCGCCATGGATAGCATCGCGCCTGTACACGTTCGCACAACTTGTAGTGCGGCCAAACAAAGAAGATCTTGGGCGGAATGTTCGATGACAATGTATACGTAGTGTTACTTGCTGCCTGCTTCGATGCCTTCCCCCGTGTACAGATGCCTCTCAAATGTACTTGTGTGCCCCACGGTAAACTAGCCTTACTGTACTCCTCTACATTACGACAGCCGAAGCAGCTGCAATAGTATCACAGGCAGTTCTTGGAACGGTCAACAGGTACTAAACGAATAGATGATACGTTACTTTTGGGGTCGTACATTCTCTCAAAATACATCAGACCTCCACCATCTCCACATCGCCGTCTAAGCCGTCCACCTCTCCATCGATGAACATCCCATCATCCATCTCCGCGAGCACATAATCCACCACGTAGCTCTCCTGCACAAGTCTCTCCATCCGCGCTAGGTGACGTTCCGTATACGGGATCAGCGCGTCGACAAGCTCCTTCGCTCCGCCTCCGCTGGTCTTTCCTACCTGGCGTGTTTCTGCCTCGTCGCCGTCAATCTGATCATTATTGACGTCTGAGGCAGAGATGGCAGCAAGCACATCCTCCGCACGCCGGAGCTTCAAGATGGCGTGCAGCACGCGCTGAGCGACACCACTCGTGCGTGCGCTGGCGTTCCATGCCCGAACGTACCGCAGGAGCTGTGCGAGGGATGCATGTGGGAGAGTGCGAAGAACAGTGTCGACAGCTGCGTGTCCTGTAAGCGATTCCTGATGGGCGGGTGATGTTGACGGGGAAGATTCAGGCGATGGGGAAGGGGGTGCCGTATGTATGGATGTGAATAGAGAAAGCAGGCGCCCAGGTTGTGCCATGGCAAGCGCGAGCTCTATTGCCCGCCGGTAGTCGTGCAGCGCTAGATAGTTGGTGAAGTCTTGTTCTCTGCGATCACGAAGGACATCGATAAGTCCGGAGAAAAGAGCGTAGTGAGTTCGGTTGAAACAACACGTACTTTAATGCGCTCTCTGCGCGCTTGTTCTCTCGCTCCACCTCACGCTCCTCCGTACAATCCTCCCACATATTGACAACAGAATCTGCAGCGCCCGAGACAATAGTCCGCCCATCGGCACTCACCGCTAATGCCCAGACCTTTGTAGGTGATTTGTATAAGTAGAATGAACACGACGGAAAGAGTTCAGCTACTGACCTTATCCTCATGTCCGTCCAACGTACATACGCACTCCTCAGTCCGCATGTCCCACAACTTCACCAGCCCATCGCTCCCACTGCTCACCAGCTGCTCCTGCTGCTGTCCTTTTCCAACCCCATCATGTTGCCCTCCCAGGAAGTCAACGCGCAGCACCGAGTTGGTGTGTCCCTCAAATGTACCGACGCATGCAAAATCGTCGACTCCCCATAGTTTGACTGTGCGATCTGCACTCCCTGTAGCCAGTACCCGAGAGCCGCGAGCAAATTTGGCGCTCCACACCCCACGCTTGTGGCCCTTGCACACACCCAGCAGACGGAGCCCCGCGTCCGCGACGGCAAATATTTTCGCCGTGCGGTCCTGCGAGGCGGACGCCAGGAGCGCAGACGTCGGCGCGAGCGCGAGCGCATTGATATCCTTCTCGTGCGCCCGCTGTGTCGTCAGACTCCGGCACTTCGCGACCTGGCCGTTGTGCACGGACGGGAGCTCCCACATCTTGATCGTGCGGTCCTGGCTGCCCGTGAATACGCACCGGTCAGAGACAGCAAGCGCGCCGATGCTCTCCGCGTGCCCCTCGCATACGCCGACACATCCCCAAGCGCCGTCATCAGCTTGTGACCATATGCGCGCTGAGCGATCCTTGCTCCCGGAGACGAGCATCCGTCCGGAGGCACTGGCGGCGAGACATAGCACGATGCCAGTGTGGCCTCGTAGCAGACGCGCATCACGCGTTGCGGTGGTGTATACGCGTATTAAGGAAGAGTTGGTAGCGAGTGCGAGGTAAGCGGATGAGAGAAATGTAGCATCAACAATTTCGTCGTTGAATCCAACGAGCTGTCGTGTAAGGGTATGAGTAGTGGCAGAGTGGAAGAGGATGTTCTGGTCGGCGTGGACGGATATGATCGTGGCTGTAGAAGGGATGTACCTGCGCTTGCGTTAGAAAAGCGTAGAAACCATATAGCTGAAGTGCATACATAGCGCTGACTATCTGCTTTCCCTCCTCTTCGTCTTCGTTAAGCGCTTCTTCTGGCTCGTGCCCAAGTGTTGATACGACATCTCCAGATCGGGCGTCCCATATTCTAACGACACCTTTCGAGCCTGCAGTGAAGAATCGCAGAGCCTCTTCCTCTAGAAGACCGACCGCCTCGACGCGCTCAAGGATAGGTATTGTTTTTGCCAGTGTCACAGTACCTTTCCCTTTCTTTCCCTCGGGTAAAGAGGACAAGTCCCATACGAGCACCACCGAATCACGTCCACCGGAAATAAGCCATCGGCCGTCCTTGGATACCGAGAGACCGCGGGGAACAGACACATGACCCTCAAGGACGGCCTCTGGCTTTGAGGAGCCCGCAAGGTCGAATATTCGCACTCTCGTATCGACACTTGCAGTGATCAATTGCATCTTGCGGCCGGCACGTGGGACTGCCTCGAAATGGGCGGGGTAATTGAATGCCAGTGCACTCACGACACCGCCATGGCCTTTGAAAGCATGAGTTGCGTGGGGCGGGCCATGGATGCGGAATACCTTTGCTACGCCGTCTGCGGAGCCGGATGCGAGGTATGTGGACGAGGGGTCTGCTGTGCAGGTGTGCACGGGTGCGTCGTGCGCTCGTGCGAGCACGTGTGTCGGGTGTATGCGGTTGGAGGGGGTGGAGGGGATGGGATAAATGCGAAGAGCGAGTGCTGAGGTGAAGAGGAGGAGCTGGGATCCGTCGGGGGTGACACACATGGCTGTGATGGCCTGGGTATCGCCCACAAACCGACCCAATTCCACACCAGTATCGACCTCTGTCAATAGGATTTCGTCTTCTATGCACGTAACTATTCTTGTGCCATCTGGTGTGAGCGCGACGGGTCCTCCGGTGTGCAGCGGTCCAATTGTATGCGCCTTCTTGAAGCTGTGCCCTGTGGGTAAGATCTATACTCCTCAGTGAGAAAAGAGAGACACTCACGCGGTTTTTAGTTTCGAGGACGACATTGCAACGCGTAGAGTCAGCAGGAGACGGTGTATAAAATCTCTGCACTCCCGGGACAACGTCTAACTCGAGACCTAGAGGCTGGTAGTAGATCCATCGACCGTGAGACCACCAAACCAAACATATAACTTCCCTACGCACCTCTTTCTCCTGTAGAGTGCTTGACGCTACGCTTCGACTAGAGTTAAGGAGAAAAACAAAATGGGCTTGAGCTCGAGCTGCAGCGATGAAAACCTGCATGCACAAATCGGGACTCAAAAGCCCCTGTGTTGCGATCGGTAGCAACTTACTCAGTGGTCGATGATTTCCTCCTTGCACATCTCCTCCTACTCACTGGCTACTCCTCCTTCAAATTCTTGTTGCTGCGGCTGAAAACATCTTATTTTACTGCTACTGCTTTGTGAACCTCAAACCGATCCTACTGAAACCGCACACAAAATGGTTGCTTGGAGCTTCCTGACTTAGAAGCCAGTCGCAGTGCGCATCGCAGTGTCAATGCCGCAAGCATGACACGGCGACAAAGAAAACGACCACTAGTATCGCTTGTAGGAAGGCAGGGTATCATGCGTGGGAACATATGGGTAGAGCAGAATGGCGATGGTGAGCTCCAGAGTTCAATTCGATACCAAGCATTGATGTTGCCCTCTTCGCTACGTACCGTCGCGCACACATGCGGGACCGTCCGGTTCTCTCGCGCTCGCATGCATCGCTGCACGTAACGAGAGCATTCGGGCAATCATCTGTCCGTGGGCATTGGGTAGCGCAAGTGATTGGCCAAACAGCGATGCGGCAGGGTCATTCGCGTCTTAGCCCGCTCGTTAGACTTGCGCGCTACCGAATCCATCATCATCATCAGCGGCAGGGTCAAAATATCGGTGAGCAGCAGACACTCCAGATTCGCAGATATTACATGTCTCCATAATGGTAGTGTGATTATACAAACCGTTCGTAGTGCATTTATACAATTCACCTTTATCGATATCCATGGCCTATACATTCCACCAGTCTTCCGCGCTCCTCCTCGGGTCATGAACTTTGTCGGACCGTCTTATCGCTTTTGCGATGGCTAGAGCATAGCTTGCTCCATACTTGCGTGCAAGTGAGCACGAGCAGGTTCCAATGCGCACTTGATCATCCTGCAGGATCGATTCGTCAGTGATCGTAATCGCATCGAGGCAGACATGCGCTCACCTGCACGCTTTCCTAATTTCCAGTTTCTCCTGACGTTCGCCCTCATCCTGTCCAAGCCCACTTTCAATCACTGCAACTACTGATGCTCCCGCTCAAACTCCTGCTCATACTCAAGCTCCTCCCCCTGCGCCTCAACTCCTCCTCAACCTCTCTGCGCCGTCTTTCTGCATCCATCGCTGCACGCTCTGCTTCCCGTCGCTTTCGCGACTCCTCCTCTAGCATGGCCTCTGCGGCGCGCAGTGCCGCTTTCGCTCGCGACGCCTCGGCCTGTACCGCCGCGAGTTGGTCGCTCACTCGCATCGATGCCCCCGCCGCGTCGGACGTCTGACGCTTGAGGCCCTCGATCTCGATACGCAGCCGGTCGATTGTCTCGTACGGGCTGCCCCCACTGCCCCCTCTCCCGCGGCCGCTGCCACCACCATCCTGGCGAGTGCTGGGCCCCGCCCCGTGGCTGACATTGCTCCCACCATCAACACGCCCCGGTATGAATCGCCAGACTGTGCTCGATCCGGGCTGTGATTGTGGTTGTGGCTGCGTGCGTGATATCGACATCGTGTGCTGGAATGGATACACCATATCCTCTTCGCTCTCAAAGTCGTCGTCGTCCAGTCCTTGCCCATCGTCCATCATGAGCATCTCGGTGTCCGACTCCTCCCCGTCGATGTCGTGGCCTGCACGCAGTGCGGAGATCTGGCACGCACGCACGCGCGGATTGAGCGGGCGCATGTGCGACATGCCGTTCACAGAATGCGCATCGTCGCTCTCGTACGGATGCAGTGGCGGCGAGGGCGAGGGTGGCTCAGGACGTGCGGGCAGCCGGAGCTGTAGTCGCGGTGGGGTATGTGTGTGCATTTCCGCTGGCTCGCTCTCGGCTGCGACGGCTTTGCGTGGGCGTCCGCGTTTCTTGGCGGGCGCTGCTGCGGAGTCATCGTCGTTCGCATCGCGCGTCGTGCGGCCGCGCTTTCGTGGGCGCTTGGTTCCGGGTGGCGCCTCCAGGTTGACGGTCCAGTACGAGCCGAAACCGGGGTCTGTCACTGGCCGCGGCTGGCGCTCGAACAGCCTGTTCAGCGATAGATGATGTCGTACCGATTGCTGCGAGCATGTCAGTATAACAATAACGAATATGACACAAACAAAGGAGGAGTGCACGGAATGCAAAGAAAGATATGATGAAAGGGTGAACTCGACGTACTTTCCATGTTGGCCCCGCTGTCTTGTAATAAGGGTACTTGTCCTCCATGGCCGCGTATATCTCCCTAATCGTAAGGCGCTTCTTTGGGCTCCCGAGGATGGCGCAGCGTAATATTACAGGAAGCGTGTGTTGCGGGCGGCCCTCCGCGTCGGGGAGGCAGTCAAGGGTGTCTGGGCAATCTGGATGGGGCGCGTGTTCGACATTGGTGCTCGTCTTGCCACTCATTGTCGAGCCTGCCGGCGACGAGCTGACCCGTCCTGGCGATAGCGTTTTCTCATTCTCGCTCGGCGCTCTGCAGAATAAAATGCATCAAAAAGTGCTCCTGTAGCGATAAACACGGGCGAAAAAAGGGAGAATGACAAAGGGGGGCGCGCGCGGAGAGGGGGGGCGCCTAGAAATATGGGCATACGTACCGCGATGCGACTGGCGACTGTTCCTCTGGGTTTAGGAGATTGGATATGCTCGACATGGGGGCGTTCTGGGTGATGTTATTGTTTTGAGGGGGATTTGGGCTGCCTATATTGGGTCGGTAAAGTTTGGCAGGACCCACAAGCGCAAATACAAGGCCCATGTTTCGTTACGTAATCTCAGACTCAGCCCATTATTCTTTATGAGATCCGACGCAGATCCAGACTCCGCGTTCTCTTGCCGGCGTCCTTCGAGTCTTCGACAAGTTCTTTCCGAGGGCGGTTGCACATGCTTTGGCCAGGACGCTTGTCTCCCTGAGCATCCGTCGAGACAGTTCTTTCAACCTCACGGGCTCGGATACAGTACTTATTCTTGTCAAACGTCTGCTTTTTATAAGGGGGGTCTTGTCAATAGGTCAATCAGCCGAAGCTCGGCGCGGTACTGAACGCGTCCTCGTCGCGAGCGCTCTGGACACGGACCTCTACGCGATATTGTAGTGCTCATTCCGCGCCTAAAACTACTTTATTCACCTTTATGCAGACAGAGCCTACTAAGAATATGTGTTTCCTTAATTTAGTATGATCTTCAGCCGCAGAAGTAAGTGTGTCTACTCCCTCCGCCCATCTTAGAAGAGTCTGACAGACTTGCGAGACATAAGTAACAGCTGTGAGGAGAATTCTGCACAAATCGTCGTAGTACATACTGCTGTTCTACGTACGTACCATTTCTGGACTTTGCGTTCGGTGCGACGCAACGATGTGACACATAAAATTTCAGCAAACGATGGCAACGCGTTAGTGAAGTTTGCGCGGTTCACAGCGTATCGCCCTTATCCGTGCCTATGCAGCGCGGGATGAATGACAAGTGCCATTCGAGGCCATGCAAGTTGAGGCGTACAAGTGGGACCGGTCAACATCCGGACTCTGGACATCACCAAAGCCTGTTGATAGATGAGACTCAGATACAGCGCGATATATATGCGGAAAGCAGTGTGGAACGCACGAAAAGAGCCAACGAGTCGTCGACGACGACGTATCCGCAATTGTCCGTGTAAAAACCGACCTGTCGACAAGCCCCCCGCGTAGACTACAGGACGCGCACACTCAAGGGCATTGAAAACAAGGACCGCGTTCATTCAGGAGTCGTGAAGGTCGTCAAAGGAAATACCATATAATCGAAAATGGACCGTGTAGTATTTATTAGATGAGTGTGAAAGGAATGAGAAAAAAGGCAGTACTAGTTCTTCTAGTAGTCCGACCTCGTGAGCCGCGAAATCGTGAACACGCCCACAATGACCGCGGCCAGCGCACCGATGCTCGCAGGGAGCAATAAATCCTTGGGTATACCGAATATCTCGTCCTGCGCAGGCACGTGCGGGTGCGATGGCGGCGTGAACGACACGCCCTCCGGAAGCACCGCTTCGCCCTTGTCGAGCTCCTTCGTCTCCTCCTTCGCCGCTGCCGCTGCCTCCACGGCCTTACCCTCAGCCTTGCCGGAGCCTGCCTCCGCCCACGCTTTGCCGCCTTGCACGAAGAGCACGACGCGGTCCGTCCCTGCCGCCCGTGCGATCTTGACAGCGTCGGTCACGTCCGTGTCCGATGTGATCAGAACGGTGTCGCCGTCTGCATCTGTGTACGACAGATGGAAGTCCTCTGGGTCCGGCCGCGCGTGCCCATCGTCCTCCTCGGGGGTCTCGAAGAACGGGTCCGTCGCCAGCTTCCCCGTGACGATATCCCGCAAGTTCTCCACGTTGTCGTGCCGCGCCTGGAATCGGTGCGTGCGCCCACTCGGCGTGCGGAACTTGAACACGTACGTCCCATCGTCAACGGGCAGAGCCGACGGCGCAAGGCCCGTAATCGAAGGGAGCGCGCGGCTGTTCTTCCGCGAGTGGCCTTCGAAGACAGAGCCGTGGTCGTCGTCCATGACGGAGGCGGAGTCGTTCGGGTGGACCTCAGAGTGCGGCGATTGCGGCAGCCGCGAGAGGCTGTGGTGGAACGAATTGTCCGTGGGCATGTGCGATCCCGACATGACGGACTCTGTGTCGTCGCCACCGCCGAGGGAGTCGAAGAAGCGGCCCCACATAGGCCCACCTTCCTGTTCTTGAACGGCCTCGCCTCCGCCTGTGTTGTCAGATCCCATCGAGTTCATCTGCACAATTCCTGTTAGTTCAGACAGAAACGAAACCGAAAGCGCTGACGCCGTACCTGCTCGAGGGTCGCATAGGTGAGCTTGAGCACGTCCACGATGGCGACCAAACGGCCATCAGCCTCGACAACAGGCAAGTTGAGGTAGTGACCATCTGAGAGTAAGGATGTAAGCAAGTTGAACGTCGCAAAGTCCACAATTGTACGCACTGTGCATCTTTTTCAGCGCATCATGTACGCTAAGCGTGGGCTCCGCGGTATCCGGATGGGGCGTCATCACTCTGATGACACTGCATCTGCCCGCATCAAGCCCTGCCGCAATGACACGCAACACGACGTCCTTGCTGGTAAAGATACCCGCAATCTTGGGCGGCGGCGCAAGCGGGCCATGCTCGCCCTCCATCACACACACGGCCGTGGTGCGGCGCTCCTTCATGAGCTTCGCAACCTCGCGCACAGTCGTCTTGGGGCCGACCGTCGCGGGTTGGGTGCGCGCGTCCATGACGGTCGTGAGATCCGGCAGTGCGGTCTTTTCGCGCAGCGCGTCGACGTACGCGAGCATCGCCGCGGCCTGGGGGTTCGTGCCCATGCCCGAGCCGAGCTCCGACTGCACGCCCGCGAGCGCGCTGTAGAGCTTCTCGGACGCGGAGGAGCTGCGCTCGACTTTGCCGAGAGCCTCGTGGAACACTTTCGTGATATCGAGGAGGCCGACGACGTTGCCTTCTTCGTTGCAGACGGGCTATAGGGCATTTGTCAGCGGCGTGTTTCTTTTGTTTGGAGGACAGTTGTGACATACAAGATGCCTAAAGTGCCTTGTAACCATGAGCTGCAAGGCTTCTGTCGCGCTGGTCGTGTCTCGGGTGACCATAGGGCCGCGCGTCATGATCTGGCTGACCGGAGTCGTGTGTGGGTTCAGACCGTCCGCAGTCACCTGCGTATGAGTTAGCTGCTGAACACTAAACGCGCTGCCAAGTCCACGCATACCCGATAAGCAAGGTCCTTCGCGGTAAAGATACCGCTCAGTCCCTCTTCGTCATCTACAACCAACACGCAATCTGTTCGTTTCGCGGCGCAGAGCTGGCTGGCCTCTGCGACGGTAATATTCTCGGGAACGGTCAGCGCGGGACTCGGCTTGAGCGCGGCGACCGTGCCTTTCGCGACGGCGGATTTGCCGCTGCGCTTGCCTCTCCCGGGGGCATGCGTAGTCGATATCGTGCGCTTCCGAGACAGCTCAGACTCGATCTTCTTGCGTATCGCCTGTGGGAGTTTCGCGATGTGAGCACTCGTCCTCCGCGGGTACGTTGTTCGCAGACGTGATATATGATTCGACGCTGAGTGGGCGCGCCCGTCGAACACGTATGGGTTCGAGGACATGGCCGGGGAGATAGTGGTGTATGCAACACGTGTGTTGGGTGCATCCATACGCCCTCTCCAGCGTGCAGTGCCTATGTATGACAAAGATGGACAGTGGGACTGACCTCGTCCTTCTTGGACTGCTTTCGCCTCGTCTCGTACAGACCGCCTGTTTGCCCTGATACAGCAGACATTGACACGGAAGGACCGGATTGGTGACGGCTCAAGGGGAGCGGTGAAGCCGAGCGGTCTGGAAAGCTGACCGAGTTTGCAGATGCGCTTTTGTGAGAAGGCGAGTGCGATGCTGGCACGGGAATGCGGGACATCAACTGTTCGAGTTTTTGTCGAAGAATAAATCAGCGGCAGACGAAAGTTGCGGTCCAACCGAGAAATTTCGTGTTTAGTCCCGTTTTGAAGTCGCGCGGGAAAACTCGCTTCCCTCAGCTTCTCCACCTTCGGACCGACGTGTTCTCAACCACAACGGCTTGTCTTACATCTCTGGGTGCTCTCCTGAATTCGTATCGTCCATCTGCACACAGCGGTACCACAAACACGACGGAAACGCGAGAAATCTTCCACTTCCTGCTAACTGACGCGTAACTGTGGCGTCGTCCCAATCCATTGCTATGCGGCCGGTCATGAACTTGTTCGCAGGATTCCAGACGGCATTGGCGATACATTGTGTGCTAGCTAAGACGGAATTACAGTAACATTACGAACATAGTTCTCGCTCTTGGATATCCTTGCTGCATCTGCTCCCGAGAGTCGCGTCGACACCTGGGCCAACCCCCTATATCCTCTTCTTCGACGCCCGTTTCACCCCTCCCTGTTGCTTGTACTTTGTGGTGTACAGATAGTACCCGCCCCCTAGAACCAGGACAACGAAGAAATTCGCTGAAAAAGATGTTAAGAACGAGCGCCCACTTTAGGTCCAAGTTGAAGACAGACGCACCGGCTACGAAGCCAAACACACCCTGGAACAGGTCTATGCCTAGCTGTACAAGAGTCTGCAGCAGGTGGAAGACCTCCTGAAGGATGTTTTGGCCGAGGCCGATGATAGACGCGAAGACGGCCACGACCGAGTTGAAGAGCGAGATCCCTATGCCCGCGAGGGCTTGGATAAAGTCGCCAATGGATGCTGTTACGGATGGCATGGCTGTTGAAAGCTAGGCGTTGAACACAACGCCATCGGAAACCAGCTTGCTTTTAAAGTGTCCAACTGACGCCTCAAGGGCGCGGATGCAGCTCCCATGCGCTCATTCATCGTCCCTCGGAACGTCATTGCAAGGTGGCGGTGCAATAATATTTCAGAAGTCCTGACTTGGTCCTGACAGAAAATTAATTATATACGATAGATGTCCGGCTCAAAACAGGTCGGATTTGCAGCTACTGACGACTCGAGTGTACACATAGCGAGAGATAGGTAGTCCACACAAACCCGCATCTCTATGTACTGGTTTCGATGAAAAAGCGTTGGCAAAAGGAAAACGGGAGAGACTACACACAGCAGTCCAGATAACAGACCTAATTACGCGCCGCGCGGGGGACACCAGCAGCCGGGACAGTTTGCGGGGCAATCGAGCTCCCTGACCACCTCCCGATGAGCATCTTCAGCTTCTCCCACACCTGTAGCGCCACGGGAGGGTTTCCAGGCCTGCTGGCGAGCGCGTCGATTCTCCTGGTCGCGACGCCGATCGCATCGCGCGTGAAGGCGCTCTGGAAGTACCGTTGGCGGAGGAAGTGCGCATATACGAGCGGGGAGAGCAGCGAGTTCTGGAAGGTGACGGCACCGATGACGACGCGGGCGAGGATGACGAGCTCGATGTAGGCGACCGCTTTCATCGCGGTGTCGTAGTTGGCTGTTGCATCCACGCGTAAATTACAGTGAGGACCACGAGTGCACGGCGTGACCACTGACCTTTGACCCAGACTTGCAGTTTCTTTGCGAAGGGGTGCGGCTGGGGAGGACCACCGGCGTTGGCGGGCGCACCGGGGGCCAGGAATTGTGGCATGAGGGTCGTACGCGTGAACGTTAAGGCGTGGAAGAGCGAGAAGATCGTGTACGGGACGAGGGTAACTAAATCGTACGCGTTCAGACGTCATTCACGAATAAGACGAAATTAGCGTACTAGTGATAGGCTTCGAGGACCACCAGAAGAACGCGAGAATGAAGTATTGCACATTCTACAAGCCAAATCCCCATCAGAAGCACTCGTTAAAGTGAAAGATGGCCACATACCTCGTCGAGCAACGCGCGCCTAATGAATGCCATGTTCGGTTGGGGTGTCTGGCAAATCATGAGACATAGTCTTTACGTCATGAACAGCACACAAACTCACTCCCAATGATTTTCTGCCAGAGCGTCCACGACGATTAGAAAAACAAGTCAATGCAGCGAAACACGAGGCAAACGCACTGGCAAACGATAGCATAGCTGACGAGAGCGCCCGTAAAGCTGGCTGCGGAGTGTGAGCTGTGATTGAGCGGCCTACTCGCACAATCGGCTGGGACAAGTTACACGTACCTTTATACCACCACGCCGACACGTTCTTGAACATGACCCATGCTACGAAGTAACGCAAGGCCGACACCAACAGCAGGAAATGGCCCGACGCCCAAAGATAGTGCTACGCGAAGTCGTGATCCACTCAGTAAACACGCTTTCCTACGATTAGAAACCCGACCGAAATACCTGTGTCGTCGCCATTATTTGGAAGAGATAAGTTCAACAAGAGCGAGACCACGCCGATTTTCGACTTGAGTGGATGGCGGTTGAAAAGGTGTCCGAATGAGCAGCACATCCTCCTGACGCACGCTTTAGGGCGGGTTTGGGCCACGCAATCACCACGTGTATTATAGCGGCCCGTGTATGACATCCCCCAGCCTGTTTCATCTCGTCCTCGAGGACGAATACATACACCGCAAAGAATTAGATAGCAGGACATCCCAGTGGTAAGAAAAAATCAAGCAAGAACAACAAGTAGAGTAGGATCATCGACTCCATCCTTTTTGTCGGTCGGCGCGTTTTTTGTACACCTCCTTCTCCACCTTTTGCCGCCCGTTCGTCTCGATCCGCCGTTCCTTCCCTTGCCTCCGCGCTTGACTTCTCGGTGCATCGCCGCCTTCACCTTCGTCTCCGGACGCGTCTTCCCACTCTTCCTCGCCCTCGCTGCCCTCGACGTCGTCTCTCGAGCGCTTCTTCCCGGTGGCCCCCTTGCCCCCGCCGATATTGACGTTGACCCGAGGAGGCACGGCGAACCCAAACGCCTTGCCCACTTTCGCGAGATCGAGGGCGTTGACGTCGAAGATTTTCTTCAGCGAGTAGGATGCATATGCTTGCAAGTATGACCGGTACCCGTCTCGCGCCGACTGGTGCAGGAAGTAATTCTTCTGAAGAAGTTTCTCAAGCTGTGGAGAAAATCAACAAACGGGCAGCGTCGCAGAAGGATATGTACACACCTGACTCTGGACATTGGCAATTCGATCCGCAGGGAAGCTGAACTCGTTCAACGGAACTTTGGCCTCTTTGAGATATCGCAAGAACCCTAGCTCGCTCTCGAGCAGGAACAGTAAACTCTTGCCGACTTTACCAGCGCGTGCTGTCCGGCCGACACGGTGAATGTAATCACGAGGGTCGTCTGGCGGGTCGAACTGCACAATCCAGTCGACTCGAGGGATGTCGAGCCCTCGGGCAGCTACGTCCGTGGATAGGAGTATGCCGGACTCGGCGTTGATGAACTCAAAAAATGTGTTCGTCCGTTTTTGTTGTTTTTGTTTTCCCTGAAGAACGTACAATGTTAGCAAGTAGCGAGAATATTGTAGCGGAGATACGCACGTGAAGATCCAAGACAGGCACATCGATATAATTTAACAGCTCGCCGTGGTATTTGACCGAATTACAGCTGGAGAAGAATACAATGATTTTCTTCTTGAGATTTTTCTTGAGGAAGGTGAAGAGGAGGAGGAAGCGGCGGTCGGAGGGGCAGACGACGTAGCCCTGGGATAATGTAGACACAGTGCTCGTCATCTCTTCTTTGTCGACATCGATATGTATTGGCCCGGGTCGTAGCGACATGCGTGCAAGATCCTGTACTTTGGTCGTTTGTGTTGCAGAAAACAACATCGACTGGCGGTTGTCTAGATTTGGGATGTTAGGAGATGGCCAACTGAGCATGAAATGGGGAGCTTACCGTTAGGCAAAATTGATATGATTCGCTTCATCTCTTCCTCGAACCCGACTTCTAATATCCGGTCGGCCTCATCTATCACAAGTGCCTTCAGATTCCGGAAAACAAAACCCTTCGTATCCTGAACAGTGAAACCAGATGAGCTTCGTCCACCGCTTTTTGCTGCAATAGCACGAACCATAAGATGATCCAGCAGCCGACCCGGAGTAGCGACGATCAGGTTGACGCCTTTCGCCAACTTATCTGCCTCTGCTTTCCGGTTGGCACCGCCAATAACGATACCGAATGTCTGCGAGTGGTGGGCCATGAGATCTTTCGCTACGCCGAATATTTGCAGCGCAAGTTCTCGGGTCGGAGAGACGATAATGATTCCAGTACCTACAACACTCCGTGAGTTTTATCGCACCACATTGTATAGTGACACGACAAAGCGCACCATTTCGAGGCTTGAATTTCATCCGATGTAACAACTCGACTGCAGGAATGAGAAAAGCCAGAGTCTTTCCAGACCCTGTCCGTGCCGCGCCAAGCACGTCCTTCCCAGCGAGAAGCGGCGGGATCGCTTTTGCCTGCACAGGCGTCATCGTCGTAAAGCCCATATCTGCGAGGGCCCTATTCGTCGGTTCAGAGAGCTCGAGCGTGGAGAACGGGAGTCGTCCGGGGGCGGACTCTGCGGGTACCGCAGATGGCGCTGCGACATCTTCGGCCGCCATTTTTGTTGTCCTAATCAAAAAGTCGTTTAAAGGGCGTTAGATGTAGTAGATAGCAGCTACAGTTGATTTGGATAGAGTATATAAAGAGCAGTCTGCGCGCTGCAGGAGATTGAGATGGGTGCAGAAAGTAATTTTCGGTAATCGGAAGTCCCCTGCAAAGTTTCCTCGGAGCTTGCCGAACGACCTCGACGCAATTAATTACCGCGACGATGCTCGCGCCCTCACAAAGTTCGTTGGTCGAAATGCTTTCTATCTGCTCGTCTCTGACAACAAAACCACAGTCGCTTTCGCCACCGCTCTTGTTGCCGCATCTTTAACGGCTGGCTACCAACTTGGGAAGTTGACACGAGTACCTCCGTCTCAAACGCCGAACTTGGACGCGAAGCAGGACGAGACCGAAGTTCAGGATGTGGAAGAAGATGAGGACGACAGTGAAGACGAAGGTGCGCTCCGTGAGAGGGTGAAATAAATGTAGTGGACGACCCATTGACAATCGCGTTGTTAGATGAATCCGCCGCCGATGGAGATTTGGCAGCTATACAAGCAGGCTTCATGGAACCGTGTAAACTGGTAAGACGCATGCTCAATTATGCACCTGTATCGATCTTGAGTCGTACTTGAAGGTTCTGATCGTCCGGACAGACTTGAAGATGACACCAGGCAAAATAGCTGCACAGTGAGTGATCCTGCAGGTTACGTCTTCGAACGTCGTTAATTAATGGCATGTCTCTTAGATGCGGGTATGGATTCAAGACTCACAATCTTCTTAACGTCCGTTGATAGCAAATTAGGCACGCGACACTGGCATGCTACAAGGCATTGGTCAAAAAGAACCCAAAGCTCGTTCAACACTGGGAGCGTATAGGGTATAGCATTCAGGTATCTCCTTTGTCTTATAGCATTGACCAATACAGCGTTCTAGGCAAGCCAAAATCGCGTTGAAGGCGAATTCTGAGGAACAACTACTGGAGCTAGAAGCTATCGCGAAAAGCCTCAACTTGTGTGCCCGCTCCATACAGGACGCGTCAGTAATCCGTTTATTTTTCGGAGACACATCTTCTTACGGGTTTTTGCTGGCAGTGGTCATACGCAGGTGGAGGCAGGATCGCGCACGGTTCTTGGAATTGGCCCCGGTAAGTATTTGATGCTCACAAGATGCGCGTGACGCTAATACTCGTCGAACAGCGCCGGTGAATTTGATCAACGAGGTTACCGGAAAATTACGATTGTTGTAATGCTACGCATAAACGATAATACAGTGTTACCATGCGGTTCTTCCGCTTCAAGCTGTCGTATCCGGAAAAGACTCTGGTGGTGATACAATTCTTGGTCAATACACTAATGATACAAGTCGCAGACGTCTATGGCTTTGGGGTGCACTCAGGCATGGAAGCCCTCCGATTTCTCCTCGAGACTGTGTCTCTTGGAGATGTACGAAGGGCGTTGCTTTAATGTGTCGACTCTCGCTTTCATCGCCTGCGGCCAACGCTGGGGCCGCTGCCTGCTTCACCGCCTTGGCCTGCATTGCCTGTCGGAATCTCGTATCAGCAATCGGTACCACCGCGCAGTGTCGCACTACTGACCTGAGAACAGCTCCACCAACCCTCCTGTCTTGCCGTCGACGCTGCCGCCCGGAGCAGAGCCGCCGACACCTGTGTATGCATTGCTGCCACTTCCTCCGCCTCCGCCTCCTCCGCTGCCGCCGCCGCTCGAGATGGCTTTGTAGCCCTTGAACTTGATGCGCCTCCCTGTGCCCGCGGGCCCAGAGCTAGCATCCCCTCCTTGGCCTGCATTGTCTGCGAATGCCATCGTCAGCAAAGGTGCTCGTGCTATAGCCGTACATGCCGCGTATACTCACCAGAGAACAGGTCAACGAGACCTCCAGTCGAGCCCAGCCCGCTGGTCCGTTCGGAACCGAAGCCACCGGATGAGCCTACTACTGATCCACCGGGAGCCTTCCCGCCTGCCCCGGTGTATGCGTCGCCTCCGCGGACCATGATCTGCCTGGGCAGAGGCCATGGTGCTGCGGCTGCGAGCTGGAGGGAGGCGGCGAGGACGGTGAAGATGATGGTGGTGGAGCGCATGATGGTGGAAGTGCGAGTGAGAATGGGTGGGTGGAAGGCAAGTATTGAGCGGCGGGGAAGTAGTGAAGTGGTGGTGAACAACAAGGGATGTTGTTGGAAATGTCTAGGATGTGGGCCCGCTTTTATATTGCTAGTGATCTGAGGCTGACGACGTGAGGCTAACGGTTTCAGTGGCTGACCTGAGGCTGACCTGGGGCTGACTGCGAAGACGCGACCAGCGCGTTACAATCCCGTCCGACCACGTGAAGGTTTGACACTTAGGCGCCAGGCCCAACGCGGTGCCGCTCAATTTCAATTCCTGTCAATCCTGCGCAGAAATATAAGGCTCAAGATGACTTCGCCGTCCTCTGCCTCCTGCCACCATCTGGCCACTCGCAAGCATTATGGGTAGAACGCGCGGTCGTTTGACGATGCCCAAAAAATCTAGTGCCAAAAAGGATCCGCCGGAGCTCTTCGAAGTCGGTATGTTAGTTCGAATTGAAACACTGCTCAAGTATTCATCCGAAAATTGTAGAAGTGATCACCGGGGCGCGTAGGGCCTCTCCAAGAGTATGGGTAAGCTATGATGCTGTGTCTCTCGCATTTTTGGTTCTCATCACACGTCCAGGAGTTTCGAGTGAAGGTATGGTCAACATTCTGTTCATCCATTTGTTTCGAAGTACACCTGGCCTCAACATGGATGCAGTGGCTAGGGTACTCGGAAAAGGATACCTCGTAAGGAGCTTCCTAAGAATATCATTGCTATTTATCTCACCCCTTTTGTAGCTGGCAGCCGGAGCGTAATCTAAAAGGCTGCGAGGACATGGTAATCCGCCTCCGCCAGCAGCTCGGCATCGAGAGCTCGACCAAGTGTCCAGTTGGGCTAGTATTCATCGCTCCACCGTCCTGGATTAGTACGTGTCGCTCTCCGTATTCTAACCTTGTAGAGGTCTAATTTTTGATACCCAGAGCGCGAAAAAGAACGCTACGACAAAGAACGAGCACAACGCAAACGCATGGAGGATCGGAAACCGCCTGTCCGTAAACCGGAATCGTCTACGAGTTCCATCAAGGAAGAACACGCATCCTCTGTCTCCCAAAACGAACGGGTGTGTGGGTGCCAGATTCGATGGACAGCACCACAGTATGATTGACGCTTTGACATTCGCCTCCAGGTATTCCGTCCACATCAAAAGAAATATCACCTCCGAAGAATGTGACGGCGCGGAGGGTCCACTGGCTCCTCGAGTGAAGGCTCTCGTTCTCAAAAGTGTATCCACATTGATTGCCCGGCCAACGGAGGCATACATAACGCTTCAATAATCCAACCCCCATTCATCCGATGCTGCTTGTGTTCTCATGAGTCAGGACTGCAAGTGCAAGGCGTACTTCCATCCATCCGTGCGTATCTCCGTTCAGTGGCGCCCCGCACACAAACACATGTCCTCGTTTCTTGAATCATTGGACGCGTCCAACTCACGCCGCGCGGTCGGAAAGTCTGCTTCGCTGCTATCCTGTATCGCATTCCATCCAAATGAAACTGCAAAAGGTCTTACATGACATTACATAGTATTGATTTACGGGAAGGCATTCTACTCAGCCACCTCCGTCTCCGCATTTATGCTCTTTCTGTACTGGGCGAGCATGTCATCGACGACAGCTTTCCATGACTCCCGGACGGACCGTCCCCCGACCTGGGCCCTCGCCTCATCCATGGCATTCGTGATTACATCCCTCCACTTATCCATGCCAATCCATATTTGGGCCTCTAACAGCTCCTCGGCGTCGTAATCAGCTTCCACCTCGAGTATGTCGTCGGGACTGAGCTTCGGCGCCTCTCCTGTGTGCAGTGCGTTAAGTGAGCCCTGTTGGCACGAGCAAGGATGAGCTCACTGACCGTATGCATTAGTCGCATGAACGCGCTGCGGCCGGCTCTTCATGATCGCATTCCTCTTCCTTGTCTTCGCAGAAAGAATCAAGTAAAACAGCCGGCCCACCACCTCCACCGCCCTCGTCTTCACGTCCTCAACCTCGCCGCCCCGCGCCGCCGCCAACACGCGCTCGACGAACTCCGTCGTATACATCCCCCCAAACACGCGCGCCGTCATCCCCGGCGGACACAGCTTCTCCACGTCCACATCCACGCCCGCCGTAGACGCGAATTCGTCTTTAAACCACGCGCGCGTCTGCGCCTCGTCCCACGTGCGCGGGTCCGCGGCGTCGTACGGTGCGGGCCCGCGCGGCCTAGGTACGGACGTCCTGAAGGGCGCGGCGTACCCGAGCGTGTTCGTGCTGTGCACCGTGTCCTGGATGTGCGGCGACACGTGTGCGATGATCACGGTTTTGGATCGTTGGCGGCTCTCGATGTCGAATATGGGCTGTGAACAAAGATCGGTATGGGTGAGTCATATGGATGTAGGAGAGGGAGGAGAGGGAGGGGGGGAGGCGTACTTTGAGGAGCATGGTGAGTTTGTTCGAGCGCCAGGGGATGTGCACGAAGCCGTCCTCTTGGGCCATCTTGGCTTTGGCGCGGACGCACTCTTTGAGGTTCATGAGGCTCTTGTTGTTTTCGCGCGACTCGTCCATGCGCTGTTTGTCGTGGGCTTTCGAGTCTTCGTACCGCTCGCTTCCTGCAAGGCTATAATATGCCCGCGTCCGTTCAGTCTCTGCCCTATGTAGACAAGAGAAGAGTGAAACTGACTCAACGAGGATGAGCTGACCCTCCTCTGCGTACGGAAGGAGCTTGTTCTTCACTCTGATAGTGAGCATGGCGTGACTCCTGCTGCTCGTAGCATTCCTTAACGTTGCGCTCGTGCGGCGGTGCAGTAGAGAAGCTGTTATCAGCGACTGCAGCTCCTCCGAGGACGACACAGGCGTCGATATCAGGCGTGGACGTACGTCGCCAACCTATACCACTTCAATTGCAGCCCCATGAATGACATGCAACACAACGCACCTTATCCTCGTGCACTGCAACCTCCTTACGCACAGGATTGCCTTGCGCGTCGACCTCAGTGCGGGGCTCCACCAGATCAACAGCATGCCGTCCAAGGAGCTCGAGGAAGGTCACGCTGAACTCGAATACGCCGTCCTCCAGGCGATCGGTCCCGCCCTCGGGGCTATCAGGACCACCCTCACTCGTTCGTAGCCTCTTCCCAACGACGCGCGCACTTTCGAATAGGTCGCGCGCGATGCGCGATTCGATGCCCTCCATGGTCCACGTCTTCCCGGAGCCGGTCTGTCCGTATGCGAGGACGCAGCCGACACCCCCTGAGAGCACGAGCTCTAGTAGCTATTTTATATATCGGTTGTCAACATCGTTGGGCGTAAAATTATCGTGGAAGGATGAACGTACGTCGGGATGGACAACAGTGCGTTGGTACACCTCCTCGTTGTCGATCTCTGCACTAAATGCGAGGTCGGCGGTATACGACTTGTGCGTAAGCGTAGGCCCATTCCACTGCGCGCCCAAATCAGACAGACACCCCGCGGAGGTGATTGACACGAGCACGGCAAATGGCGCACCTTCATGCCGGGGACGTGAGCCACAAACACGCCCGGGTCCGCGCTCTGCAGGCTGATGCCCGCGCAAAAGTCGACGCGCTCGCCCGACTCGGACTCTTCACTAGTATTGCCTTTGAACTTCTGCTGCGCCTCGTGCACCAGGGGCGGACGCGTCCTAAACGCGACGATCACGTCCTTCGCGCGCTCGCGCGCGTGGTCGTCCGTAGTGTCCGCGAACCCGGTCGGCGCGGGCTGCTTGTCTTGCCATTCTTGTAGAAGGGCACGGAGACGAGGAAGATGGTCCGTGGTTAATGTCGCGGAGGATGCCATAGTTGCTTGCGTATTCGGTGCAGTATGTAGCTATGGAGGGTATTCTTTCGAGGCTCCCTTTGTATGCACAAACGCGTTACAGTTCGAGCCGCGTTAGAGCTGGAATACAGTGCTTGACTCCGTTGTACACGACTGCCGAAATGACTAGGATGGACGTCTTGCTCAGTATGACCGTATATCCCAGGAAGAACCACCGCTTGCACCACCCACCTTGCTCAGTGCATTGGCATATCGAGGAAGAGCCCTCGGTGCCGGCCTCGGTCCCGTCAGGGTGCATGCGGTCCTTGCACAAGCAGACTTGCAATTGTCTTGGCTGATGTTGAGCACACTCTAGGACATTGCACAGACGGTAATTGACCAAGTTGACATCTCGATTGACTGTCGACTTCTCGGCTGCATGACTCTTTCCAGAACCCACCGTACCAACATGCAGGTTCATACCGTCGATGCGCAGGCTACCCCCGGTGTCCCCTTGTATACACCTAGTTTAGACGCCTACCCAAACTCGACATCGTACCTGAGCGCTGAGCATGACTGCCAGTGGCAACTTGCTCATACCTATAAGCCATCGCTCAATGTTTCCCGGATAGCTTGACGCGGGCTCAGCCACAGACAAGTCCTTACCGGCTTCCATAAAGCCGTATCGACCTCCATGGCGCACTGCCAGGCCTATTGGTAGCTGCCAAGATATCCAAACCATTGTTCATTGCTCGACGCGGGCTCTGCCACAGACAACTTGAAGTCCGTACCGGCTTTCATAAAGCCGTATCGACCTCCATGGCACAGCAGAACGGGTATGCACTCCCAGGCTGCTGCCAGGCGTCTGACAGAGCGACATCGATGCACAATCAAGTTCACGGTATGCACACACGTGACTGCTTCCCTAGGATGCGTGGTCAGCCTCAGGTTCGCGCGTTCGGGCAAGTAAGTATAAAACCATACCCGCTTTCTCTATATTTTTCTTCACAACCCTCTCCGCGATACCCAATACCCAACATCCCCGTCCAAAAAATAAAGAGACCATGGCCACTGCTATCGCGACGCTGTACGGCTTCAAGACCTCCGTCTGGGCGTCCGTGCCCGCCCTCGCCATGTGAGTCCGCCGTGCGTACGCCACGATGTCTAGTCCCGCTGACCACGCCGCGTAGCATCGAGCTGGGATACAAGAAGGGCGCGATCGAGACGAAAGAGGTAGACCTCCTCGAAGGAGAGAACTTCGCGCCATGGTTCCTCAAAATCGTGCGTTGCGGCTGAGGGGTGTAGGGCATCACGCTGACCGTTGTTGGCCGCGCAGAACCCCGAAGCCACAGTGCCGACACTGCGGACCGCACAAGGCGAGGTGTACACCAGTACGGTGGATGTGGTGCACTACCTCGTGGAGCATGCGCCGAAGAAGGTTGCGCGGGGCGGGGCGGTAGCGGAGATCGTGCATGACGAAAAGTACAACCCCAACTTCGCCAAGTCGCTCGCCGTGCGTCCATCTCTCCCATCTCCTTTGTGCGGACGCTGGCTCACTCCTGACCCCGTAGCGCGACGACGACGAGCTCGAAGCAAAAGCCGCCGCCGGCACGCTAGCCTTCATCACGAACCGTACGTTCCTTCCCCCATATCCACCACTCCCCCGCACTAACCCCCCACAGGCCAAACCGCCCTCCACACCTACTCCACCACCGCCTCGGGCCTACCCTTCCTCGCCTCCCTCTACACCCCCCACATCGAGTGGAACGGCTCCCTCCTCGCCCTATACACCGACACCGCCCCCACCGCCGCCAAATCCGCCTTCTTCGCGCGCTCGCGCGCGCACTGGGTGGCTTTGCGCACTGGCATCACGGAGGTGCTGCCCGGCGTGCTGCCGACGCGCGGGTTCATCGGGGGCGCGGAGCCGGGGGAGGACGATTTCCACGTCGCGGCGTGGTTGGCGCGCATGGTGAGTATTGTGGGTGGGGGGAATGGGAGGGGTGGGGTTAGGGCGCTGGAGGGGGAGTTGGAGGGGAGGAGGGTGCCGGAGGTGGTGGTTGGGTATTGGGATAGGTGGGTTGAGAGGGAGAGCTGGAAGATGGTTTATAAGGATGGGCTTCATTGAGATGCTGGAATCTATTAGGGCGATTGTCGATGAATGGACAGAGCAAGTGAGTGTATATGTATTCCTACGGATTGCATATAGGGAGGATTAACCACAGCGGGAACCATTATGTCCGAGTCTGTAACAAAGCTATGATTGAGCTGAGTGCGTCAGCTCTGAAAACACAAAAACCGCGCACCTATACGTCTAAAGTTACAATTACATCAACATACCATACCATACAATTCTTCTCGTCTATGCTCACGCCACCGGATACGGCGACCCATTAAGCTGCGTAGTCGACCCCATCGTCATCTCCTCCCTACACTCATCCAATCTACATCCCCACCACCACCATCAGCATCACACACACAAACACACACACACTCAAAAAAAGGCAGCTTACACCCGAATAATCTCGCGCGCCGCCCGTATCCCGATGACGAACTCCGCCTCGGTCGGCTCGCGCGCCGCCGTCCGCGCGAGCTGGATCGCGGAGTCGTAGTAGTGCAGCAGCGTCAGGCCTTCACCGTCGTCGTGTCCACCACCTTGCACGGGTTCATGATCGGGGACGGGGGAGGGGGCGTCGAGGGTTTCATCGCGTCCACCGAGAGACGAGGTACTGTCGCGCCCGAGCAACGGCCACCCGTCCGCGCGCATGGGCGGGAGGAGCGGCGTGATGTAGCGGAAGTGGTGCAGCATGCGCGCGTGCGGCTTTAGTGGCGGGTGCGAGGGGATGATCGCGTGTGCCAGGACGTCTGTGCGTGCATGCGGTTATATTATGTAGCTAATGTGAGAGGTGGGGGAGGGGAGGGGAGGGGGAGGGGGAGGGACGTACCGATTTCGGATATGGTGTCGAGGAGGGCGCGGCGGAAGCGGGTGCCTGCGTACTTTGTGCCTGGGGCGAGTGGCGTGAGTGACGGGTCGCGGGGATTTGGAAGGTGGCATACCGGGTCTGCCCCAGCCCTCGTGGGCTGCGTACTTTGGCTGCGACTCGTAAGACACTAGACAGGTGCGGACGTATTCCTGGCAGATATACTCGTGCACCGACTTCATACGACATCTTTAGCAATGGGTAGAGCAGGTCAGTGAGGTGGTAACGCACACCGGGCAGATCCTTCTTCCCCAACAGCCTATGCTCCCTAGAGATACGCTGTAGCTTCCTCCTAACCGCGATCCTGCGATTCACGCAAAACACCAGTGACATCACGACCTGCAATTCCATTAGCAAAGGAAAGAAGTCGCAGTGGGGTGTGTACGGACGAAGATAGCGTACGCAGCGCCGATGATGAGCGCATTGTAGTTCTTCTTCCACGAGCGGTGCGGGTCAGTGCGGACCGCCTGGGAGAGGAGAGTCGCACAGGAGAGTACGGCGAGACATATTGTGGCGAGAAGGAGGACCAGATGGCTTAATGACGATAAAAGCGAGCGCGCCCGACGGGAAAACATGCGGAGTTGGGGAGCCCAGAGGATGGTAGCAGGAAAGAGAACGGCTCCCAGCAACTTGAAGCCGAGGCAATGATAGAAATGTGGACCAGCCTTATTCGAGGTGCTGTGGACAAAGCCACGTGGCGTTGCGCCGCGGACGGAACCTTTGTTCGCACCGCCACCAAGTTCGTGTTCACTGCCAGTTCTCATTCATCGAGCAGCATAAACCACAAATTGTCCACACACACTGACCCAAAAAGATCAGAGACACCTGCAGTAGAGCCTGCTGGATTTTATATCTTTATCGCTTGGACCGTGCATAAGGTACGAGAAGTTTCGATCGCTATAGGTTCACGGTCCTTATTGCCTTTTCCTGCAGTGCCAAAGCTGAGGGACCATTGTTCGCCATTGTACGTCTACGGTGGACACATATCTCTACCCATCAGCAAGTCGCCTGCCTATTTTGAGCGCTCCTACAAAGTGTTGCGCCTTGTATAATTTGTGAGCCACTCTTTCCTCTCTTTCTATTCCACCACATCTCGATTTCACTATGCCGTCCCTACCGCATTCTAACTCTGGAACCAAGGTCTCCTTTAACCAAACCAGCCCTGTTAAGGTCTCCAACAAGGCCAGAAAACAATATCGCTTTGGGAACCTCGAGGAACGACGAACGATCGTGATGTCGGACCTCGGTGGCGTACCTCAACTATCCTGGGGACAATTTGAGCCCTATCTACCTCCTCTATTTATCGATATCTCAGCCGTTAGGGCCTCACTGGAGGCTTCTGGCGTGATTCAAGACAGCCGATGGTCAGCGTTCGACGCCAATCCGTCCGCCATCTCTCAAAAAGAGGACGCCGTTTTCAAGCGACTAGATGGCATATTTAACGCGATCGTCCATCAGTGCCGCGATAACTCCCTGGGTCGAACTCAAACATTAGAAAGAGCGCAGAATCCTGACCGGGTACCCACTTCCAACGAGCGCACGAACACCTCACGCCCCGACGGTGCCTACATCGTCGTAGGTAGCCCCTACAACTGGGGAAAGATCGGAGTGCCTGAGGAGCAGAAGAAGTTTGGTAGGGACGCATACGACGTACGTTTTCACTCATGTCTCCGTGGCTTTTCTTCAACTTATCTTTGTTTTCTTGTAGAACACGCGCAAGATCATATGGGGCATGCATCATATCATGCGGGATGATCCATGCCGGCGTTTCACGTACGGCGTCACCATAGAGGACACGCAAATGCGCGTGTGGTTCTGCAACCGTTCGAGCCTGATTGTCCTCAAGGATTTCAACTTCGTCACGGTACGTTCCTTCACAACTGCTCACAGTGTAGTTAAGCTCATCATGCACATTCGATAGGACGTGGAAAAGCTCATTCGCATATATTCGTCCTTCGCATTCACGACGCCTGCGGAACTCGGCTGGGATCCTACCATCCGCGCTATAGATGGGACCTCTCCGACGGAGTACGAGATCGACGTCTACGTGAAGGGCCAGCCGAAACCGCTGGTGTACCGCTCGGCCAAAATTATCTGGGATCACGCAGCCGAAGACATGCATAGTCGAGCCACGAGGGTCTTCGAGGCCATCGATCCAGATGGCAAGCAGGTCGCCATCAAGGACGTTTGGCGAGACCACAGCCGAGAATCAGAGGGTGCTGCCGTCCAGACGGTGTTCCGACGACTCAATATGCTCGGTGCGGATGCGAAGAAGTACAAGAAATACTTCATGAAGGTTTCGCAATACGGCGACGTTCAGATTGATGGTCAGACCGACGACACTTTCGAGCTCATCATGCACCATACACCCCTTCCTGAAAACCTCAGTCTCATGAGCCTCATGCAAGCACCGCGTGACGACGAACCGAACGGAAATCATCCCATAGTGGTTGACGGTCTCCACAGCCGTGTCCACCAGAACACCGAATTTCGCCGCCGCGTTCATCATCGAATAGTCTTCGCCGCGGTTGGGACGCCTATTCACCGTCTGGTTCGCCTCAAAGACCGGTCACAAGCAATGCTTGACGCTCTTACGGGTATGTTTTCGCACCACTCTCTGAGAACAAACGTGCATTGATATTTGTATGTGGCAGGTCACAAAATATTATGCGAACTCGGTTATGTCCACCGTGATGTCAGCGCGGGAAATATACTCTGGACCAAAATGCCAAATGGAAAGATGGTGGGAAAACTGACGGATCTCGAATATCTCATGGCCATCGATTCAGATGCCGAGGCTCACGGCATACGCACAGTACGTTGTACTTGGTAATTACTGTGACTTGTGCAGTCCTGACCCGAATATCCTTAGGGTACCATCGATTTCATGTCTATCGAGGTGGACGCCATGTCGTATCGCTTCCGAGCCACAAGCAGAACCGACTTTGGCAATAATCAAGGCACGGACTGGAACCTACTCGGCGACGTCGCACCTTTCGAAGTTGCTCCTGACGATCGCAATGCAGCCGAAAGCTACGACCAGGACGAAGACGACGAAGACGACGACGACGAAGGTAGCGACGACGGAAACCATCACATCCCTGACGATGTCGCGATAGTAGAGGACTTGATCGAGCACATCGAGATTCCTTTTCGCCACAACCCCATCAACGACGTTGAATCTTTCTGGTGGATGATGGCGTGGACTTTCTTCTCGCACATACCTATTCACCTCTCACCAAGCACCACGGCGAACAAAGAAGCACCGTCGACTTCATCGAGCTCGTGGAATGTCGACGCTCAGTCGCGTGTTGCCCAGGAGATGTTTCCTGGCGTGTTCGGGAGCGCAACCCGCTACGACTTCATCCAATCGAAAGGCAAATTCCAATCCAGCGCCAAGGTTCTTCCTCCCCAATTCCAGCCCTTCTGTGAGATGCTGGAGAAAGCGAGAAGGGAGCTCGTAGCCAAGTACGGTGATGCCGAAAAGCCTCGAGACGGCATCGATCACTCTGTCTTCCGCCGAATTCATGGTCCGTTCATGAAGCTGCTCGCAGAGATTGTGGACACGGCGGGTGATATAGAAATAACGACTCTGCCATCTACGAGATCCATCCTTTCGACTGCCAAGAGCTCAGGGAAACGTACGGCAGACGGCCCTGCGGGTGAGCGTAGATCCAAACGCAGCAAAACCGGGTGATGCTTAGTGAGTGCATTTTCATGTCGCATCAGTACCATGCTCTAATTCCTAAATCACTGTCAGATGTACCTGCGTTGGCACAATGGAATAGTATCAACAAGTTGATCGGGCTATTGCTCTGTCATTGTAACACCTCATTCGCGCCTTTGGGTCCCCATTCCATATATGTGCTCTTTCTCACTTGTCTATCTTGAATCTCACTTTGTCTTGTGTCCCGCCGACGTCTAGTACTACGTATACCTGCTTTTCGTTTCTGCGAAACGTCAAGCTTCAAATTATCTACTACTCAACTTCGACTGGGGCCCGCGACTCGGAGCTCGTACAACTGTGCTATTCCACTATAGGGAAGTAGGCATAAAGTGTGTGGTTTCGCGACAAAGTCAGTTGACTCCCGTGACAGACTTGCTAGTAGTAGCTGCGATGGCGTTGAGTAGCGCTCAGCGCTCAGGGCTTACAGTCTGCGCATACAACACGCACAAACAACCGCCCCAGTCCTGAGATTGCAACCCCGCGAATCCGCCACGCGGCCTCTTTTGTTTTGAACTTGAAGACTAGTCTCTGCTATGTTTGAAAGTTGTAGGCTGAGAACTTCCTCGCTATTGCTGCTGTCGCATCTAGTCCTCCTTTAACGCGCTCATACTTGTATATCGACGCGGCTACCAGACGCGGCGAGGGCGTCACACCTTTCGCTTCCGATCGGCCTCGGTCGTGCTGATGTCTCAGGTGTCAGTGATGAGTGGTCACGACACACTCTGAGCCTAGTCTCAATCCTAACGTCTAGACGCAATACAGCAATTCTACCTCCATTCTGAACTCTGGGCCGACATTTGAACGCCGGAAAGGATTTTGTGAGTGAACGTTTGAACTACTCCTTGATCTCCGGACGTTTCGCTGAAGCACACAGTGTGCATTTGGATACAAGTTCCGATGGGGCTTAAATGTCTATCCTAGTATGCACTAGCAGGCGGAAGACTCTGATCTGGTCGCCGTATAGTCAGAGCCAGCCGCTTACTGGCATCTTCCCTAGACCGCTTTGAATTGTGGCGCATAGACCACGGAGATACAAGGGGTTTCGTGACGCGTCACTGTACCAGGGAATCGCATCTCACGGTGAGGAAACGCTCCTGATAGACTCTCGACCGCGTTTCTCATAGCGCTCTGTGTAGACGATCGTCGTGGCCAATTGAAAATTATCCGTGAAACACACGTTCCCCGGCGAGTAGGCCAACGTCAGAGGACGAATGCTGTCTTGAGTATTGGCCGACCACATTCAGCGTACATAAGTGCCACCAGATGAGGCACTCTGCGTCGTCACAGCAGTCTTTGCTATGCATAGTATTTCTAAGGTCTTAATCACATTCGTGCCGCTGTTCCTCTCTCTCTGTGGGACTGCTGGTGCTAAGGTGTTTGCCTTGCAACCGTCCTCGTATCCAGACGTTGCAGATCACCACTGCATTGCGGTATGCTCCTTTGCTGTACTTCCAGGAGTCCAATGTTTACTGATAAATCTCACTGTCCAGTTCGCCTGCGCCGGACTCAATCCCAAATCCAAAGGCTTCCACCGCGACACCTCCACGGTCTTTACACGCAATAGGCGTCATGCAATTGGCTGCGACGGAGTCACCCAGTGCGGAGGTGGCAACTCATGCGATGAGGTGCGTTTTAACAAACGAATATGTGTCGGATGGTATGGTTGATTGAAACACAACTGTTCAGATCCCGTACGCCAGCTCGTTCGACGGAGGCTTGGGATGCTTCGCTAGTGATTGGACCATTACAGGTCATTCAGTAAATAGATTGTACTCCTGGGGCACACACCGATGTGTCAAAGCGTCCGACAATAGTGGTGAGCACGGTATGGGCCCACTGAGACGTACGGGAACTCACGGACAGCATTTTGTGCAGCGCATGGTAGAGCTCTCCAACGTTTCTATAGGTGTGTAAAACTCTCAGTCCCGAAAGAAACTGTCTCAGGAGCACTATGATTCAGTACGAACCGCATCGCCAATCTAGAAACCTAGTAAGCTTGCGCTCTTTCGTGAGTTAAAGCCTCTCGACTGACACACACGGTATACAGCACCGTATCCTTGTTGCTCCCACCAAGGGGCTGCTCTCCTGCAAAGTACTGCAACGGCGTTGTCGTACAGCAGAATACAGGCCATCCCAACTACGTAGATCTGTGTAGGGCTGCCAACAATGACGGACGAAAGTTTGCGTAAGTACCTCCTCGCGAGCATTGTTTCCCCAGTGTCGTCCACTAACATTGTCTTGCAGAAAGATAGTACGGTCTCAGTACAGCCAGGTGAGTTCAAATCCTATAGGCACTGGTGTCATTTTAGTGACGGTATTGTTAGGCTCCTCGATGTCCCTCACGCAATTATCGCCGTGAGGAACTTGGCACAAGCAACAGCTTGGAGCCTGGATTAGGCGAGGACGACGATATCAACCCAGGAGATGCTTCAGAGTTCGATTTCGATGCCCTTGTTACCGCTGGTAACGCGACCCTTCCCGACAGTAGTTCCCCGATGTCCCGCGTAGCCCGTCTCGAGAGCGGGCATAGGGTCTTAGAGCTGTTTGGCTCGCTCAGCGTCGGCGACGAGGTCTGGGTCCACGACGAAACCCTATTGGAAGGCACGCTCAGCAAGGTTGCCAATGTGACCACCGTTGCTGAGGCCTTCGCTGACCTCGCTTTGGAAGGCCGACAGACCTGTTGATTTATGGGAGACATACGGTAGATGAATCAAATTTATCTTTCGACATACGGTTTCGGCTTTCACCCGGTTTCACGATTATCATTTTATGCTGAATTGGAACAAATCAAACTGGCGAGCACCAGCAATATTGCAAGTAGATGGGATGAGAACCACAGTGCTATCAGTATTACAATCAAGACAACCCATATTTTGGCTTGAAGTAAGCAGGTGGTAATGTCGCCAATATGTCTACTAGCGGTCGCTCGACGATGACCAGTTCCCCCCGGGCGATGAAATCGACAAAAAGAATCGGACGATAGTGTGTTATCATCTTGAAATTCCTTCCCTTCCCGTTCGCGTGCGTTTCGAGATGGCTCTCTGGCGTCGCCTCCACGTCACCATTGGCATGCCGCCGTCGCTTTTTCGACGTTGCTTCAGGCGTATCGAGCCGCACTTGGCACAGCCACGTCGAACCCCAGAACAACGCGTACTGCACCTCCGGATGCTCACTCGTCGGTATATCGAATGCAACGCCGAGCATTGGATCGTGCGCGTGGCTGAAACGGACAGGAGGGGAGTGAGAGAGCGCGCGAGACCACTCTGGGAACTGCCGCGCTTCGACATCGAATATCTGGAGGGTGTTATTGGGAAACCCGAGTACCAACATGTTGGGATGGGAGGAGTTGAAGGAGAGGGCGTGGACTGGATGAGGGAATGAGGGCAATGCGCAATGATGCTATGATATCCGCGTGTCGGTAAGCATTCTGAAACCGGTAGAAATATGAGGGTTTACCTTGATAGAGTCTAGATGGAATATATGCGTTCGAGACCGGTCGTCAGTGGTAGCAAGCCACTGCCCGTCAGCACTGATAGCCATCCTCGAAATAGTGGCGGTAGTAAGGTTCGACACCTCATCCTCCCCATCCTCCATCGGGGCATCGTCTGCACTTTCCTCACCGCTTTCCTCGCCGCTCGATCGAGGTCCGTCCATATCGACATCGCCACCCGTTTCCTTCGCTTTCTGCGCCCGCGGTGACTTGTCGACTCTCCCGATCTTTTTGACGATTCGTTCACCAGGAATTATGCCGGTGGTGCGGTGGTGATCAAATCTGCGGAGAACATGGGGCTTGTCGGAGCTCAGATCAAGAACAAGGACATATGGTGTGAGGGTTGTCGACATGACAAGCTTCGATGAGTCTGGCGAGAAACAAAATGCAGATCCTCCAGTCGACGAGGAGTTCGGAATATGCGGTTGCAGAATTGCGGTGAAGTCGCGTATTCGATGGGGTGTTATATCGCCATTTTTCTGAGGGACCAAGGTAAGAGCAGAAGGCATCTGTATACCGAAAAAGGCTTACATTTTCAAGCTTAAACAGCTTGGCCTCGTATACATCCGAAACAACAAGCCATCGGCCATCGTCTGAAATAGCACTGGAGACAAGGTTCGTCTGAGCGTCCAAATCCATATCTAGAACAGGCTCCCAGCCAGCCTGCGGTGTTTCATCAGGACTGTACATGTATTGCTCCTCGAGTGAGGATGATTTTGAAAGAATCCTCCAGATGCTGAGACTGGTGTCGCGCATGCATACAACAAGCCTTGCTTCGCGGGAGATTTTGACACTAGAAGTGGATGCAGGAGCTGAGGGGTATGCCAAACGGCGATGGTAAGAGTCCTCAAATGTCGATACGGAGCTAGTTGCTAGCGGGTTGATGATTTTTGTTATTGTGCTGGTCGGCAGGGCAGCCGGTGTCACCACCACAGACATATCCAGTCCACCGGACGCAAGGATTGGGGCTACGTCGATAGGATATTGGCGTTTATGCGACGAAGGGAGAGGGGTGTATGGTGGCCATATTGCCAAAGCCCGGACGTCGTGCGAGTGGAGCCGGCGGGACGACGTTTGAGCCCATCGAGTCGAAGAGCTCAAGATCGAGGAATTTGATGCCTCCGGATTAGAGGATCTTACGAGGGAGAATTGTGCAACCTTCTGGTCCACGCCAGAGGTATAAACTGAGGTGCCCTCCTGTGGACGACATTAGTAGAGAAAAAAAACGGTTGAACAGCAGATGCACTGACAGAGCCAACGGTCAAGCACAACACATCTGCACCGTGCCCCTGGAAGCTTTGCAGCTGTGTACACGTCCGCGAGTCCCAAAATTTCACCATCCCAAGAGAATCTCCTGAGACAATGGTGCCATCCCTGTTAGGACGGACGAGGCCATTAGTGGATGTTGGGGCAAGGAACAGGTTATGTACTAACCCAAGTGTTCCGACTGTCCAAACTAGAGTCCTCTCGCCTCGCATTTTGTCCGTACCCATTCTCTCCAAGACCCGGCCTGTCGCTACATCCCATTTGCGCAAGCTGCTATCGGAGCCGCCTGTGACAAGCCATGAGTCGGTCCAGTCTTCCTCGTCGTCGTCATCACTCGAGTCATCGGAGCCTTGTCCTGCTTTCGAGTCCGTCGAAGCTTGACGAGGTACAGGCGGACCCCACGCAATGCTCAGCAGCCGGCACTTCACCTTGTCGAATCGACGCTGATGGCTTAGGGAATCGTGGACGAGAGACAGAAGTCTAACGGCGCCATCTTCGCAGCCAAGGGCGAGATGAGTCGACGCGGGGTTAGCTGCAATCGACCAGATTGAACCTCCCTGCGAGCTGATTGTGCGCTAGAAAAGTCGCCGGAAATCAATTAACGGAGGAATCTTGGGTCGTTTGTTTTGATTACTGACCCGTACGCATCCACGCTCGATGTCCCATTCTATCAGTTCACTTCCGCCGCCCGAGCTGAAGAGCCTCAAGTCAGACCAGGACGGAACAGCATCCGGTCCAAGTCGCTCGGGGTACCGAATCGTGAACGCGATGGAGTCAACTTTCGATGGATGAGGACCAGAAAGGGTCTAGCAGAGATAAATTCAACTTAGCCAGATTCGTGCAAAAGATGGCAAGAAATACCTTTTCGACGACCCAAGCTTGAGGCGACTGGATTTTACGGTCGCTGCCAGTCCATGTACACAATTCTATGTTTCCGTTTGCTCTCCCGACAGCAAGTGTCCCGAACTTCACCGCCTGTCGACCAGAAGCGGCCTTTTTCCCCTTGACGGATGGCAAAGGCAACGGAGGGAAAGCGAGAGCAGTTATTGCCGAGGGTGTAAAATCAACGAATCGGCAGCGGTGGACCGCTAGAGTGGTGCGTTCGTCCATATAAAAAACAGAGCCGGATCCAATACAAGAGCAGAGCGATACAGAGAGCGATTTAGACGGCCGCTAGTTCGCGATTTACAGACATAAAAACTCGAGCAAGAGGTGAGCGGAAGAGATCTGCGACGCGCTCGCCAACTTTTTTCGGAGGTTTTACAGACTTTGCCGATGTCGTTCACGGTTCCGTCGACGCGACTCTCATTTTCGTCCTTTCACCCGTCACGCCCGCCACCGCTCAAAAACTTTCAAAAGTCCTCCCTTTCTCCTTTCGCGCACTTTCAAAATGTCTTTTCTGCGTGGTGGTGCCGCCGGGGGCTCAGGTGTCAACCCTGACCGTATGGAAATGGCGACCCAAGAGTGCGTGAAAGCTGCTATGCTATCCACGTTCCGACTTACTGACATCCTGGTGTTTAGATTAGAAATGGTCACCGACGTGTTTAACCGCATCGTTTCGTCAGTGCCGTCTGCGAGCAGCTAAAAATGTTCTTAACTCTCACTCTGTACCCTCCAGGTCATGTCATTCAAAGTGCATAAGCACACGATACGCAGAAGGAGACCTTAACAAGGGGGAGAGCGTCTGCATCGACAGATGTGTGGCCAAGTTCTTTGAAGTGAACAAAAAGGTTGGGGAGAAGTTACAGAGCGGGGCCGCCGGTGCAAGCGCCAATCCAGCAGGAGGCTCGACGTTTGGATTATAGAGGGCTTCCGCCCTGCCGACATGGACGCGATTTGCTACCACCTATGACCACCATACGGATATATTCCACTTAATGCTATGAAACCGCCGTTCCCAACTCGTTATGAAACAGCGATGCGTTCTTGAATTTCACAGAGGTACGATGATGGAATGTACACGGAAATGTGAATGCTCAATGAAACCCAAAACCCAGATCAGAAAAATGCAGCGAACACCGAAGACGTGAATTCTCGTGAAAATCGAGATGGTGGTGTATGTCCGGTGCCATGCAATGCGAAGATCGCCGCTAATTCGTCGGGAGTGTGCATATGAGTGCAGGCTTCTGATCCACACGACGGGAACTCACAAGCTATGCACACAACCAGGCTCAGTTCGATACTAAACAGCGCCATCGCCTCAGCCAATGCCGTCTATCTATTTGGCAAATGTGGGGAAGCAATCGGCTATGGTCTTCGAATGCTTGTTCTGAGCATGTTCCTCAAGGCTGTCGAATCCGTCAGCGGCGCTCCTCCATAGATCCAAGACACAAGGACTCACGCAGGCGCACGAGTTGTGGTAAGCTAAGGCACATGCGTCAGTGTTGCGCAGGATGATAGTGTACCGTAAACAGCCATGAACTCACGAAGGGCTGTTTGCATGTCGCACAGACGATGTTCTTGGCAGCTTCGTTGACCTTTGCCTGGCTCTTGCCGCCCTTGGCACCCTTGTCTGCGTTCCTCTCCCGTTTCTGCTGTGCTTTAGCGCCCTGTATGATTTGTGAGTCGATACCATCGCCTGGCGGTGCCAAAAAGGTGAGCTCACGTTGCCCATCTCAGTCCTTATTTGACTGCGACGAAAGCGAGATCTAGAGAGAACAGATAGCAACGAAACCGATAGAAAGCAGACAAAAACGAGAAAGCGGGAGACGTCGATGGAGATTTAGCAAGTAGAGCACGCCGACTGTGGACGGTTGGTGGACGGCACAAAAAGTTTCAAGTCTGTCGCGTGGTAGATTTAACCCCTATCCTGTGCGATAAGCCCGTGACGAAATTTGCCCTGCAGATTGCTCTCGCTCTCGGACGCTCGGACGAGTGTTTCGATAAAATCCGAGACGATTCCGAGTCATAGGTGCAGACTGGGGATTCCACCACGACGCCACAGGTGGCCAGCGACTCGGGGTCGGACACGAGATATGCTGCGAAATCGTATTATGCGTATGTTGCTCTCACCCCTCTACCATCGACTTATATCAAGTCTCACAGTCCGCCCCGCGTCTCGAAGCTTCCCCTCCCAAATTCCCATCCGATTCTCTTCGAAGCGCTGTACAATGTCGACTCCAATTAACTTTGGGGAACTCGCTGGGCAAATCAAGTTGGACGTCTTGTCCAAGACCCAGGATATCGACAATGCTGCGCAGCGGAAAGAGATCTCTCGAAACTTTGTCTGTGAGTCATTGTAGCCCAATATCAAGTTTAGGTTCAGTACTTATATGTAATTCTAGCCGACACTGTGACAGGTAATGCTTTGCGGTCGTTCAAAGCGGAAACCCTCTAATCCACCGGGCCACAGCACCCAGCAAGGAGATGTACGCGTATGCCGCATTGGCATCTATCGGCGATGATGTATTTGGTGACTCTGCTACCCGTGCCCTCGAAGAGCATATTGCGAAGCTTGCCGGCAAGGAAGCCGCTTTGTACATGACGTCTGGCACTGCTTCGAACCAGATTGCGCTGAGAACACATCTCAAGCAACCGCCATACTCAGTACTATGTGACCACCGGTCACATATAAACAAGTGTGTGAAGCACCAGGTCCAATTCTACTTGTTTCTTACCTTCTCGTTTTTAGATACGAAGGCGGTGGCGCTGCATTCCATTCTGGTGCTACCACGCTGGCGATAATACCTGCGAACGGTTAGAGAAATTCGAATAATTCATCCCTAACCATTTTGCTGAATAACGATATTTAGGACACCATCTGACCCTCGATGACGTCGAAATAAATATGGTCGTCGGGAACGATATTCATATGTAAGGGCATCGATTTCAGTGAAGTCTCCAGAGCTGAATTCACACAATTTACAGTGCCCCGACCGAGGTTGTTGCTCTCGAGAATACCCTGAACGGGACCATCTTCCCGCAAGACGAGATTGTCAAAATATCCGACTTCGTCCACGCACAAGGCGCAAAGATGCATTTAGACGGCGCCCGCATATGGCATGTCGCAGCTGAGACCGGACTGTCTATCAAAGAGCTGTGCGACCCCTTTGACAGCGTCAGCATGTGCTTTAGCAAAGGACTCGGTGGGTTTTCTGGCGTGCAACACGCTGGCTTCCTTACTGATGGTTTTTATAGGTGCTCCAATAGGATCCTGTCTCACGGGAACGCAGGAGTTCATCACCAAAGCCCGTTGGTTCCGGAAGGTCTTCGGAGGTGGTCTTCGCCAGACCGGTATCCTCACTGCGTCCGCGGCCTACGCCCTGACGCACAACTTCCCAAAACTTCCTGCGGTCCACGCCCTCGCCAAGTACCTTCAGAAGGAATTAGAGGTGATTGGCGCTGACATCCTCAGTAGAGCCGAAACGTCCATGGTACGCACATGTCATACCATATCGAGAATAACAAGTCTTGACGCCGCATTAGGTCTTCTACGACCCTGAACCGCTTGGTGTTACTTACGACGAGATCCTGGAGAGGGGTTCCCAACTCCCAGAGCCGCTCAAGCTCCGCGGATCCAGGCTCACGCTGCACATCGAAACCTCAAAGGAGGCCGTCGACGACCTCTTAGCCGTGATCAGGGAGCTCGCGGAGGAGAAGAAGAAAGCAGGCTGGGTGCGTCCACAGTCTAAGCCAAAGACTAACGGCTTGTATAAGGACGTATACGTGCGGTCCACCAAGAAGGCCGTGAAGAAGGCATGACAATGTAGCTAAAGTGTATCGCATATATATGGTCCCTTGATTTAGCTGCTGGGGAGCAACGCTATAGATATAGAATACACATTTTGACGAGTTCAAGATGCAACTTCGCGTTAGCCCTTTCCAACGTATTTCTGCTTCTCGTACTCTCTCCATATCGTCTTCATCGCAGCTTTCCCCCCAGCGTCCAAAGCTGATACCATCATCGCATCCCGGCTGTGATCACTGATCATACCACACAACGCGAATAATCCAGGCTGGAGCTCCCGCCTTAATTCCGAGGACAAGAAGCACAACGGGTCATTCAACGCGTCAAGATAGGCCTTGAGAACATATGCGGCATGTTTGGAAAACGGTTTCGCCAGCGATTCGGCCTTCTGCGGCTCCGTCGTGGAGGAAGAATTATGTGTCCGCGCGATGCTCTTCGTCGTGAGCACCGTCAGAAGCCGCGCGAGAGCCTTGCCTTCCTCCGCTGCTAGTGGCTCACTGGGGCTGATCCATGCGGGCATGGTATTGGTCACTAGCCTACTCTGCTTCCCGCCGAGCTGGGGGCGGGGACTGCGGACCGATAAAATCAACTGCCCAAGGATCATGGAAAGGTGGGGTAGCGTGCACACGACCAGGTCCCGCCGTAGACGGATGAGCGCACTGATTGTTGCGACTATCTGGTGGAAGATTGCCGCGGAAGTATGGTCGTCGTGATGCGTAGAGCCTACGAGGAACTTCGACACGATAGACCAGACACTACTCAGATCGGCGAGTCTCACAGCAGCTGGCTGTCAAACGAAGGAATATCAGTTGACGCCGTCGTGCGGAGGGGTAGAATATTTACTCGGTCAGAGACATGTTTTGATATAAAGTCGAGAACGTCTAGGCGAAGTAGCAAGTCGCCGTCGTAAAAGCGAGATTGACTAGCGAATAAATGCAAGCTTTGAGTGACGAAAATTTGCGTGGGCCGCAGAGTACCTGTCGGAAAACAATCAACCTCACTGCGCATCTAACTGGGACGTGATAGTCTAACCTTGCGGAGCCTCACGCAACGTGAGGGTTGCCAAATGTACGATGCAAACAAGATCCTCATACGAGTGACCTTTACTAGACAAGGATTCCACGATGAGGTTCAGGATGTGGGAGAAGTCAGTCGCCGAGAGATGCTTGTAGGCAGTTGACATCAACAGGTCATACTCTGCGTGGCCTAAGGGTTAAATCAGTATGAATGCGAATTCACGATGTATTTTCGTACTCACAGGTAGGATCGGATGTCCGGGAAAGTGACACATATGCCGCCAGAGTCAAATCAAGGTGCGACGCTCTGTCGTGTCCATGAGATGCATGTAAGTCTCCGAGCACGATGGCAAAAGTTGCCACACGAGCATCGGCTGACGAGGATGTCGCTTCTGTGGCTCCTCGATCAGACATAGATACAGCGTTTGCGAGGAGTCTAGCCCCAAACTGAGGAAGGTCGTCATCTATTGCACGTGTAAGCTGTTTGAAAGCAGTTCATTTTGGCGCGACACATACTTTGTAGCTGTAACCACTGATGCAGAGCTTGGACTCGGCACCAAGAGGCCAGTAGCGATGCGTCATCGAGGTGTCCGGCATATGAGCCCTCTCCTACAAGGGAAGACACAGAGGGACGAAGATGGGTAAGCATGGCGTCGTAGACAGCGCGCATTGATATCCGCGCCTGATCGGGGAGCCTGAGGAAAAATGTCAGGTCGAGATACGCAGGACTGTTTGTATATGAAAAGTTTACGTAGAAAGAGAAGCGTCTCTAGTGATCAAGTCAATCATCCGAAACAATGTCTCTGGTTTAGGCTGAGACACTAAGAAAAGCTGCGAAGCGACATCGAGCACGGTCCCCGACACATCGCCTATACTCTCATCGGATGAGCGAATAAGAGCCCTATATCCCCGATCACGGTGAGAATTTGCCAACAGCGGCCTTTCGAGTGGACGCACGATATATATATCTCAACGAGCTCTAGAGTTGCAGACGTATATTGAGCGGACACCTTCCGGGGTGCATCGGTCGGGTCTAGGTTTACTAGATGCCGCAAAAAACCGGGTGCATTCTATGGAACACGATGAGACGATGACCTGGAGGATGCGTTGACAACGCACAGGATGATCTACAGATCCCACGAGAGACAATACGCGCTTCAAAAAGACGCGTACATGGACGATAGCAGAGGATCCAAGTTCGGGAAGACTACCAAGTATATAATCCGCTGCTAGTGCACGCCGTACGAGGTCCGTCCGCGCGGGCCGGGAAAGATATTCGACGGGAATATGTAGCAGTATCTCGTACGCCTTAGCAGCTCGCTGGATGTTCTCCTTCAACGGGTCCGAGCTATCGAAAATAGAGGTCCAATCGAGAAGCACTGCCAGTATGGCGGCTATCATAGATAATTGAGAACTTGTTTGGACAGAATTCAAGGAGGAGCTTACTCCGAATGTTTGGAAGCTCCCAAAATTGAGCTGACCGGAACGCGCGATCTGATATGAGACTCAGATGTATCTGCTCATCAGAACTTGCCGCAAGTTCCGTAGACCGGGCGTCCAATAGTAGTTTGACAAACTGCTGGAGTTGCTGTTCTGTAGAGAATGCGCTACGTACGCAGCGTTTCGTAAGGTCAATCGACACAGAGGTATGAAGAGGGCACATACTCGACCACCGGAAGCCATCTATCAACTAATGTGGATAGCAGGGCCAGTGCGGCATTAGCAGCACCCCGTTCGTCCAAAGTCAGCTGGCAAGATAGACCTGGCCAGCCAGACGTATGGGCTATTAGATGCCGACCTATGTAGTTCAAGAGACCGTCGAAGATCGCTCCGGATTCCAGGAGCTCGCTGCGGCTCGTTTGCCACAGTAAGGCACGATACTAAGCAGAATTTCGTTACGGTGAGCAGGGATTTCGTGAGTGAGGGGGATCACTTACAATACCAAGAGTGAGTTCAGGCAATATGCCATCGCCCCCCACGATGTCTAACATCTTAACAAACAACTTCCGTTCCGGTTTCGGTTCTATACGGAGGGATATCGCCGTGGGTGTGCATAACGAGTACCGAAATCGCAAAGCAGAGGCTGCAACAATCTGCGGCGCCCATATATCGTCACGGCCATCCTTCCGGATCGACTTGAACATCTTGGACACTACCTGGTGCGCAAAGACCGAGTGCGCGTCTGCTAGCAGGTCACGGACTTCTGTACGGACAAGCTCCGGAGCGGACTGTAAAGGGAGGGAGGACAACACGGTCGCGACGATCCTAGCCGAGAGTGAAAACGATATCGCTAGACCCTGTGCATTGACGTCGCGATTTTGTCCTCCATTCTCCATCTTTCGCTTTTTTCTGGGTCCCTCATTACTGTCCTCGTTCAGAGCCTGATGAAAGCCCTCCCAAGCATTCCGCAGCTCTTGTAGAATTGACTGAGCTGTCGCAAGGATCTGACCGGGCGTCATGAACCCATAAGTACTTTTGGCAAGCCGGTCTAGATGCGAAAGACTGAGGAGGGGTCCAGACGAAGCCGTCTCGTACGCAGTATGAGGGGAGTCGATAAGTGGTGATAAGGAAGAAGGAGAGAGCGAGTGGAGGAGGGACGTGATGTACGACGGGAGAGTGCGTGTTTTGCTATGGTGCTCAATGAGCGTGCTGAGCAGCTTTACTGCAGCCCCAGTAGTAGACGGGCGAGCCTAGGAGATGCGACGGGATATGAGTCAGTGGTGTGCGTGTGGACGACATGCAACAAACGCACAAGTAGGATTGCAGGATAAATGAGTGAGACGCTGGGGCCTACGAGGTCATGGTCAATAGTGACCAGAATGGACAGGACTTCCATGGCAAGATTCATTTTGTAGTCCTCCTCCGCTGCAAAAGCGTTCAGCATGTGATACATCATAGCGATCGAAATGCGATATAAAATACCTTGTCCGGGTGAGAATGCCAATGTCGCGATAGCCAGGTCACGATTGCGACCCAGAACTTCTTGGGCTTCGTGTTGTTTCGCGTTCAGTAGCCTCTCCGTCTCGATGATCCGCAGCAGTGCAGCCCGTGCAGACCAGGCTTCGAGGCCAAGGTCCCCTGCCTCATCGATGATTACGCAGCAGGATGCAAGCACTTTCGCGCTCGCCACCCGTAGTTCCTCCATGGACGCGCCAGATACCGATTGGTTTGAGCCCTGGCCGAATAGCGCGGTCCTATGTTTTTTGAGAGCGTTTATGGCGGATGAGAATAATCGGGGAAGGGCCGAGAGTGTATATCTCGTCAGCTCTTGTGTTTTTTCTGCTTCCACTAATGCTTCGAAGAAAGGTAAGGGCGATTGGGACTGGCGCAATATGTCGAGGTTGAATATGGTCTCGACGCCGGTGACGGATATGTCCTCCCATAGGAAGTCGTATGGGGATGCATCATGCGTTTGAGCGCACGTAATCCATGCACTGAGGTGGTTCTTCATAAAAATCGAATATAGCTGTAGCGAGCAAACAATGAGTTAGCGCCTTTCAAGAATATTCGCACTACTGACTTTCTTCTTGTTCGCCGAGTTAGACAGCGACGTGCGGAAGGAGCGTACTATAAGCGAGGCTGTACGCGCAAAGTCCTCGGTGAGAGTTTTCTCTTTCACCGCGTCCAGCACCGCGCCGAAGCACTCCAGCAGGACTTCCGAGCCCAACTTTTGAACGCCAAGCGGCCATAGCACGAGAAATAATCGATGAGCGAAGGACAGCAGCAATTCCTGCTGCGAATTATCCGTATGCGGAAGCAGTCTCAGGAATGAAATAGCTATTGGCGCAATGGGCACGCGGTTCAGCAAGGGAAGGAGCCAGGTCTTGATCGCACGCGTATTCACGCGAGTCTGCTCGAAGTCGTGTGGGGATATAACATCTGCCATTAGGCTCCAGTAGCGTACATCGAGCTGTGGGTTGACTGGGCTGGATGGTATATGTTTTAGTGCGGCACGCATACTCGAGATGAGCAAAACGCACGGTTCTTTCGCTTTCTCCTTCAAAAATTTTGTGAGTATCCATTCGACAATAACCTCTCCCTTGTTAGGAACGTGAAATTCTTGGTTGGACCATGCAGCCTGAGCTATTTCGATTTTGAGAGGACCGTTTGCGTGAGGAGGATCGGAGGGTGCCTTTAGGGTGCGAACAAACGTCTGAGACGATTGCGTGTAGGTTTCCACCGTATTGACCGATGCCATTGCTAGAGCTGGCATATATCGTGTTCCCCGCCTTTGGCAAGGCCTTGAGTTTTTACGGTCAGATGCAAGCTAGCGCTTCGACTTTCAAATTAGGGTGGGTCACAGTAGAAGTTTTGACGTCGATTCGAGGTCGATTCGCCGAAGATTTTCGAAAAGATTCGACGCGGATTTTAGACCTTCAAACGCTCAAATCGACGCGAATCCGATTTCAACTTTGACGCAGCGAGATTTTGCACCTCAACGGACTTTCAATTTTGTGATGGGGGATGCACATGCCGCGCGTCATGCCGGACAGGTGTAAGGACTTATACGGCACGTTTCTTTGATGTTCTGCTTCGATATTGGCCGTAAGTAGATTTTTCGCCCATGCCGGAGCGGCATTAACTCAAAATAAAATAAAAAATGGCAATAAACAGTATGCGACACTCGTTCGGCAGTGCTTCGGCAGTGATATTTGCAAGCCCTTCCGACATTGCCGGCCCTGCCGAGCGCGCGTGGGCTCAAAATCTTTCATTCGATTTTGCCATGAAGGCCTTGAATCTTTCCTTGAATCTTTCCTCGAATCGACGTCAAATCGACGTCGAATCTTTTACTGTGACCCACCCTAATAATTCTGTAGAGTTCGGTAAAATTAAATAGCCCCTGACTCTGAATCTGGTCAAGGCGATCGGGTCCGCCAGCTTGACTCCCGCCTTTTCCTTCTCGCCAGCTCCCGCCATTGCACCAAGTATCGTCGCCCGAGGAGTCACTGTACATGCTGGATCCTGCAGCCGATAGCACTGACACTGATACCTGCAAAGAGCTTCAACAGGAAGAGTGGCTGGTTCTAGAGGTAACGTTGCAATTCTTTCAGGAAAGTACCATACTCACACTGAACATCGTGTCTCCCTCGTAGTCCATATATCCGGACTGCGTCTCTAGCAGCCTCTCAGATGGTTCTCTCAAACTCGAGATACCCATCGATCTTGGTGGGCCGCACAATGTGACCGTGGTCGATGACGGCACGACCCCTTCATATTCGGCGAACGCGCCTCTTGTCGCACCACCGGTCCAGTCACTGGCTAGCCTTCCGCCCCTCCTCCTAAACCTCATCTTACCACCGGCATACCCACTACACTGTCCTCCTCAAATTGTTTCGTTTCATGCTACGCATTCATGGCTTCCTTCGTCGACAGATCTTCCGAAGATTCTCCAGGAGAAATGGCAGGAAGGTGAAGGTGTTCTCTATACTTGGGTGGAATGGATTCGGGACGGCGGTTTTCTGGACGAATTGCGTTTGCGCTCCGTAGATGGTAATATCAGGTAAGTAATACTCGCAGCATGCGGAAAGACGGGGTCATGACCATAATTAACACCAGCATACCACATCCAGCGCCGCACATACTGTCCCCCTTGCTCTCGGCACACGATAATGCCATGAAGATCAATCAATTCTCACAAAACTCCTACGTGTGTGCGGTCTGCTTGACGTCGCTCAAGGGCTCGCGTTGTTTGCAGCTTGCGGGATGCTCGCATGTGTTCTGTCGGACTTGCTTGGAGGAGTTTTGGGGAATGTGCATTGCGGAAGGGGATGTGGGACGAGTGGGGTGTCCTGATCCTGGGTGTGTGAAGGAAGGACGGGAGGTGGGAGAAGAAGAGGTGCGGAGAGTCGTTTCAGAACAGGAAGTAATGCGATGGCGGTGGCTGAGAGAGAAGAGGGCCCTGGACAGAGGTAGGCCGTCATGACTTAAAACTATTCAGATTGCTTGACGACTCTTCGATAGATCCAACCTTGATACATTGTCCTATGGATTTCTGCCAGACGCCAGTCCCAAAACCTCGTGTCGATGATTCGGAATCGGGATGGGCTCGACTTCGGACATGCCCCTCTTGTGAATATTCGTTTTGCGCTTTCTGCAAGCGTTCATGGTGCGTCGCGACATCGATTATATCACACCGTGCATCATCTTACCCTGTCATAGGCATGGCCCTATCTCGGATTGTCCCGTCTCCGTCCTCTCGTCATTAGTGGCGGAGTATATCGCGCTGCCCCGGGGCTCGCCGCGGCTGAAAGTTCTTGAGCAGCGCTTCGGGAGGCAGAACATCGCGAGACTCGTGGCCAAGTACGAAGAAGACCAAGCAAATAAACAATACTTGGACGCTTCGACGATGGCGTGTCCCGGGTGCTGTGTGCGCGTCGAAAAGTCGTTTGGTTGTAATCATGTACGCTGTCATTGTTTTGATCTTCACCTGCCATCTAATCTCTGTACAGATGACGTGTGCAAAGTGCAAGATGCATTTCTGCTATCGCTGTGGCAGCAAACTGAACGGCTCAAACCCATACCAGCATTTTTCGACGCCAGGGCTGCCGTGCTACTCGAAACTATTCGATTTTCAGAGCGTGGAGGAGGAGGGGTGGCAGCCTGTAGAGGGATTCGACTTTATATGATGTTGTACGAGGACCTTGCCGAATAATAATTGCTTTGACATCAGCAGCTGCGGCGCCGCAGGATAAAAAGTGAGCAGGAGGGCCGGCGTCGGAGTTGGGAAGCCGGCGCAAAGAGGGTCTGGCTTTCGCTGACCCCCTGGGCTCTGTAATTTTGACAAGTCTCCTATATTATCGTCGATTCCTCCTTCTCTCCTTCATCTTGCTCCTTGTCCTCGTCGTTTCTCTTTTCGTTGCTTGGCCCAGCTGTTTGACTGATTTTCTTCTCCCTTTTATCCGGTCAAACGACACTTTCTGGCACCGCACGACCGAACGACGGACATTGATACCAAACTTTGTCAATACCCCGACCCCTCTCCTATCCACATACCCCCCAGCCCACACAGTACTTCGTTTATCTAAGCCGGACAGATCGCAGGACTCGCCCGTCTGTCTTGTATATTGACGCTGTCTACAGACCTACGAGACCTATGGATATCTACACCACCTCATTCACTTACCCACGCCGGTCGCGTTACACTCATTCCCCTTCTTCTTCTATCGACTTTCCAGGCGCCAGCAATGGCAGCGGTGCGCAGGGGTCGTCCGACCCGTACATGGCCGCTTCGCACCTTCAGCATGTCAACGCCAACGCCAACGACTCATTGTCCGCGTCAGACGCGGAGGCCGTGCAGAAGCTCGCGATGATGGCCATGTCATTGCATGGATGTCATGTGTCGTATTTCCCAACGGACCAAGGCCGGGGGTGGAATTTCCATGTCACAGGAGCGTACCAACAAGTCATGGTGGCTCGGGGCATGATATTGAAGGAGTGCCCGATTCAGGTACGCAGCCGCCGGCTCTGTCTTGATTTCATACTCATTGTTTCGGCACGCATAGCACCGTGCTGCAATCAAGGTGACGCGCTCTGAGATCCTAGATTCCCCGTCTTCGAAGCCGTCTCTCAAGCCCGAAGTACGGCGCAGACTCGATGAAATTGCATCCCAAACGCTCGCGCACATCGCAGTGGTGAATAGTCCCCTCTCATTGTCCAACCGTACGCCTCCCGATGGTGTTAGCAATAGTGCTGGCTGGTCGGGGCTTGAGACGGAGCGTGTGTGTGAATTAGTTGTTTCCGGCCACGGTGATTCAGTAGACCTGGCACGAGTTCGACTGCTGGTGATGCTGGACGAGCTGGTGAGTCTTTGTACTTAAATAACGTCTGGCCGTGATCTTGACCGCATAACAGAGCGGATTGCATGCCGAGGTTTGCGAAATCGACCATAAATTACACGCCATCATTGCCGGCCGCAAGCGCTACGTTCTTCAAACCATTCAAGAGGATACCGCGACGAACATCTACTTTCCTTCTCCTCTCCAAGGTCTCGTGGGCCCTGATATTTCGGGACAAGGAACTCCTCTGCGACACAACAACAATGTGATCTGGATCACAGGAGAATTCTTTGGCGTACAACGAGCTAGAGATATGCTCTTCCAAGTATCTGTGAACAAAGTAATGCTCCTTCGATTTCGATACAGACGTCATGGCTAATATTTCGGCCAGAGTAAATCGGTCATCTCAAGAGATACGGCCATCTTGCCACGCAAACTGGACTGGATGGTCACAGACCGCGCGGAAGACCTTAAATCTATCATGAGCGACAATGCAACATTCATCCAGCTTCCCCCGCTTGGCAGTTCGACAAGCCTTATCACCGTCTACGGTGACCATAGAGTCAATATACAGAGGACCGTGCGGTCCATAATGCAACTGGTCGGTCGCTGGTCTCTCTGTTCGCCTGCCACAGAAACTAATACGCTTCACTGTGGCTCCTCAGGCTTGCCAATATTACGTCGCGTCGTTTTGGCTGCTGCCAATCCAGTTTAATGTACTGCTGCCGCCAACGACTCTTAATGCATCGCAGGTCACCACCCTTCTCAAGCAAATATCCATCACGACTGGGGCTGAGGTTGTTTTCAAAAGTATGTGCTTTGAGATGCACGGTCTTGAGCACGAAGTTCGGGCGGCCGTCAACATGATATTGGAGCTTGAAGCCGTGAAGGTATTTTAACTTTCACGCTATTTGGTAAAGAGGCTAATGCCTATGTCTCAGGCATTCCACCACGAAATACGCTTCCAAATCGAGCTTTCTAACGAGCACCGCGAATTTATCAGCGGCAAGAAAAACGGGAAGATCAACAAAATCATGCAGACTTCAAACGTGAAGATCAAGTTCGAGACCTTCAACGACCACAATTTTCTCATCGACATCGCGGGGAACGATGGAGCCGTTCTCCAGGGACTTTCACTACTGCAAGAAGAACTCCCCGCCGAAATCTCGTTCCATGTTCCTGAAGCGTATCACAAACGTATCATAGGCGTTGGCGGGCGAAGCATCCAGAGGATCATGAAGAAATATGGCGTGTACGTCAAATTCTCGAATGCCGAGGAGTTCGCTGCACTTGGAGGATACAACGACAATGAGGATAACGTCATAGCGCGTACGCCGGCTAAGAACGCTATAAACCTCGACAACCTCAAGCAGTCCGTCATGGAGCTTGTCAATCCGAAAGTAAGCCCCGTTCCCAGACGTTTAGTAGATGTAATGCTTAGTCTAGTCCAGGATAAGGATTATATCAACGAAACTGTGTCGATCCCGCGTCGCTATCATCGTACACTTCTCGGCGAAAAGGCTATCTTCATCCACGATATCGAGACCAAGACGAACTCCAGAGTACGGTTCCCCGACAAGGAGACGGCCTCTGACGTTGTTACTGTTTTCGGTCCGGAAAGCCAAGTGCAAATTGCTGCAGCCATGTTACTGGTAAGATAGAGTCCCACCTTTCACATATCTGTCCTGCTGACATGAGCTTGTAGGACCATGTTCCTTTCGAGGCCGATATGGCTGTACCCCCTAGCGCCGATTTAGCGCGCCTATGCTCGTCTGCAGACTTTGTTGCTTTCACTGAGGGAATAAAGCGGGATTATCAGGTATCCATCGTTCCCAACATGAAGCCACCTTCTGGCAATGGGACACCCGGCACGGAAACGCCAACGGAATACTCATTCAAGTTCCGGTGCCAGAGGAGTAACAGTGACTTCCTGGTTACTGCCCGGGAAATGCTAGAGCAGTTCTTGCTGAACCATAACATCCACGTGTATCCCTCGCCGACCGCGCACACACACAAAAGGGGCGACTCGTTTGCGGAAGCGTTCCCCCATTTCAACAGCAAAGTCCTGTCCACGGCAAGGACTCGGGGTGCGTGTCTGTCTGTCTGCATCCGGGCTTTACGTGTCTAATAGCGCATTCGTTTAGACTCCGCGGAGCTCGTAAGACCGTCCGAGCGCGAAGGCGATAGGAGATTACGGCTCGCTAATTCCTCGCCAGACGTGAAGGCGTTGTTCAACTCCCCCTCATACATCTACGACTTAGAAGAGCACGATGCTACGCCTCCCAATTACATTGCTGGGCCATCGCTTGATTACTGGACGCCTCTTCCGCCTATCGTAAGTCACATCCATGGGATATGCACGTCCTCGCTAAAATGTACTACTTCCTATAGGGATCTGGGATGCCTAATCGCCACAGGCATGGAGAAGGTGCCTTGAAGCGAGGCTCTGATTCCCTCTTGGAGGCGAAGATCAAGGAGCAGATTTCCAAGCCACGTTCCCTGCAAAACCGTGCGCAGTCCCTCGATCTCACCTCGTCGCTTTCCCGCATAACGGAATCGTCGTCCCGCCTGCCTCCTCCTGAATCGCCGACGAATTCTATTGGAGAGAGTGGAGGGAACTCGAGCCCAACGTCGGCCACGGCGCCCTCGTTCCCGAGCGTATATGGCCCGCCGATGTCGTCAAGGTCTGCGGTCATTGGGAACCAACGGGTCAACCATGGTCTCGACGATGAGGCCGTAGACGAAGTGTCGAGGGTTATCTCCAACCTCGGATTGTGATCGCAAAGCTAGATTCCGCGGAGTCGTTTCTTCTACGGACGCCAAGAATGTGTGTCGCGTATTTAAAAGGTGTACAAGGAAGGAGTCCGAAGGACGTCGCATTTAGGTTACTATATCAGCCCACACGTATACTCCTGCTCACATTTTCGCCTTCCAGCTTGTCCCAAGAACTGTTCAAAGATTTGTCTGCTTCGTTTTCGTTCATGTTGTTCATCCCCGCCGCTCCGTCCCCTCACTTTTCCGTGTAAATTAAATCGAGGTGTTCCTGCAATAATATCAGTGGGCTGGTCACCGACTTATCCTTAGAAGTACTATTCTCGCAGTGAACGCATCGATTGTATCCAAAGTCCAGCAGAAAGAATACATTCTCCGATGAATGGGGCGTCGCATTACATCGTAATCCACGGCACCTCGAACAGGACGAAATCGAAGAACTCCTGCTCCATTAGCGTTTGGTATTCTCCTACGAACTCCTCGGTCTCGCCCTTCTTGGAATTTGCCCCCTTCGATCGAGGGCCAAGGTATGCGAAATGGTTTGTCAAGAGCCCAAGCGTCTTCTTCGTCGCCTTTGGTTCAGGCTAGGGAGGGAGGGCATGTACAAGTGAGTTTAGATTCGACCAGCCCTTTTTTGCCAAACTGACCTTTATGATGAGTCCAACATAGTTTGCTGGTAAACCATATCGCAGGACACTTTCCACAAACAGCCGGACAACTTTCAGGTGAACGAGGATTTGGAATGACTCGGAGAAATTTGTCCGCGACAATCGAAGCAATTCGGTCTGAGCGTCGAGTGACACTATGTTAACCTAGCACTAGCCCACGCGAGCATGAGTGAGCACTCACCCAAAGTTCCTTTTCTGTCGTGTCCGCGGTCTCAAGCTCCTCTCGTTGCTTGGCTAGAAGTTCCTCTGCATAAACGAAATCCCGCACGATGAACCTTTTTGCAACGGTGAATAAAGGTGACTAGGCAAGACATAGGCACTGACTTGTTCTCCCGACTTTTCTGCACAAATTCGTCGTGGACCTTGCGGAATATAACTACGCCAAATAGTGTAAATTCGCTATCCGAAGTTATGACCCTGCCGCATAGCCAGTTAGCAAGTCAGCGAGACAAGTAGGCGCAATCATACTTTGAGGACCGTGGCACTACCATTGAGGTCAAGCGCTCGTATTTGGAGTTCCACTCCTTTGTAAGGCTCCTAGAATGAGGTTCAGCCGATGATATTGTAGTAGCAGGCGCGCCCCGTACTTTGGAACGGCCACAAGCAATGTCTCAAGGTACTCGGAATCCTGAACGAAGTCATCTTTCGAAACTACATCCGCTAACGACCGAGTAGACAGGTTCCCTCTGGAGATGCAGATCATGTTCAGCGTGGTATTGGGGGGACGTGATCCGTTAACTTACGTTTTCTTCCGTTGCATCTGCGTTAACGATCCCTTGACCAGGTTGTAGTTGTTGAGTTTAGATTTCATGGCATTGTCGATAGATGTCATTTCCTGGCAGACGCGCTTTGTTAAGGCAAAGGGATTGCTCGCAAGCTTCAAGAGCGTACCTTGCTAAGAGCCTCAACCATCTCACGCAGCCCCCGCTGAACGCCATAACGCCCTTCGTTCCATCTCCAATCTTTGAGAAGATAATCGTCAACGCTGTGCTCGTTGATCAGAATATGTTGTGACAGCTTGGTGGGATCGTTGTTCAGCAGGTTCCGGAGTGTGTCGACTGTTTTGGCGACGGTCGCGGTGAAGAAGAGGTCTTGCTTCGGCAGTTCCTCTGACAAGCCGATAAGTATATCGAGAGTTCCTGTCTAACGCGTGCAAGTGTCAGGATATGCAGGCTATAAGAATCGATTCGTCCGTACCTTGAACGACGGAATAGCTATTTGGGCCAAGCCGCTCTTGGTAGACGACAGCTTCCCTGATATTTCTTGCAATAGACCCTCCGAGTCCCCATCCTGGGGTACTGAAATAATCCAGGTACTCTGATCAGAGGGCATAGCGAAACGTTACGGGCGGCGGTTAGAGAGATCACGGACTAAGAACTGCAGCATCCGTTTCGGGCTGTATCCGTCCGCCGAAATTTATAAGTACGCGACTCAGTGCATACTCGGTTCCTTCACACTGTCACCTATTCCAACTTGCAACCCCCATGTCCTTGACGTTCCTCAGATACTCTAGTTCTGCGCGTGCTGCCACTCGGTGTCTCCGCGTTTACACCAGGCAAATGTCGTCGTCCGGCGCCACCCCGTTGTTGATCTCACCATTACAGTTGAGCAAGCTTGCTCCTTCCAGCGATGTCGCTATCTTGGATGCTACCTGGTTCATGCCCAATGCTCCCCGTAATGCGCGCGAAGAGTTTGCATCTAAGCGTATTCCTGGTGCTCGCTACCTCGACTTGGACGAAGTAGCGAGTGCTCATGAACTTGGTTTGAAGCACATGATGCCTGAAGGGCGCGTCTTCGCTGACGCGTGTGGTACGTGCATGTTCAAATGGACACAGTGTTTCAACTGACGCAAATGTCTTCACTGCAGAAAAACTTGGCATTTCCCCTTCCTCTCACGTCGTGATGTACAACAATCTGCAGAGGAAGGTTACATACTCTCAACTCATGTTTGTACAGATATGACGCGCACGGCGTATTCTCGTCTCCACGCGCTCTCCTAATGTTCAAATCCTTTGGTCATGAAAAGACAAGCGTTCTGGACGGTGGTCTACCCCGTTGGGAATCCGAGGGTCTCAAAGTAGACCAGTATACCCCAATGGACGAGGAAAAACCTCCGAGCTACCCGACCCCGTCTCTCGATGAGCGGGTCGTTCGAAGTAGGCAAGATCACCGTGTCTTTCTTAGCGGTAAGCTCACGGTTGCGTAGGCTATACGCAGATGGTATCCAACTCCTCGTTTGATCCAACGGTGGATCTCAATGCTGAGCTCGTTCTCGATGCGCGGCCGCGTGCACGGTAAGTGATACTTATACTGTGCTTGCCTTGTAGCTTACGTGGCCGTCGACTGACTTTTCATAGATTTGAAGGCAAGGCGCCCGAACCGCGTCCTGACATTCCTTCAGGTCACATTCCGAATTCATTTTCACTACCATTCGACACTTTCCTACAAACCCACAGCAGCCCCACGTTAAGGTCGTCTGCCACCTTCACGACCTACCGGCCTCCGTCCGAGATACGGAAGGCCTTGGTTGATGCCGTAGGAGTGGACCAGGCAGAGCTCATAATTAGCGGGAAGCGGCCGGTCACAGCTACGTGCGGCAGTGGCATGACCGCCGGTGTCATCTGGTTGGGCCTGAAACTGCTAGGTGTCGACCAGATAGGCCTATACGACGAAGTGAGTGATCTAGTCAAATGATGTATCCGCACACGCTAACAGAAATGTCTAGTCGTGGACGGGCTACGCTGCTAGGAAGTCTAGCCGCATCGAAAAATCACCTTGATCTGGAAGCTTGTATTCGTACCAACGGCGGTTCAATGCAGAGATTTCATGCAAAGCGACGTGATACATTGGAAACTGGTAATGGTACAACTGTGGCAATCATACAGGTACATACTAATACATTCACGAAATGTACTTTTGAACGAGCGTCTAGTAGTCCCTGGCCTTCGACGACGTTAATGTCCGGAATTCCCACAAAACCCAAATGAAACTTCATCCTCGCGTGGGGTTAATAGTCTTTTCGGTCTAGGACTGTCATAAGGCCGTCGATGCCTACAGCTGCCTCGACCTCGACTGGGCGTTGGGCGTCAGGCCACGATGTCCGTGCGACAGTGGCAAAGTAATGTATCTATGAAACGCGAAGGTGAGCAGCGTGTTCTTCATTCATCGAAAGCGATGGCACTCACAGAAACTTTATAGCGGTCCTGTTTCTGAAATTTTGGATGGGAAATTTTGCAGAACCATCTGTAGAGAAAGGATATTCAGTATGCATCTACGCACGGTTAGACGCGTAGAGTGTACTCACTGCTCATCAACTAGTGCGTTGCCACCTGTGTCCTTTGCGTCGACATACAATGATCTCCGCGATAGGTTCAGCAGCTTCTCGACGTCGACAGCATCTTTGCACAGGAATGTGTCGCTGTGCGAGAGACGCGGGCCATATCTGGCGGCGGTTGTCCCGGCTAACAACGAATGCGTGCGTGCAGGGCCGGATGTGCTTCTAATGCAATGGCAGGGCTCGTCCGATATAGAGCGTGCAGCCCGGCGCTGGCAGCAGCAGTATCTGAGGAGTGTCCGTTGGACAGAGGCGAGCTTTCTTTGGAAGATTTTCATGCAGCGGGGGGCCATTTTGACGAATGTTTTGAACGATACTTCTTGGTTATCTCTCGGGGGGTCTTATAGGTTCACGCTCTGCGCGCGCGTCCTGATATGTACGTCGGATTGACGTATACGTCAGCGCCTGCCCTCCGACAAGTACGAGTCCTGAGACGGACATACCGCCTACATGAGGCGGCACCGAAACGAGGTGCGCGGGTCTTGAGGTAATACGCAAAGTCTGGGCCCTTTGGTGTAGCGTTCAAGCGGGCCTGTATGGTACGTCTATCTTGAAATGTTCCCGACTTAGTCTCGCGTCTTCCAACACATGCCTGATGCTCCTCGACCGTTCGAGGGTCACCTGGGACTGCGAGCCATACACTTTCCTGCAAGTGATGATACGGTGGATCGGTGGCGTAGCGTCGGGGAGCAGATGGTCAAGACCATGATAGCTAGTATAGCAGCGAGTAGGGAGTACATTATGTCTTTACATACAAGTACATGTGCAGTTGAATACAAGTCGTGGCTTCATCTTACGGCCAAATTTTAGTCCGTGAATCATGTTATGGTAGACACTCCATTGTAATGCTTATCTCACGGCAGCCCGTGTCGCGCTGCCCTCTTCCAGAACCCCCATGAACGGAGGTACACGGGAAGATGGCAGTTTCCCGAGTGCGTGCGCAGGCCGGCCATTGTAACGTACTTCAACTCGATGCTGGTTCTTCCTCCGGAAGAGCGTAAGTCTCCAGCTGTGGTGCCATGGTCAGCTGGATATAACCGAGAGGACACTCGATCACTACGAACCTTTCCAGCACTAAAACGTTGTACCCCTTCTTTTCGATTTCGTGCATCAGCTGCTGTCGCGCGAAGAGCAGCGCGTTGCTGAACTCGTTGCCCCGCGGCAGGGACTTGAGGTCGAAAACATACGTCCCGCACGTGTCGGTGTCGCAGACGCGGACGATGTCCAATTCTAGAAACGCAAACTCTCGGATTAGGCACAAGTTTGGTGGTGGTGGGTCTCCGCGAGAAGGACGCACCCTCTTCGTCATTCTCGTTGTAGTACACCGGGACTGGCTCCACCGACTTGCTTTCCACGACCTCCCAGGGTGTCTCTCCTCTGCGCCGAAAGAAGCGGGGCACACGCATTGCGATGTTCGGGGCGAAAGTCGCGATGTCTCGCGATGGGTAGGCAGCTGGGCTTAACGGGAATCCGTGGCGATGAAAATTGTGGCGGAGGGGGGCGTTAGGGTTGAGATTAAAGGGCTCATTGTCGGTTTCCGCAGGGTTAATAAACACAGAGCGCTTCCGGAACACCTCGCGGCACCGCCACGCAAGCTGTTGAACGGGCTGCAATACCGCCTGCGGTCAAAAAACCGGATATTAATATCTCGAGTCATCACGATCTCTGGGACTTAGTAGTAGCATCTGAGTAGCATACAACATGATCTTGGTAGACTCACGATGAAGATAAGATAGGTACCGGATGAATCCATCCATCCATCCATCCACGGAGGAAAGAGGCCAACGGCAAGTACTCCGTCGGATCCACTGAGAGTTCCGGAATTGCACAGCACAGCTGCGCACATAGCTCTACAGGGATAAGATTCAGCGCCTCTGGCAGTAAATTTCTGGTTCAGAGACAAGTATGGAACGGGCTTACAGTCCTTGCCAGGTGTCGTCGCAATTCCTGACTACAAGAGTATGACACGACCGCACGGACTTACCGCAAAGGCCGGCGGTCCACGTCTCTCTTTCCGTAGCATTCCGTTGGGGCGAAATGATTGGCTATGTTTGCATCCAATCGTGCAGCAGTGCTGTACACCGTTTGTGTTCATCCAGAGATGAGATCCGTCATTTTAGATGCAAAACTTGGTTTGACCGTTTGAGATGAGTTTACGGTTTCGCCACAGTGTCATCGTGGCAGTAGCGATGTCGAGGAACCGCTTCGTCGGTTCCGGCCGAGGGAGTTTTAAAGGCGTGCCATTATTGGATTGCCACTCTCTAAGTACCTCCATTATCATGGAACAAGCTCCTATAAAGTTCTTGGTACTACGGTTGAACGTTGAACGTTCAATGGTGAATTGGGTGCACAAAACCCTCCTAGTCGCCCAGTTGCACCGTTTGTGTAGGATTTGTGAACAGCGCCCGTGACAATATATTTCATCAGATACATTCACATCCTTTAACCCCATAAAATGACACCGGTCACACTCGATGCTAGGACCCTATAGAGCCATCGCGAAACCCATGACACCAAGAATGCCTGCAACAATGCCGGAGGAAGTGCTCGCACCTCCAAGAGCGCCGCTTGTCGAAGTCGACGACGACGAGGAAGACGATGATGTCGAAGTCGCATTAGAGCACGACACACCCGATTCGCTTGCATTGCTCGACAGCGTCAGGTCAGCGCACTGTTACCGGATATCCGTCAGCATGTGTCTCCAATCGAATCTCCGCAGGAGAGCGCGTACCTGGTAGAGCGCGCCGTCTCCGCCATCAAACACGAATTCCAATGTTACGTTCTGGCCATCCTTCAGACCGCCGGTTGCGTTTGCAGAGAGGAGGTCGACGGGTAGGCAGAACGCGCCCTCGCCGCTGAACGACGCAAATGGTGCCAGGAACTGGTTCTTTCCGCCAGAGGTGAAGTTGTCGAACGAGGTGGGGTTCTGCACGGTGGAAACGAGGATTCCGACTGTATTAAAATGATTGGATAGAATTAGTTAGCTGATACCGTGTAGTACGGTTAAGATGGAGCACTAACGCGTCCACGAAGGGTGTTCACTGGTCAAAGTGATGAAACCGCCCGAGAGGGGGAAGGAAGTGCGGTTCGACACAGCGTTGTTGTAACCATCTGCAAATAGTCCTCCATTAGTCCTTGCGCATAAGTGTCAACCGTGAATACAGAAACTAACCGCAGAACGTAGGCTCATCATCCTCCACAAAGTTCCCTCGCGGTGCGGGGTACTGGAGGTGGAAATGCGCGTTGGCGACAGCAGCGAGCCCGGCGAAAATCGTGAACGACGTGAAGCGCATTGTGGTTTTGGATGGTCGTAAGGAAGGAAGGATATGGGGATGGTACTGTATCCTTTCTTGCTGGAACCGACGAGCGTTACCGGGAGGGCTTTATAGTCCTGTCGAGTTCAGTGATGAGATGCGCTTGTCCCTCCAGCCACCGGGAACCTTTCGGGCAGGCTGCCCGTGCGAAAATATGGCAAGCGAAAAAAAACTTTTTCACCTCGTTCCCACGTGCGCCAACGCCCCTGTCGCCCTCTGAGCGTGAAAGCGCTTGAGCCCGTCGACAAGTGTCTGCGTCGATGGCAACGGGGAATATTCTTCTTGCCGTCGTTGCACGGTCGATATACGAAGGTGCTTTTGGGGCAGGTCGCCGTGTCCCAGGGGCCGCTTGCAGGAGCGTCGGTGGCATCGACGGAGATAATGGTGGGGCTCGCAAACAGAGATGGCTCATCATTTCGTCGAAGTCAAAGGGGATGGCTTTCCAACGTTAGACAAGGGCGGACAACAGTAAAAGATACAGGATGAATCGACATCCGTAACAGCTTGACAAGCAAATGAACGGGAAAGTCTCAATGAACATGACCATGCGCGCCGCCGAACCGACCAAACACAACCTCTCCAATGCCCAACCCGAGTATGATTGTGATGATATACGCAGCATTGAACGTCCTGCATATCTCAATCAAAACACGAAGGGACTGCGGACGCGGCGCACTCACATCACGGCCAACATGAGAACATAGGCCAGGAGCATTTGGATGACATACGCAATTCCGCGGGGAACATCGTTCGCAGCGATGAACGGTGCGAACACACGAGTGCTTTTCACTGAGCTCGCAGCCGACGTAGCGCCCTTGTCCTCGTCGCTGGACTGTGTCGATGCTCGCGCATCGCCTTTCTGTTTGCCAGATACGACAGCCAAAGCGCTTTGGATAGCCATTAGCACGGCCCATGCACCAGCGGCGAGAATCGTGGGACGCACTTGCTCTTCCACCGCGCTTCCAGCACGCCTCGGAAAGCAGCGAGCCCGCGCTCGATGAGGGTGAGCACGAACAGCCCGATACAGGCGCCCGCGATCGCCCCGCTAGAGGACGGCATCCACGAAGCGAAAAACAGATTGTCACCGCCAGTAAAGTGAAAGTAAGGCGTCATCATCATCATCATGGTCGAGTCGCTGCTGGCCGTAGCTGTGGCTGACGCTGTAGCCGTAGACATGTCCATGGTAGAGGTCATGGCAGATGATAGGAATGTGCGACGTGATGATGGTTCTGACCGCCGGAATAAGAATGGAAGGGGAAATAAACCCTAACCCTAATTCTGGTGACGAAAAACAAGAAATGGACGAACGTACGTACGTACGTACTTCGCAGCTGCAGCGGGGCACGCGACGCGATTGTCACGATAGGAACATAGGAACGACTCACAAAGAACGCAGGAACCAGAACTTGTGAAGATGGCCAAAAGATACGGAGGAGACGGTACTTTTGCTGCAGCAGCCGATCGGGTACTTCGGATAGAGTAGCGGGGCGAGCGCAGGTGAACGTCCGCAAGCTCACCAGGGACCATGACGCGTTCGAAGCAATGCGACCCGGATCGGTTCATCGCAAAACATTGAGAGCGAGCCGGACGGGCATATTGAGCGAGGGCACGACAACCGGGCTCTTCATCCAAAGCCGACGGACGATAACGAGAGGGGCGGCGGCGGCGGGAAGCACGAGTGATTGAGAAACATCAAGCGGGATATCGATTTTCGGCAGCACAGGCAGAGACGACATGGACGAAGGAGAGCAGAGATAGGCAATCGCAGGGAAATCGTGCTTGACGTCTGAGAGGACAAGTCGGAGAAAATCGAGTGCCCAATGGGCAGGGTCAGATTCGGAGAACTACGCTCGCACTTTCCCTGCCCATGCAAATTATTCGACAGGTGTTCGATAATCGTGCTTGAATATGGGTCCGCTTCCGGGGGGGGGGGGTGACGAGATCCTGAGCTCACTAATTCGAGCGTCGCAGACGGACAAACGCGAAAAATTAAGGACCAAACGACTGTGGAGAGTCCTCGTAGAAAGCAGTTGATCTCGATATGACCTGTACAGCTGGGGTGGACGTCGAGCCAGTGCTGAGTGGGGCAGCTCTATGATGTTCTGGTTAACGAGTAGCACAGGAGGAAGTACGAAAGCTAGCGAAAAGCGAAAAGAAACAAGCAAGTACCAACTGACGAGCGAGTGCACTGCGGGCGTACGTGGACGTTGGGAGAGAGACGGGCAGGCGAGGGCGAGGCATTTGTGCGAGGTCTGGCCAATGGCGTTATTCTCTCACGCTTTGGGCTGAGATCCTGTCTTTATAGCGCAACAGTTTCCCACGGGTTTCACAATGAATCTCAACGCGCACCCTCCGAACGTCCGACGACGCTCTCACTCGACACCTGCACCTTTCCGTTACACCGCCAAAGCAACATGCTGCGTACGATTTCCAGACCCGCATCGCGGACGGTCTTTTCCGCTACCCGTGTCGCGCGCACACCGCGCGTTCTCCTGCCGGCATTCCAGCAGTCCCTGCGGCATGAGTCCGGGCTGCCGCCATTCGACAAGGAGAAGCGCAGGCAGGTGCTCGAGGCGCGCGACGACCAACAGCGGGACTGGGACGCAAAAGTCGTCACATACGCCGATATCAAACCGAAGACCCTGAGCCCAAGTCCTGTACGCCCTCTCACGCGCATTAATGGATGCAGTTAATTAACTGCGAGCAGGACGCGTACCTCATTGACGTGCGAGAGCCGGACGAGGTCATACAGGGCTCTATCCCTTCCGCAGTCAACCTCCCTCTGTCCGTGCTCGCCAACTCTCTGCACCTCGACCCTGCCAAATTCAAACAGACACACGGGTTTGAGAAACCAAAGAAGGACCAGGAAGTGACGTTCTACTGCCGTAGCGGTGTGCGCAGTTCGACAGCCAGCGACGTTGCGAAACGGAATGGCTACACAAAGTGTGTCCCTGCTGTACTCTGTGTCCGCTCAATAGCTGTTACTGACCTTTATTCCTGATTAGCATCCAGAATTACAAAGGATCCTGGTTGGACTGGCTGGAGCAAGACAAGAGCTCTTCATGAGTGTATGCCTGTACAGTGTGGACTCATATGCAATACACAATGTGCTTTTAGACCTCTTCTTTACGACTGCAAAGTTATCCTTTCAGCTGTCGCTCGATACATGCTCCTTGAAATATTTCCGATTGACAATGTGTCTGCGCGATGAGGTGATCGTAACCCTAACCCTAATGTACACAATTTCGAGCCCAGCGCGCTTTCATTCTCTTCCACCGCCTGCCATGTTGTCAAGAAACCTCGCACGTCTCATTGTCCAGCGCTCCATCTGCCACGGGCAACGCGTTTGCCTTAGGCAAATATCACGCCAGTATGCCTCGCCGTCCTCAGTTATCGCTGCCCAGCGACACCGGCGGCATATGAGCACCCCACCACCGCAGCTTAATGTTAGGTACGCACCGTTCTCCCCTCAGTTCGGGCGCACCGAGTTGATTACGTTGGTGCTAGTGAACTCTCCATGGAGAGGTACCACGAACTATCCGACGCAACCATGGACACGCTCCTCGAATCGCTCGAGGATTTACTGGACGGGCTCGCGAATCCCGCGTACGAGGTCGAATACAGCGTATGTGCAGCAGCTTCCCGAGCGGTAGTCGACGATCTAACGCTGCTTCGTCCTGCTAGAGCGGGGTGCTCACCCTCATACTCGGGGACAAGGGCACATACGTGATCAACAAGCAGCCCCCGAACAAGCAGATATGGCTGTCCTCTCCCTTCAGGTGCGTAGCATTCTCCCCATCAACTTCCTCTCAGTGACTTATTATACCTGCAATGCTAGCGGTCCTAAACGCTACGACTATTCGGCGCCGAGGGATACATGGCTGTACTCCCGCGACGACCGACCACTGGGAGACCTATTAGACCAGGAGCTGAGTGATGCATTAGGGTTCGAAGTGAAGCTCGGCGTGGACGTGGTGTCGCAAAAGGTGGAATCAAGTTAGGTATAAATATATTTAGTTCACTCGTCACCGTGGAATCCGGAGCCCCTGCTAATAAATTGTGCTTGCTGCTCATTTCGCGGGAGGCCGGCGGGCATTGAATGTTGTAAAAACTGTAGAGAGGTATGCATATGCCAAGGATATATGGTTACCGATAAACAGGACATGAGTGATCACAATGCAGGACAGAGTGCTGGGATGGAGATGTATGGGATCGTGAAAGGGATGCGCGTGAACTAGCGATACAAGAAAAGATAGTTGATGAGAAACGATGCTAGGGATGATCTGCCCATGGGTTAACAATTGTTTGCGGGGAGAAAGTGTATGCGCGCTTACTGGTGTGCTATAGAATGCGCTTCTCAATTGTGATTATGCTCGTCGGGCGACTCGTGAAGCGCCCGCCTGCGCTCGAGGAACAGTGAGCCCAACAGCCTAGCACAAGGATTAGGTTCAGTACAAATCAAACATAGAAGAGGAAAGGAAAGACGCACTTGTTCCGGCTGACATACTGCTCCTTCACCTTCTGCACCTCGTCCATCTCCATTGCCACCGCCCTCGTCTCAAACCCATTTCCGGGGTAGGAGGATTTACGACTATGCTCCTGGGCATACAGATGTCCCGAAGGCCGTGACGTTAACGTGGGCAGAGTCTTATCCGAAGAGACATAGGAGTTGGTTTGTGGTGGCATCTCATGAGGCGAGTACGGTGGCCGGGATGGGTGCGATATAGACTGTGGCACCTGGTGCGACGAAAACATCATGCGATGCTGGTGTTCCGCATGCAGGTCGTGCAGGACGCTGTTCGCGGATTTGTACGCCTGCACGAGATCGTGCGGGCCCGTGCCCGCATCCACCTCATCCTCCTCCTCATCGAACTCCTCTTCATCGTCGTCCTCGTTCATGCTGTTGTCTGGGGCCGCCCATCCGCGCTGGCGGCCATCGAGCACGGGCGCAGCTGTGCGGCGCCGCTTGGGATCGCGGTGGCTTGGCATGTCGTCGTCGGGGACGAAGGCGATGTCGGACGACGATGCCGGAGGCGAAACAGGTCGCTGTCGTTTCAGCATATGTCTGTGCGATTATCCTTGACAGATTGGGGATATGGAAAAGGTGAGAAAGGTAGACAGCGAGGAGTCCGGCGATGGTGGCAAGACGGTGACCAAGTCGGAGAACTGCGAACGCGTATTTACCAGGCGCGTACCAGGCATTACGTAACCTGCTCATCTTCAGTCACGGTGGCGCCTCGTACTTACAACGACGTCTGACTTTGTACAGGTGCTTGTACCACCTCAAACCTGCGTTGCACTGCTTTTTCTCAGCCGTCTACACATTCAAGATGGCGGACATGGACGTATTCGCGGCAATGGGCATCGCAGGATTCGGGAAAACGACCAAGAAAAAGCAGCTGGACCCGTCTCGGTTTGACAGAAATAAACGAGAGGAGGTGCGCAAACGGTCTTTCAGCCGGCTAACATGCTGCTAACACGGCTCAGGTCGTGCCTACTGCATCCCATGCGGACGACGACGAAGCAAAGCCGTCCCCCGCTGTCGCAGGGCCCAGTCGAGGACCGGAGCCCGCATCGCAAACCTCCATGCCCCCTCCGCCCCTCCCACCGTCCGCGTCCAAACAGACGCCCGAAGAGGAAGAGGAGGAAGAAGAGCCGGAGTTCGACTTTGGCGACGACAACTTCGACTCTGCGGACTCGGACCTGCCAACCTTCCCGACGACGCACGAGATCGTGCTGAAGGACCACACGAAGGTCGTCTCCGCGCTCGCGCTCGACCCCTCCGGCGCGCGCGTCGTGAGCGGCTCGCACGACTATGACTGCAAGCTGTGGGATTTCGGCGGCATGGACATGCGCTGCAAGCCGTTTAAGAGCTGGGAGCCTGCGGGCACGTACTACGTATGTTCCCCACCTGTGTGCATATGTGTGTGTGCATAGAGGGCCAACAATGGCGCGCAGGTGAACGATTTGAAGTACTCGAACGACGGGCACAGGTTCTTAGCTGTGTCTGGGACGACGCAGGCGAAGCTGTTTGACCGCGACGGGGAGGAACAGTACGTTGCGCTCGTTGTGTCGTGAATCGGATATTCTCACCTGAATGGCAGGGCCACTTATATTAAGGGCGATCCCTACATCCGCGATATGCGGCATACAGCGTGCGTTTCTCTCTCCAATTTAGTATGCGGTCAATTAACGCAGTTCCGGAGACAGTGGCCATGTCGGTGAATTGTCTGCGTGTGCATGGCATCCTAAGGATTCGGAAACCTTCATAACGAGCTCAGCAGACTCCACAATTCGGTACGTTTCACGATCTCATCTTTCTACTTTATTTTAATCGGACGCTGCGACAGAATATGGGACGTGGAGAACAGGCGGAAACAGACGACGGTCATCGTCGTGAAGTCGAAAGAGCGGGGTGCGCGGACACGCGTGACGACGTGCGGGTACTCGCCCGACGGAGCTCTCATCGGCGGAGGTGCGTTTTCCTGTCAACCTTGTTTGCGCGCTGCGCTAAAGGGCGCCTGTAGCTTGCGTGGATGGTGCGTTGCACATGTGGCAGACGCGCTCGAATTTCGTGAGGCCAAACATGACCATCGAGGGCGCGCATGCCAAGGGGACCGAGACGGGCTCGTTGGTGTTCTCCGTGGACGGGCGGACGGTGCTCACGCGCGGTGGCGACGACGCTGTGAAACGTACGTGTGGACATTCAATCATCGAGACCAATTTCTCATGCATCGCACTGCAGTCTGGGACCTGCGTGCATTCAAAAAGCCGCTCGCTGTGCGAGAGGGGCTAACGACGCTGTATCCTACTACAAACGCGGTGTTCAGCCCGGACAACAAATATGTGGTCACAGGGATGGGCGCTTCCTCGAAAGGTGGTAAGGGTAAGCTTATGTTCTTGCACAAGGACACCCTAGAGGTCGCGCAGGAAGTCGAGATGGCGACCACCCCTGTCAAAGTGCTTTGGCATTCCAAAATCAACCAGGTTCGTGTGTGCGCCAGGAAAATGACATTGCGTATTGACAATATCAATATCACAGGTTCTAACCGGTCTCGCGAACGGGGAGATATGCGTGCTGTACTCACCCATGACCTCATTAAACGGCGCGAAACTGCTCTCAAACAAGGGCCCGCCGCGCAAACGTACAGTGGAAGACATGTCCGATGCGCTCGCGGAACCGAATATCATTACGCCGCACGCGCTGCCCATGTTCCGCGACAACGAGGGGCCTGGCGGCAAACGGAAACGCGAGAAGGAGCGCATGGACCCGAAGAAGAGCAGGCGCCCAGAGCTTCCTGTGACAGGACCAGGGCGGGGCGGGCGCGTAGGCGCGAGCGCTACACAGCACGTCGTGCAGAACCTCGTGCGGGACACGACGCGGGACGAGGACGTGAGTGTTGTTTGCTTTGTCCTGGCAACGGTGAACGCGGCGACTGGAAAAATTTTGATCTCGGCACGCCGAATTCCGATCTCTGGCTTCCACGTTCCACGCTCCTTTGCACACGACACTCACGGTTATTTTTTTTGCTCGTTCGTTGCAGCCGCGAGAGGCGTTGCTCAAGTACGCCGAGCTAGCAGAGACGGATCCACAGTGGACTGGAGGTACGTTACGATTTGGCTTTGAGAGTTACAGGGTGGTGGGACATGCGGCGGCTTTGACGTTGTTGATGATTGATGTAACCGGAACTGACGTGGCGGTTCTTGCCGACGACGATTTTCATTCACAGCCTGGCGACAAAACCAGCCCAAGCCTGTATTCGCAGAGGCAGAAGAGGAGGAGACGGACGAGAACGGCGGAGGGTCCTAGCGCTGTGGAACGAGGAGACTCGTATATGTTTTTTGTAGCTAGGACTGTAGCCTGCCCATTGAGAAAAGGCGATTTTAAGGGTGGCCCGGGTACGGATAGGGTGGGACCCCGGAGGAATCATAATTCTTGGGGGCCTATAAAGGGACTGACTGGTTCAAATCCCGCCTGGCTCTGCAAATTCCCCTTCCCCTCGCACACTCCTGTGACTGTCACGCGTTTGCCACAATGGACGCGCCTCAAAACAGTCACGCAATCAACGACGGCGCCGCCATCCTCGACAGCGACGCCCATCCAATTCACGCAGATTCCCCTACAACGCCCGTTTCAAATGCTCAAGCAGTCAAAATCGATATGGACTTTGTTCAGGAGGAGAGCGATGCTAGACACGAGCCAGTCCCGATCAGAGTAGACGTCGCGTCAGTTGACCCCTGTGAGTCTCCTTTTTTTCTCGTTCTCTTTCCTCCCTTTTTCACACCAGGAAAGCCACGCAAGTCGACGTGCAGATGGCCTCGGAACCCGTCGCAGAGGTCAACGGTGCTGTCGAGAACGTCGTCGATGTCGTGATGGGCGAAGAGGAGCTTTCGTACCCGTCATACGCCGCCGAAAACGGCCATACAAACGGTGTCACAGCTGCATCCGCCACAACTACACCAGCAGCCGATGTCGTTTCGGCCGCCGCAACACCCCTCCACGATGTACCTGCTTCCTCTCATACATCGCTCGAGCCGAGGTCCTCTTATCGCAGTCACAGTCCAGACTCGCCGCCACCTGCAAAGCGTGCGCGTGTATATTCCGACGCTAACAAAGCATCTTTGTCTCATGTAAGTTCATCTGCTCGCTGTACGCCGTCAAAGGGCGTGCTAATGGCCTGCATTTACCCTCCGTCTGAAAAGTCCGCCACCCCACCTCCAGTGTCTGCAGAGCCCCCGCCGCCATCTTCTACGCACGACTCTCCAATGGTAGTGCAGGAGAATGGATCCCCTCCAGATCCAACACCAACACCGACGCCCGCACCACCTGCCGATACGCCTCAACCTGCTGTCGCTGCACAACCTATTGCGTCCGAACCGCAACCGTCTGCGCCCACTTCGACACAGGTGACGCTTAGCCCCGCGCAATACCGCTTCTGCCTCGGTGCAGTCAAAAACCTCAAACGCTCCAAGGAGTCGGGTCCGTTTCTTCGGCCAGTCGACCCTGTTGCGCTGGGCATCCCGCACTATCCGAGCATCATCAAGAACCCCATGGACCTCAGCACCGTCGAGCAGCGTCTCGTTGCGTCGAACCCTTCGAAACCCGATCCAAACGCGCAACATCGATACTATAACGCTGAACAGTTTATAGATGACATACGCCTCATTTTCAGGAATTGCACGACGTTCAACGGGCCGGACCATCCCGTCGTCGCGATGGGCAAGCGGTTAGAGGAGAGCTTTGACAAGGCGTTGAAGAATTTGCCGGCACCTCTTGAGGTGCGTAACGTGAATTTGTGTATGTCATCATAAGCTTATACGGCGCCGCGCAGATTGCCCCTCCAGTGGTTAAGAAGCCTTCTACACCGCCTCCCCCTCCTGCGCAGTCGAAGAAGAACGGCCGCCGGCTGTCCACCACCGTGCCCCAGATTCGGAGGAACGACGGCGATGCTCCCGGACGGCCCAAACGCGAGATCCACCCTCCTCCCCCGAAGGACCTCTCGTATGTCGATGCCCCGCGTAAAGCCCGCCGGGCCAAAGCTCCCAGGAACGACGGTACCGCGGAGCAGCTCCGATTCTGTAGCAAGCTGCTAGCGGAGATGCACAAGAAAACGCACTGGGCGATCGCCAACCCGTTCTATGAGCCTGTCGGTGCGTAGCGCGTTACCAGTCCCTCGGCGTGTCTTAGCATATCCTTTTTCAGACTGGGTCAAGCTAGAAATCCCGGCTTATCCCAAGATTGTCAAGAAGCCTATGGACCTTTCGACCATGCGGAAAAAGCTCGACAACCATGAATACGCGTCCGCACAACGATTCTGGGACGACTTCAAGCTGATGATCCGGAACTGCTTTAGCTTCAACCCGTCTGGCACGATAGTCAACCAGGCGGGTAAAGATTTGCAGCGTTTATTCGACGAGAAATGGAAGTCCCTACCGCCCCTCCATGACGCCTCGGACGAAGAGGACGATGAGGATGACGAGGACGCAGACAGCGGCTCTGAACGCGCCCGTACGTCAAGTTTCTATGCCACATTTCTCCCCACGAATTAATGTGCTGATCGCTAGACTATGCAGGTACCATTGCCATGATGGAAAGCCAGATCGAGAGCATGCGCGGCAACATTGCGGCCCTCAAGGGTGCCAAGCCGCAGAAGGAGAAGAAAGAGAAGAAGAAACCTTCGAAACCCAAAGCGTCGTCGTCCACTGCCGGTCCGTCGAAACCCAAGCAGCCCAAGCCCGGCATGGGGAACAAGCGCGGCCCCAAGAAGCAGCCGCAAATGACGGACGACGACGTGCTGACGTTCGACCAGAAGAAAGACCTCAGCGAAGCCATCGGCTCGCTCGACGGCACGAAGCTCGAGCGCGTCATCCAGATCATCCACGAGGGCGTGCCCGAAATACGAGACGTGAGTCTGCCGCAGCAGCTTTTCCTCCGTGACACGGTTGTTAAAATGCGGGCTCTGATGACCAAGCAGAGCACAGAGGAGATTGAACTCGAGATCGATCTGCTCCCCTCGCAGGTGCTCACGAAGCTGTACAACTTTGTCCTCAGGCCGTTGCGCGCGGGCGGGACGGCGACAGGGAAGCGCGCGCGCGGGGGCACGGGCAAGGGCACGGGCACGGGCGGGCTGAAGCGGAAGAGCATGGACGAGGACGTCGAGGCGGAGAAGATCAGGCAGCTCGAGGAGCGCATGGCGATGTTCGAGCAGGGCGGCAGCGCGGGCTCGTCGACCGCGGTTGCCTCGCGCGCACGCGCCGCGGACGACAGCGAGCACTCGTCGGACTCGAGCTCGGGGTCGGATAGCTCTGGATCGGACAGCGAGTGATTTCGTCTGTCGGTCTGTCTGTCTTTCGGGTTGTGCTTGTGCGTTGTTATTGCTGCTGCGTCTGGTCCGTTGTGCATGTGTTCATCCGCCCGCGTCGTGCGTGTTCTGTGTTGTCGTTGTTGGTCGTACTCTTCCTTTCGCTCGTTCCCTCACCGTTGACACTTTTATTTCTCTTCTTGCCCACAAAGTACTTATCCTACCATTCAAACCTAAAGACTCCCCCTGCTGTAGCTACATAGTCGGTTTCGTTTCCCTTTGACGTCGCGATAATCCATTGACGTTTTCAACTCAAATGCGAGACCTCGACATCGATAGCCTTGACCGTCTAATTCGGTGTACGCAGATGGATGGATAACTGATAGCATTGCCCCGCTATAAAACATTATGCGCTTATCTATTCTGCGGCCACGTAGGGCCAAGTGACTCGCCCATCCCATGGATGCCCTCCAGGCTAGAGACATGTGCGACTCCCTGCACGTCCGCGAGACGGGGAGATGGTGGTCCGGCTAATGGATGTATTCGCATGCGATGCGGTATGGTGGTACTTATTGTACAAGATTGTGTGGGTATCGATCGATCGTACTGCTCATCGTCGGACAGTCAGCACCACTATACACCCCAGTCGTTAAATTGTGGCGGGCGTACCGTGCGTCTCCAGGCTCAGCGGCAGGTTATTCGCCAACGACGTACGTGCACCCCTCCGCACCGATCCACACTTCGTGCACGCGGTCCGCGTCGACGTCTATCCTCGCGCCCGCGCCGTGCGTCTCGCGCGTGGGTGAAGCGTCCTTCGGGTACGCGATAGTGAACGTGCCGCTGAGGATGAGGTGCGTCGTGACGCCCGCATGGCGGTGCGGCGGGTAGTGTACGTTCCTATACACGCGTTATACGTTAGTGTGCTGCTGTGTACATCATGTGTCGGGCTGGAATTGACGCACGGCTTGTCCGTCCATGTAAAGACGTTGGTGAACCCCCAGGATTTCACTTCCGCCTCCTTCAGCTGGTTGGCAGACATGGTAATGCGATCGCAGAGTCAAGTCAAGTGTGCAGGCCAGGGCGTCTGTGGGTGCACAGGAAAGCTGTGGGTGGTGGAGAATAGGAAAGAAAGCGCGATAACCAAGGATTCTTGAAAAGGGCGCCCGAGTCACTCGGCGAGTCAGAAAAATAAAAACTCAAAGATAACCAAGTTCCGGTCAGATGACATCACGATAAACGAGGACCTGCGCAATCATTGGCCATATCTTATTTGCCAATCACAGTCGAGTAAAAACATAATGCATAACGCAGATACACACAAAGCACGAAAGCAGGGTAGTAAATATCACAGAGCATAATCATCGACGCTTGGATCCTTTTTGCTGTTGGAATTGGCCCCACGCTGAGCGCACAGGTGCTGGAGGAGGGACGACGGGCGGAGGGGGTGCTGCTTGCGGAGGAGGCGGTGGTGGAGCGAAGTTACTAGATGGGGGCGGCTGGGGAGGCGGAGCTGGTGGTCCTGACGACCAGCCACCGCGATTGGGAGGGGGAGGGATCGATTGCGAGCTGCCCGTGTCCAGTGAGGTCCAGCCTGCCGTCCGGAATGCAGGCGCGGAACTTCGGCTATCGTGTTGTTGCTGGGAACTTGATGCAGGCTCCGGGGCAGGTGTAGGGGCAGAAGGACCAACGTTCGCCCAACCAGATTTCTTGAAGCCAGACTGAGAAGGCGGTGGCGGCAGTTCGGGCGGCGGAGCTGGAGGGGGCGGTACTGAAGACGCTACGGACGCCCAACCCGACTTCTTGAACCCTGTCGGCTTCGGCTCTCCGTCGCCACTGTCTAGCGCTGGGGTAACTGGCGGTGCTACAGTAGGCCGCGCCATTCTGACACCGGCAGCAGCAGCGATCTTCCTCAATTCCTTCTCCTCCCTCTTCCGCTCCTTCTCCTTCCGCTTGTCGATTTCTTCCTTCGGTTTCGCGCGCACGGTGGCCTGCATGTCCTTGAACCGGGCCTTGTGATGGTGTGCATACGAATTGGTATGTTCGTCGTATTGGGCGACGGTCTGGAATTGTTTGTCGCAGAGCGAGCAGTAGAATGCCTTGAGAGTATCCGTTATCTCGTTCTTGAGGGCCTCGCGACGGGCGACGGTGTCCTGTATCTCCTTCAATAAATTTACAGAGGAACGAAGTATAATCTGCACACCTCGCGGACTCTACGCTGTTCTTCCGTTTCTTTGACCTGGCGCTCAGAATCGAGTCCACGGCGCTGGGATACGGTGGTTTCGATCATGCGCACGTCCTGGCTAATTTTACCCAGACCCGTCAGGTCGCGCTTGATTTGAAACGGAATGGGGTCAACGCGGCCTGCGATGACGTCGTGAGCGCAAACATTGCCGCGGATAGAGAACGAGCATACCTTCACCCGACAGACCGAGCGGCTGTCCCTCTGCCCAGCCTAGCTTCGCTAGCATAGCAAAGCCCTTGTTCGTGCTCTTGATCTTGGTCTCGACCGTGATGACTTCGCGCTCCGCCCTGCCGGAGACGTATTCATCGTACTTGGCGATATCGGCACCTGGAGGCGGTGGGGAAGGCGAACGAGAGATGATAGATGTGTTGTCTTCGTCATCGTCATCCACGTCCATGGCATTTTCTGCGTCCGGCGACCTTGAGCGCTATATGAGGGTAGGAGAAGGACAGGGCAGTATGGGTTCTTGTCAAGGGCGCATAGAACGCAGAGGCAATACCTTCAAGTTCTGCCGTTCGCTCGGGCCATCCTCGCGAGAGATGGGTATGGCATTCCAGCGGGCGACAGATTTTGCAGACATTTTGTGCTCGCCGTCGTCGTCGTTGTCGTCGCTGTCAGTGTCGCCGTCGTCGTTGCTGTGGCTGGGAATGAACAGCGAGCTCGGTCCGGGAAAAAGTGGCGCTCGACTCGACAACGCACGTGAGCCGAGTCGCGTCAAGTTCGTGTGGCACAAGCAACTTTCCTCTTCTTCCGCTACTTTCATCTTCGTCGTCGTCGTCGAGCACGATGAGCTCGGATGGCTACTTTGACGATGATTTCAACGATCCGGAACTGCTCGAGGCAGCCAACACCCTAGAGGCGGCCCACTTTTCTCCTAAGAAACCACCCCCACGGCCCGCGACTCTTCCCCTCGCGAAACAGCCGTCCGATTCCTTCGACGCAAGTTTCGACATGGACGACATCGATTTCGCGCAGATTGACGCGATTACCGAGGATGCGTACAGCGGTAGACTAGCGCAACCCGTCGCAGGGCCGAGTGGTCTCGCGCGAACGGGATCGAAGCAAATGACCTTGTTCGGTGACGTTCTCCAAGAGAAACCCAAGTTAACCCAGCTATCGCGTTCGGGCTCTGGATCTGCATTACAGAGGACAAAGTCTACGCCGCGTAATCCATTTGGGCAGCAGGCCCCGAAAACGAAGGTGTGGGATCAGACTGCGTGGGCAAAATCCGGGTGGAAGAAGCCCCAACCCAAAGGGAAAGGGCGGTCTTTTGATGACGAGGATGGAGAGGATGAAGAGGCAGTGGAATTTGAGCAATTCCCTGCTCCTGTTGTGCCTGGTGGTGAGTACTTGCGCTACTTGAGTTGTGATTATAGCTAAATTTCACCCCGCAGCCGGGTAAGACCTTACATGTTGCCGTGTATGATGTAGCTCACGATTACCTCGTCGTGCATTTCGACCAATAGACCTGTAGGTCCACACCCCTCATATTGCGTTACTTGAGCTGATTCGGAATTCACTTTCTTAGCCCCCAGCTATGAAGCTCGTCCCAGACTTGCTCGAAGTCAAGCATTGGATATATCCCCTCAACAAGCCCAAACGCGACTACCAATACAACATAGTCAAGCACTGCTTATTCGAGAACACGCTTGTCGCGTTACCAACCGGTCTGGGAAAGACATTTATTGCAGGCGTCGTCATGCTTAACTGTTCGTGATGCGCTACCCTCGTATAAGCAGATCGCCCTGGTTGACATAGACGCTCAGATTACCGTTGGTTTCCCGACGGGAAGATCGTGTTTGTCGCGCCTTCAAAGCCACTCGTCGCCCAGCAAATCGAAGCATGCCACAAGACGTGTGGTATTTCCGGCCATGACGCAGCAGAACTCACTGGAAACGTCCCCAGAGCCCAACGGGCGAAAGCCGTACGTATGTATCTGTAACCCGGTCGAGTAATCATTGACCGTTGTCTTTCTTTAAGTGGCGCGAGAAACGTGTATTCTACATGACACCGCAAACACTCATGAACGACCTGATCAGCAGTAATTGCGAAGTCAGGGATATTGTGCTCATTGTCGTTGGTACGTTCTCGCATATGTTGTGTCCGTCCGCTCAATCTTAATTTTTTCCGTTCTCTATAATGTAATAGATGAAGCGCACAAAGGCACAGGCGATTATGCCTACGCACAAGCTATCCGGTATCTCATGGCAAAGAATGGGCACTTCCGCGTGCTCGCCCTGACCGCTACGCCTGGAGGTACTCCGGATGCGGTTCAGGCTATCATCGACTCCCTTCACATAAGCCACATCGAGATCAGAGACGACAATAGTCTGGATCTCAAGGAATACATCCACGAGAAGGTACGGTAACCTTTTCCAGATCATAAGCTGAGCTAACGTTTCGGGTCTTTGCCACAGGTCCTCAAACAACATATACTGAAGATGAGCGAGGATATCAATAAAGTGAAGGATCTGCTTGTCGCGCTGATGAACGTACGTTTGTACCAGCCAAATTCCTGACGGAAAGCTGATTCGAAGCGCTTTTCAGTCTATAATCCAACCTCTCAAGAATCGCGGTGTGATCCCAGGGCACACAGACGTCGCGACCATGCATCCGTTCCGCACGACTGCTATTAGCGGCGAGATCATGGGCGGCAGGGGTAAGAAGGATCAGATGTGGGCACTTCAACCTCTCAATCAGCTGGGCTCACTCGCTCGTGCTATGGGTTATCTTGTGCGTCACCACCTCCGCCACGTCCTCTATCATCCAAGAAATGCTCATTTCTGCGTTCCGTATTCCAGATCGAAGGTACCATGGGCATGTGCTACTCCTGCCTATCCGAGATCAACAAGGAGCCAGAGCCGGTCCCGGGCAAGAAACAGCAAGCGGGGAACAAACTGCGCGCGAACCCGCTCTTCAAGGCCGTCATGCAGGAGCTCGAGGCGCAGCGCGCGCGCGGCTTCTCCGCGCACCCGAAGATGGAGCGGCTCAAGGCGCTGATACTGCAGCATTTCGGCGACGGGCACGCCGCGGATGATACTAGGGCGATTGTGTTCGTGACGTTCCGGGAAGCGGTGGACGAGATTGTGGCGGAGTTAAATAAGGAGCACCCGTTGATACGGGCGTCGAGGTTTGTTGGGCAGGCGAATACGAAGTCGGGAAATAAGGGCTTCGCGCAGAGCGAACAGCTCGAGGTACGCCTGCTGCTTGCAATCTTTTCGTTTACAAAGGGGCTCATTTAGTTTGTTATAGGTCATACAGAAGTTCACCAAAGGCGAATACAACGTCCTCGTGTCGACAGCAATCGGCGAGGAAGGGCTCGATATCGGTCAAGTGGATTTGATTATGTGCTACGACGCTCAGAAGACGCCGATCCGCATGGTGCGTACCCCGTACACTTCTGTCCACTGGCTGCACTCATCGTTCCGTCTAGTTGCAACGCGTTGGACGTACTGGACGTCAGCGCACCGGTATCGTCCACGTCCTACTAGCCGAAAACCGGGAAGAGCACAATTGGGACAAGGCAAAAGCCACACATAAAGACGTCAACCGCTCGATCGTCCGTGGAGACCAGCTAGAGCTATACGCAGATGTCGACCGCCTGATTCCAGCCCACATCAAGCCGGAGTGTCTGGAGCGGAAGATGGACTGCATCGAGTACGTGCGTGAGGGCCCGAAGAAGCGCGCTTCGAAGGGGGCGGGGTCGCCTGCGGCCAAAGGCACGAAGCGGAAGCGGAACGACGATATCGGGCGGAATATGCCTGAGGGCGTGCACGGTGGGTTCGTCTCTGTGGCGGAGTTGCTGGTGAAGGGCGCTGCGAAGAAGAAGCGGAAGAAGAATCCCGTAGAGTTCGATCCGTTGGCGGGCGAAGACGACGATACGGACATGGAGCTTGAAAGTGGGATACTGGGTCCCCGCCGGACTGTCTCGACGTCGGCTGCTTCGTCAGCTCCCAAGCAGAAGAAGATGCGTCGCTCGGCTACCACCGCTGAGGGCAAGCAGCCCAAGGCCTCCTCAAGCAAGAAGAAAAAGAAGAAAGCCTCCAAGTCGACGGAGGACGCGCCCAGTACCAGTCAGTTCTCGCAAAAGGGCATGGATGATTCAGACGACATGGAACTGGAGCAGGGAGTCATTAATCCCCTTGCTAATACTCTCGGCGGACCATCTAGGCGCCGAAGTCCATCCCCTCCCGAGAACTCCCCTAAATACTGGTCCTCGTCACCCGAGGTTCCGTTGGTGGAGGTCATCGACATCGCATCTGACACCTCGGACTGCGCGATCGTAGATGGTTCACCGGGAGTGCGCTCGCGCAAATCGAATTCTACGCCGCGTAGTCAAATGTCGCTGCCGAATTCGAGTCCTGGATTCCGCCCCCAGTCACCCAAGTATTGGACGTCATCGCCCGAAACCCCGCCACCGCAAGACGGCCTCGATGCAATGCAGGAGGACTCGCCAAGTCGTCGCAGTGGACCTCCCGCTCGTAAAAGCACTTCAAATTCGCCAAGACACGGGAAAGCGCCGGAACGGTCTGCTTCTCCAGGTGCTGTCTCCGACACGAATGAGAAGAGTATGGCCTGGCTGGTTGATGAGGACGAAGATCCTGATATACTCATTGTCGACTCTTCCCCCCTTCTTGACCGCCGCAAGTTGCAGCCCTCCGACTCGGATATCGAAATCGTCGAAGAGCCTGTTCCATATGTGCCTCCGTCAAGGAAAGGAAAGGAACGAGAACATTCCGCTTCAACAAGAGCCCACTTTGAAGCGGATGTATCGGTGGAGATCATGGGAGAGCCAACATTCGTGCGCCCACCCGATCGTTATAACATGCACCATGACCTTCCTTCAGACACTGACTTGTCCGTCGAGATTGTGGAGAATCCTGATGCGGGTGGCTCTTCCTCGAGGCGAGATCACGTACCGCATGGCTCTCCTTCCTGGTTGCCGTCCAACACACCGCCCCTCCGGCCAAAAGGTCGACGCAATTTTGACATGCAGCCACCCCAACTTCCTGCCCGACTTGTCGACACGTCACCCATGTCTGACTACGCGGGACCAGAGCCTACGTACCCCGTCCGCGCTATTGGAAAGCAGCCCAAACGTTTTGCACCACTGAATCAGTCGAGCTCACCTTCTCTTGACATGCCGCCTCCGTCTCAACGGCGGCTGCAAAGGAAGAAATCGCACTCGCCATCCCCGAACGCAGCCGATGCACCTCCCAGGAAACTCAAGAAACGGAAGGAACGCGATCCCATCGACCGACACAAACACAACCCGTGGATCGAAACCGAGGCCGCTCACTCTGGCGACGAAGTCAGTGAAGGCTCATCGCAGGCAGACGAGCCGGAAAGCGAGTCCGACCGTCTGTTCCTCCAAGGACTCCCGGAAACGCAAGCGTCTTCGTCTTACGACCAAACGCTGGCCTACCGCCAGAGTCTGTTCACGCAACCGCCTGCGAGAGGTCGGGTACCTGCGTTTGCGCGTGGGCCGCGGAGGCCGGGAGTCCTCGGTAGGGAGGAGAGCTCGAGGCGTAGGGCGGGTGTGTCCAGCTCCCCACCGAGAGAGGACTCCATGCCCGACGAATATGCTCTGGGCAGCTTTATTGTGGGCGACGAGGACATATCGTATGCTGCAGATTCGTCGTTCGAGATTCCAATGTGACCACCGTACATTATTGTATTATTGCGTATATATTTTCAGTGCTTTCTTCTGTGAACAATTTGCGTTTCGGCAAGGTGCAGGGAACGAGCATCGAGGACAGGAGAGCATGCTCAATATGAGCGAGAGGTTTATCTTTTTCCTCTGATCAGAAAAATACGAGATAGAGCGGATTATACAAATAGACAAGCAACATAAAGCATCGACCAAAGGCATTCACACTACATTATAGCATTCCCATGCCGTCCTCGCCGTCGCCGTCGCCACCCCATCCGCTGGCGGCGACCTCCTCCTCCATGTGTACGGGCGAATGCTCATGGATTTGCTCCGGTATGTGGACGTCGGGGGCGTCATTGACGGGCGTGTGCGGAGTAGTCTTCGGCACTGGTGTGGTCGATGCGGATGGGTTGTCGGCATACCAGGACACCTGGACTGGTCCGATCGTGGAGATATTCGACCCCTTCGCAAGGCCCTAAGAGATCACGCCTCGGTTAGTTTTTTGTTAAGAGCATAAATCAGTGAACCATACCTGTTCTGCAGCACTCCGCGACCTGAAGCTAACAAGAACGTCACCATTCTCCGTGGTGTCAACTGCATCCACTTGTCCGGTCGTCTTTAAACAACCCAATAAGCAAATAGCTCTTCACAAGGAACTAAATATCTACATACCTCATACCAATCGCGCACGGCCTGCAGTCCCGTATCACTGACGCCCTTGACGAGGAGCTTCTTCGGGCGGTTGTCCAGCTTCATGCTCGCGCGTGCAGGCATACCTCCACGGGCCGCGCCTCTGTGGAAGCTGCGCGAAACGCGCCCGCGACCTCGATAGGGCCGGGAATATGTGGGCGCACCGAACCCATACGACGGGTCAGCGCCTGCTTCGGACAGTCCGAGACTCGCAGCCTACCCTTGTTAGTAGCTGTAAGTTGTACTAGCGACAGGAATTTACACACCTCGGCTTTGAGCCTAGCAAGTTTCGCCTTGAGATCCTCCGTGCTTTCACCCTCCCCATCAAGTGTCGCGCTATGTATCTCCAGCTCCTTATCTAACCGCTCCCGCTCCTTGCGCTCGCGGTCATCTGTCCCCGCCGTCGACGTTTTTCGTTTCATCGTCGCAGGCCCAGGTGACGGTGACGCCCCGGGCGTAGCAGTAGCAACCCCAGGCGTCATCTCCTCGCCCAGTTTCCTCAGCCTCGCCATGATCGTCTTCTTCTCCTCCGCCGACGCGCTCCCCAGCTGGCCCATCAGCGATTTCTGCTCCGCGATCTGCTGCTCCAGGAGCTTTTGCTTCGCTGCGAGCGCGGTAGCCGCTGCTGACGGGGTGGTAGACGTTTTCCGCGGCGTCGCTGGCGTGATTGTAGACGCACTGGACCCGTTCCCGTTCGAGGAGGAGGAGGAAGGCGCCGGTGCAGGCGGCTGCGATTTCGCTGATATATTTTTAACGAGCGGGGCTGATGCCGCAAGCATCCTCGAGCCCGCCTGCCCATGCCCCTCCATCGGCCTATGCCAGAACAGCTTCACGAACCGGTTGTTAAACACTGCGTCCTCGGATTTCCACGCAGCGTGCGCGGCATCGTGGTCCTCGAAGCTCACGAGCGCCTTCGCGCTGCTTGCGTCAATCGCGACGTTGGTGACCGTCCCGAAACGCTTGAACCAGGTGTTCACTGCGTCGAGGGAGAGTTTGTCGTCGGGGATCTTCTCGACGACGAGCGTCTTGTCGTTCCGTCGCTCTGGTCGGAAATTGTGCACTTCGCCACCGAACGTCCCGCGGCCCCTGCCCGCACCGCCGCCGCCTCGAGGCCGCCCATTGAACCCTCCCTGCTGGCTCGGTAATTGATGCATCGGTCCACCCATATCTATATCCATCGGCATATTCATGGGTCTCTGCTGCTGCTGCTGCTGTGGTATTGGTCGCCCACCCATCCCCCCATTCCCCTGCTCCCGGTACCCATTCTGCGGTGGCGGCGGCATCTCGCCCGGGGGAAGTGCCGGCGTGAGGTCCTGTATGACAGGCAGCTCCCCGGACGCATGCGGGCGGGCCCCGTCCTTGCGCGGTATTATCGGTGCGCGCGTCTGGGGGCGCATGTCCATCCGCGCGTCGGCGGGGTTGTACGCGCCCATGCCGTACGCCATGCCGCCGCCGCCGTTGGGGAACATGGGCATGTACGGGCCCTGCATCTGCGCGCCGTTCATTGGGAACATCTGTCCCGGGATGACGGCGTCCTCGCCGTGGCTGTATTTGCAGAACGCACCGCGTGCGCAGTAGCCGTTATCTAGACGCAGCGCATGTCAGTGAAACGCATGAGGGTGTACGGGTGCGAAGGGGACGCACTGTGGTAATCTCGGCATATGCCCCTCTTTGGGTCGGGTGGTGCGTACGCCTGCGAGCGGCCGTTCATGCCCATGCCATTCATGTCCACACCCATCCCCAGATGCGACGGCCCCTCTCCGTGCCCGTTCATGCCCCGCCCGCGCCCACCGCTGCCCCACTGGCCCATGCCCCCGCGCCCGTTCTGATACCGCGAAAAGTTGCCGTCGTTGCTGAGCCGCGGGCCCTTGGCGGGCGGTCGGCCGTCGCGCTCGTCATTGTCGAGGTTGCGCTTCTGGCCGCGGTTCGGCGATGTGGATGTGGCGGCGGGGGCCATGAATGCGTCGAGCGGGATCGGGATGCCGGTGTCCATGGTCTGCGGCTCGGTCGGGGTGGGCTCGGTCGCGGCGGCGTACGGGAGGTAGGATTTTGTGCGCAGGACGGTGAATAGTGTATCGATGAAGGCGTTCGTCTCTGTGTGCAGCCGGGGGATGGATTAGTACCGAGGAAGGGGGCGAGCGGAATGTGACGCACCCTTTTCCAAAAACTCTTCGAGCTGCTCTACGAACTCTCTCCGCATGTCGCTTTCGGGTGTGTCATGCGTGAGCAGCGCTAGGATGTACTCTGCGAGCGCTCCGGGCTCGGCGTCGCATCTGTGGGATCGACGATGAGCGTTTAAGGTGGGATATTGGAAATTTGAAAACTTGCATAGGTTCGAGAGCCCTGACGAGCCATGGCTTGAGGTGTGTCACTGTGGACCGGTCAAAGACCATTTTACTGGGAGAAAGCGCCGACGAAATCTATGCCAAACAGCAGACGGCGAAACGAGGAAAAAGCGCAGAGATGAGAGCGGAGAGCAAGAGCGATGGACGCACAGTCGACGAACTCGGAAGACTGCACTGTCAGTCTTTTACAAGAATCTCGGGTTCTCGGGATTCATTGCGTTTCGAGCTTTTCGTCTAAATAAATCACTCGAACGTACTTTGCTCAAACCTGCTCAAACTCGCGAATGGTACATTGCCGTTTCAGTGATTGCATTTCATTGAGCATGCTATGGACGAGAATTTACATGGAGGGGAATTGCAAGTAAAGCCCTCTATTAGTGGGAAGAACGACAAATCGTGAAACCCTCCACAGCCCTTCAAACTTCAGGAGTCGCATATCTGCGATACTGAGACGCGCGATGCCTCTGCAATATACAACTTGCAGATACGCCTTGGTGAATTTGAAGATACGCCCACAAAGAATTGGTCCACGACGGTCGGAGAACAGCCGAGAGCCAGCGCCATCGTAGTAACGAAATTAACATATGCTGAAAGTGCATTGCGTTCGGGTGTTCACCGTTGTCCACTACCGAGTCGAGTCTCCAATTGCGAGATGAGCGGCCCCTTCAGAGTCGAACGCGTCCATCCAATCCAGTCAAGCACAGTTCACCAGCTCGCCACCGCACAGTCCGGCGCCAAAGTCACCCCTCTCGACCCTGAGAGAACAACGCAGCCCATCAGTCACGCACCAGGCCCAGCATTCCAGAAGTTCCTGAGTCAGCCCTGATTTTCCCCGAGTAAAGATGATCAGGGTGATGGTTCCCCGAGTAAACACGATCGTGCCTGCGGTGAGGACGATCGAAGGCAACGGACGACGAGAACGGAGCAACCGGGAGGCGGCGATAGGAGTGCCGGCGGCGCTAATCGGCCGACGTGGGAGGGTTGTGTGATGGGCGCGACGTGGTGGCGACGGAGGGGCGACAGCAGACGAGGAGGCAATCGAGGGAGGGGGAATTGCGAGCGTGTCGGTGAGGCAAGTCGGCATGAGGTGAACCGCCAAGGAGGGACTGGCAGCTGTGCGATGTAGGGGGTACAACGGAAAGACGACTACCTGAAGATCGCAGGTGACAGCGGCGACAGATAATGTCAAGCATCGATTTTTGTTGGGAACGACGATTGCCCAGAAGGCGTCTTGAGCCACAAAGTCTGGATACCACAGACCCAAATAACCTAGCAGGCAGTAAATCAGCAGAACATAGGCAAAAACGCAGCTACCAGACGGCGGATTCAAGGACACGAGATCGCAGTGCAGGGAAAGCAACGGGGAGAAAGCAAGATGCGAAAGTGCGAGATAAAAGCGAGAACGAGGTTTATATAGGGCCGAGCCGGAGCCGTGAGGCATTTGAGCGGCGAGCCATTTTGCTATTGGCTCGCATGTTGCCGCAAAGTCAACGGACCCCGAGGACCACATCCTCGACATAACAAATTAAAGTCGATATGAACTAGCAAAAACTTGCTACTAAAATGCTCTGGTTAATAACAGGATAGAGCGTATGTGACCTCGAGTACTTCATGCAAGGACTTTTTAGCAGCTGGACAATTTAAGTAGACGGTAAATGTTTGAAGGACTTCTATCAGAGCACTTCAGGGAACTGTCGTGCTCCCGGAATACTACTCCTATGGCAGCGCTATACCAGCCCTTACCACCTGCTTCTGATTGTCGTGGGCCATTTTTCCGTATCCCTCGACGCTCTCGCAGTCGAATAAGTACACCGCTCAGCGACCCTCTGCGAGATACCGCGACGCGACGCGCGCTTATCCGAACACCGACGTAAAAGCGAGCAGGGGCTGATATCGGCCGACGAATTTGACTCGACAAGACTCCTTCAGACACACTCCTCCACTTATCAACAACTTGAACTTCAACAAGTACACCAGTACTGACCGCTCCCATACCTGTCCTTGCCACTGCATAGGATAGCCGTCAAAATGTCGCTCGCCCGCTTCCGAGTCCAACTACCGTCCAGACGTTTAGCTGCACGGAGCGGCGCCTCACTCGTACACAGATGTGGGATGTCTGGAGATGCCGTGCGTGATCCCATGACGGGCGAGTTCACGTCGTTGCCGGATATCGAGGTGCGTCCGCTCTTGCCTGTTAGCCAGTGCATAGACCTAACTGCGCTGGAACACTCCGTTAGCCCGGGCGGTTAGAGGTGACACGGACCAAAACCCCACGCCAGCCACCTCCGTCTTCCAGTCTCGTGTTCGGGCATACATTCGTGAGCATACTGCACCGTCCACCTGCTCACCGCGTATTCACTTCCGCTGCTACCAGACTGACCACATGCTGACCATCCCGTGGAACTCGAGCAAGGGCTGGGGCGTTCCGCAAATAGGGCCTTGTAAGCCGTCCGTTGCTAGCACCTTGCCATATGCTCATGACACGTCCCAGATGCACCGTTAACGCTGGACCCGGCCTCCACTGTACTGCACTATGCGCAGTGCCTGTTCGAGGGCTTGAAGGCATACCGCGACGCGAACGGGAAAGTCACGCTCTTCCGTCCCGATATGAACATGAAGCGAATGAACAGAAGTGCCCAGCGCATTGCATTGCCGGTAGGCGCTTCGTTCTACCTGTGGTATCCGTAACGCGACGCTCATTTGTTATTTTGTGTACAAGACTTTCAACGGAGATGCGCTCGTGGAGCTGATCAAGGAATTGGTGCGGATTGACAAAGACTGGATACCAAGAGATCCGGGACACTCCCTTTACGTGCGGCCTGCCATGAGTAAGCATCAGCATTCTCAATCGTCCTCAACCGACTGACAATCCCGCGCACAGTCGGCACCCAAACCACCATCGGCATCAGTCCTCCAAACGACGCGCTCCTATTTGTGATCGCGTCGCCCGTTGGACCGTACTACCCCAAGGGCTTTAAGCCCGTTGCGTTATACGGCACAACAGAGTACACTCGTGCAGCGCCAGGTGGGACTGGTGCATACAAGCTTGGTGCGAATTACGCGCCAGCCGTGGTAGCGCAGAAAGATGCCGCGAAATTGGGGTATGTGCAGAATCTGTGGCTGCACGGACCGGAACACTACTTGACAGAGGCGAGTGCGCTCCTCCCTCTCTTCCGCCGTCTCGTATAAAAACAAATCTCATTGCCTGTAGGTGGGGACCATGAACATGTTCATCGCTTTCAAGCGTGATGATGGCGGTACGCTCTAATCACCCCTACACTCACAACGCATTCTGACACTCCAAATCACCCACAGCACTCGAGCTCGTAACACCGCCTTTAGACGGGATGATCCTCCCCGGCGTGACGCGCGACTCCGTGCTCGCGCTCGCGCGCAGCCACGTCGACGGCACGAAGCGCCTGCCGAACCTGCCCGAGAACCTCGTCGTGTCCGAGCGGCCGGTGACCATGGCGGAGGTCAAGCAGGCCGCGGCGAAGGGTCAGCTCGTCGAGCTCTTCGGCGCGGGCACGGCGGCTGTGATCAGCCCGGTGGACAGGATCGGGTACATGGGCGAGGACGTGCTGATCCCCACTGGCCCGGATGGGATGGGCCCGATCTCGAGGCCGATATGGGAGGAGCTTGTAGGGATCCAGATGGGCTCTATCCCGAGTCCTTGGAGTGTTGTCGTTACGGAGTAGAGTGTGTATCCTAGATAGTGATCTCTGAAAAAACCTAGGTACCGGAATTGTTGAGTACGATCGGAAGCTAGTCGAGATTATTTAGCGTTTTAGCCTTTAGAAATCAGCAGCCGACGATACCCGGTATACATGCGCTCATGTAACTTCGTTCCCTCCCATGTACACTTGGTCTTTCGTGCAGTCGGTGATGTTTTCGCGGTCGCCAATCCTTGCGCTGAGCCGCCGCGTTCCAAAACGTGTCCAGAGTCTGACTGCTCGTAGGAATTATGCTACAGTCGACTCCCTGGCGCCCCTTGAAGCGCGCGGTCCACCCGAGTCCCCGGCCCCCTCACAGACACCAGCCCCTAGTCTTCATGTACCGCCTCTGGATGCCCGTCTCCTCGCAGCGCTGTCCTCTGGAAAGGCTTCGCCATCCCAGGCGCCGCTTCAATCCATAATAAAGCAGTACCTCGACCACTCGGGGCGCGTTCTTCCGGCTTCACTCCCGTACGAGTCGCGCCCGGGGGTGGATAGACGTATATCCTTTGACGGAGAGAGGGGATCAGATGGGCTAGCTCTAGTTGCGCACTGTGTTAAAGACAATTCCCTGATGTCCAAGTCGGACAGCTACAAGATAACGCTGTGCAGTGGGTTTGCAGTCGATGCGCCCAGCTCTGCTACCGGCCATGTCTTCGTGACTTGTGCCCATACCCTTGAAGAAGTACGTATGCCTATCCTCTGAAGTAACGCCTCAAGTGCTGAATGCTTTCCCTTCTTGAATAGATACGGTGGTCCCCTCTCCTACGCTCCGAAACGGGCGACATCGCCTCGGGGACATACATAGTCACCTCCTCGTCCTCCGACCTCTCTTCACCAATTCTCCACCCCGTCTCCGCAGTACCCTCCGCCCTCCATCGATCTGACCTCCTTCTCCTCTCCCACCCGCCCACCGGATCCGCCCCGCGGCGCACCCTCCCCGTATCCCCGTACCCCGTCATGCCGCACACCCCCGTGCGCGCGCACTTCGTGACGGAGCAGCAGCCCGCGGAGCCGGGGTGGACGCCGTGGACGGGTGGGACGTGGAGGAAGTGGGTGCGCGGGGAGGTCCTGGGGTACCGCGATTTTGCCGGGCGGGAGGCGCAGGTGCGTATCACCCTACCTAGCTGCATACCATTGAGGTTCATGATCTAATCTACCGTGGCTGTTGATAGCCCGGGACATACGATGCGCTGTCGCACATGCTATTCAAGCCGCTGCCGCTAGCGGGCTCCAGTGGCGGGCCGATCGTGGACGAGCAGAGCGGCGCCGTCGTGGGTGTGATGCTAGGTACGCGAATGGACAATCGTGTGGAGGGCACGCGGGGGTGGGGCGTTCCCGCTGAAACGATATTCGAGGTATGTGCTGCTATCACTGCCCCGTCGACCGCACCTAGTTCGTTGGACTCATCGCATTCTGTTTGCCCAGATGTTTAGCTTGCCTGGGCTGGAGGGGAAGCACTGAGGTGGTATTCAATTGTATAACATATAACAGCTGTACATATTGCATATTGACACGAAGAAGATTCATGAATTGCGTCGAGCAAGAGCTATACACATCTTCAGATCCAGAGCGAGCGGATTGTTGACCTTGTAACGCGGCGCCATTGTAGTTGTACACAGCATGTTCAGTGTGCCAGAAAGCTTCTATATCCTATGTACAAGTCGAGTAGGAGACTCAGAGTGAGCCAAGACCAATGAGTGACATGTTTCGCGAATCTCGACCCCGGCGATCCCTTCTCGTACCAAGACTCGTTCAATCCAAGAGCATCATTAACTAGTTTTAACACAGTAGGCTCATATACCATATACCCCGGGATAAATATTGAGATGCGGGAGAAATGTGCGTCCGTAGTCGGCGTCGCGATGCGCTATGTTTGTGGAAGATGAGGGTCTTTCCGCTTCGATGGCATTGCCGCGGGGTTCGAGAGACTGAGGGATGTCGAGTGGCCATGTGTTCGTCCGCGCTCTTCCATCTCGCCCTCCGCGATGTATCTGCTCGGGATGCGGGGCACAGGGGGTGGCTCCTTGGAAGAAGAGGTTTTCGAAGACGCTGAGTTAGAGTGTGGGAGGGGCGGCGCATTGTGGAGGCTCTGAGAGGCGGCTAGGGTAGATCGACGTCGGGAGTGGGAAGACGAAGTGGACGGCGTGCGATCCATGTTGTGAAGGCTGCTAGATCGGGAGCTGTTAGACCTCCGTGAGAGGGCTTGTGGCGGAACGTAAAATTAGCATGGGTCCGGAATATTGGGTATAAAAGACGTACCAGGTGTGCTCGTCGACCGTCTCCGCCTTTCCCTGCCTTCCCGCTCTTCTGGAATAACGACAGACTGTACGCGCGTTGAAGCCCATGCATCGACTACGCTCGTCCGATATGTTGACGTCGCGCTTGCACTCCGAGTGTAAGGATTGAGTTGCGGGGCAAGAGGGGCAGGCAGAATGATGTTGACGGATGAATGTGGGCCATGCGGTGCACCGCTGATGGTGTTTCGTCCAGTGCTCACGGAAGACATCGAAGGGCGGCGCAAATGCGATGGCATCCGCCGCGAATGACGCGGGCTGTTCATGAGCGGTTGAGTAGACGACGTCGCGCTTCCGAGGGAAGACGGTGTATCAGCGCCGTAGCCTTCTGCCGAGGAGCCGAGCGAGCTGGAGCTGGGGCTCCGAGACGGATGGGGGGTGTGCGAGTGAAATGAGGGTGACGGCGGGAAGAGCTGGTGGGGTTTCTCGCAGGTGCCGTTGCTCGGCGGGAAGAGGGACGAGTTGCTAGCCGTAGTCGGGGCGACCGTGTTCGCAGAGACGTGCGCAGCGTCGTACCATGAACTCGCCCTACTTCCGCTCAGGCTGACGCCAACTGTGGGTCGCTGATCTAGGTAATTAGAGACCTGGCGTTCGCGATGGTGTGCGAGCGGCTGGGGCGGGGGGAGTGGGCGCTGATGAGCACGACGCGAGCGACGCCGGGCGACGTAGATGGCAACGGAAAGAACCACAATGCCGACTACGCCAGCGCACACGGCGACTATGATTGTTGTTGTTGTAGTGAAGGCCATCGGGCGGGGAACAAGCGAATGTGGGTGACTGAAGGAAAGAAAGACTAGGGTCGGAGGGATGAAGAGGCTGAGGTTGGTTATATCATTCGAGGATGATCAGCTTTTCTACAAGCCTTATACCGAGCTAAATACATCAATGGTTTCATCAGTAAATGCGCATGCTCGCTGTCTTGTAGCTTGAATGAAAGCGCTGCTCACCGTCGACGACAGCGATCAGGCTGTCAAGCTCGTCAAGGTCCAGTGCAGAAGGTCATGTCCGCAAAAGCTGCCGCATAGATTCAGATTTTTCGCCTATGCAACCCGTGAGAAAAACATGTCATAGATAACTTGCTCTGCTCATCGTCCGCAACGGCGACGAACGGTGCCTCGTCGTCGTCGTCGGCAATGGCGACGAGATCAATGGCGTCCGTCAGGTCTGCGGCATCGACGACAGCAACAAAGCAAACGCAGCTTGTTCCCTTGGCCCGTCGTCTGCTCTTCCCCGCACTTCCCGCCTCGACTGCGTCTCTACCGCCGCTCCTGGCGTCTTCCGGTCTTCCCGCAGAGCTCGACATCGAGCTATATGACTTTACCGCATTAGCGCTGCGTGCTTTCGTCGTGCCATGGTGGTCCAAAATCTCGCGTTATGACAAGGATTTCCTCCCCTCCATCACATCCGTGCTCACGTCCGTTATACGCTCTCTCGAGTCGCGTGTCCTCGCAGCCGATCTCACCCCGTTACTGCTACAAACGCTCCCCCTTCTCCTCACTCAGCACTACAGTGACTTCCGTAACGCGCAGGCCAAGGTCGCGTCTGCATATGCATCCGGTGGTGCAGCTAGCCTCCCGCAGCTGTTCCACCAACTGCAGCCACACATCGCGGTTGACGCGAACGGTGTGATCGACGACGTGTATGTCCGGACGGCGGTGGACCATATACTGAAGGCGTGTCTTCCCGAGGAGGATTATGCCCCCGAGGCGGAGCGGTTCATTGTACGCGAGATTGTGTTGAAGGTGGTGTTGCAGGATGTCGTGCCGCGCGTTACGCAACCGTGGTTTATCCACCGCACTATCCTTAATCTCCTCGGTCCGTCGAAAGAGGTCAAGGAGAAGGTATATTCGCACCTCGTTTTTTGCATTGATTATAGCTAACGCGTGATTACAGCCGCCATCTCCTCCCAATGCAACTCCTTTCTCTTTCCATACCGTTATAATCTTCTTCCTGTCGGCCATACAATCAATCTCTGGGGCATTCCTCGCGCTTGCCCATGCGTACAAGCACGCTCGGAGCACCATCGAACTGGCCAACCATTCCCCGCACACCCAGCCGGCGCCCCCCTCGTTACCCACTGACCCCGGCCCACCTGCAGCCTCTACAGCTGCAGAAGCCACACCGCCAGGGTCTCTGCTCTCACCGCCCATATCCCGCTCGTCCTCAGCTTCGTCTTCCCGTTCCACCGCTACGCCTCCTTCCTCACGAGATCACGACCACGACTACGCACGTGCTCCGCTCGAGCTCGCTGCTACTATACTCACGCTATCTGACCGATTCGCATCTAATGCGCTATATAGCACCGCGTCGGTGCTTGCGGCTGCTTTCAGCCCTTTTCTCGATCGGCACGTTATTCTTTTCTATTGCTACATTTGTCGCTGATGGTTCTCGGTCAGGCTTCTTCCATACCTCGTCCACACCCATGTGTTATCTCCTAGAGCGCTTCTTATTGGTGTCGGTGCTGCCAAGGGAGCACTTTTCCCACTCAATGGGTACCCTGCGCCGTCACCTCCCGACCCGGATATGAAAGAACAAGCGGAGCTACGTGCAGCACTGGAGAGACGATTGCTGGAACTTATTCCCGGTGAGTCTAATTTTTTTCGTACTTCCAGAAACGCGAGGAATATTTACGAAGGTATATTAAGGCTACGCGTCCCCAGCCATTCTCGGTCCAGAGCCGACGAGGACGATCGATGCAGCTCTACAGCCGTTAGGGAGTGCTGCATGCAACGCGCATCTTGTGGTTCTTGTGCTGGACGCGTTCCTTTTAGCGCTGTTCCCAGAACTAGGAGTCGATGGAGGTGGTGATGCGAAGGGGCCGTCGTATCATTGAGAATCTTTATCCTGAATGCCATTGTGGCTCTGCGGAAGATGCTTGGGCACATTCGCGCTGTCCGACGACGTGCGTACTTTCTTTGTGATTTTCTGCATCCTCGCTGAGAATTGTAGCGCAGCGTGAATGTGAACTTTGCGAATACCATCCATCGCGTTATACAAGTCATGGCCGATATCGTCAGTCAACTTGCTTTCTTACTTTGGCAGCGTTTAACATTGTTTTAGATCGACTTGGTCGGTTTGTACTTTCTCCGGGCTTTGGAACATCGGCAAGAGTGTCCAAGTCATGCCGAGGGCACCGATACGCGCTGTAAGCTTATGCCCACGATAGTCCACTGCCCTTTCGAATCTCATGGATTTGTCTCTCTGCTGGATAAGACGAGATATCTCAGGCTGACCCACGACCTTCTACCTGTTAGAGGGCTACCTGTCGCACGTTTTTCACATATGATACTCGACTGTGGCAAACCTTTGCTCACGGTTGCCGTGCGCTGCTCTCGCATGCTGTGGCTGGCTTTTTGTTGCCGCGATTACTAGTACGATGACGTCCCGTGATACCGGCTACATCACAATCGCAGACTCCAAATTCAATCGAGCTCAAATCCTCTCTCTTTGCCTTACACCGTCATCTCTGCCGTCTTTTTCCTTGGGAAAAGGACGTTGCCTTTTCTTTCGCAGTACTTTTCAACATTCGCATCGTAAACCTCGAGTTTTACCACCGAAATGGCTTCACACCACCCCCCAAGCGCACCCATCCTCTCGACATTCCCTTCTCCCCCCGACCTCATCGATGCACTCGCACACTTCATCATCAAAGCGCAGAAAGACGCTATCGAGAAGAAGGGTCGCTTTGCTATCGCGCTCTCAGGAGGAACTCTACCAAAGTTGCTCCAGGGCCTCATCGGAAACCCGGCCGTCAAATGGGATAAATGGTGCGTATTGACGCTCGTTAGTTGCCCGACGGAACTAACAACAGAAACAGGCAAGTGTTCTACGCGGATGAGCGCTGTGTAGAGCTCGACCACCCCGACTCCAATCACTTCCTCGTCACCACCGAGCTATTCTCCAAAGTCCCCATCCCAGCCGCCAACATCCACACCATCGACACCACCCTGCTAGATGACCTCGAAGAGCTCTCGGACTCGTACGAGAAAGCCCTCATCGCCGAGTTCGCGCAGAAGGACGCCGCGCGCTACCCCGTCTTCGACCTCATCTTCCTCGGCGTCGGCCCGGACGGGCACACCGCATCGCTGTTCCCCGGGCACGAGCTGCTCGCGGAGGAGGATCGGTGGGTCGCGTACATCGAGGACAGCCCCAAGCCGCCTCCGCGCCGCATCACGCTCACGTACCCCGTCCTCAACCACGCCGCGCGCGTCGCGTTCGTTGTCATCGGCGGCGCGAAGTCCGCGACTATAGCTACGGCGTTGGATAGGCCGGAGGAGGGCTTGCCGGCGAGTCGGGTGCGGCCTGCGTACCCTGGGCAGCTGTACTGGTTCTTGGATGAGGATGCGGCGGCGGAAGTCAAGTACCCGCGTACCCCGTTCAAGCTGTAGTGGGGCTGCAGAAAGAAGAAATAGAGAAGCTGACAGGATAACCACTTTATCGATGTAATGTATGCTCGTGCCCCCTTAGATTATTATGCCACGTCGTTCGTCATGTTTGTATTCCTGTGTACTTTCCTCAACGAGCTGGAATGCTTGCGGTAGCCAAATTGGACCCGATTTTGTTGCACTGAATGTCAACGTCGCAGAAGGGCATTGCATTACTGATTACACTGCTACATATTGGTCTCCTGACCACAGGTACCACCCAACTTTGGCCAGCAGCCTAAGATGATAAGAAGGACGTGTCCCGGCTGTCCAAGTCCTCAGGCGTATGCGGCCGCCGAGGCGGTAGTGTATGAGTCCGACGGATTCGTTCCTCGTAGACAACATCATAAGGATAGGCAGTCCGACGGTCAGCGCTCATCGACCTGATACGAATTGAAGGGGCTGCCAGTGTGAGGTGAAACCTGAAAACCTGGAGCAGATGGCAGATGCGCATATGCAGGTCCTGGAAGAAGCAAAGTTGAAACGAATTGGACAAAGGCTACTCAGCGAAATTAGCCGAGCAAGAGCAAGGGGCCAAGGCAACGGTCTCATCTTCTGAGTTCTCCAGCGCGCACGACTCTCTCCGTTTCTTGCCCTTACTTTCGACGCGTACGTGCCCTGTCCTAGCTCTCCTTCAAAACATTTAACTTATCAATCCGCGAAAAAAACGCGTACTCACTGAAATTCGGTTTCGCGCGTCGCTAGTAGACGGCGTTTACGGCGATAGCCATAGGAGACGCGTAGCGGACATGCCTGCAACGCGTAGCTCGCGTCGGCGCAGTGAAGGCGCGGGCGCGTTGCTCAGTGAACTTCTCGGTGTGGCAGAACCATCACATGCGGATGGCACTCTGCCTGCCGCACGCCGGTCCACTGGCAGGAAATCCACTACTAGTACAGCTGGTGGTTGGGATGGTTCAGTGGTGATAAATGGGACCAAGATCCAGACGACCAAGGTATTTGATACTTTCTGGTGGTTTGCCGCTGAAAGGCATCGGGTGAACATACACCGCCAAAAAGGGTTGCCTGAGGACGAGTGAGTGGGGTCTACTTACTTCTTGATGTTCCCAGCCTCTGAGCATGGTCCATTTTACCCATAGGTGGACGGACGACACCATTCTGAAGAAATATCACTTCTGTGGGTGTCCTGTGAAGACAGTGGTCCTACGGTGTACTGACCTGGTTGGCACAGGCAATCCGTTCCGCGTTGCTGACCGAGTCAGTCAATACATCATCAGCGATGTGGTTGAAAAGGGTTCCCAGGATCCCGACGAGATCGTTTTCCGCGTAACGCTTTTCAATATGTTCACCAAAATTGACACATGGGAACTCCTCGAAGAGGAGCTTGGGCCGCTCACCTGGGCGTCCTTCGACCGGAACCAGTACGGACGCGTCCTTCGTCGGGCCAAAGACAGTGGCATCAGCCTCTATACCGGCGCGTTCCAGAAGCCAGGACCCAAGCTCGGGAACCACGACACTTTCATGGACCATCTCGAGCTCCTCCAGATGCTCATGGAGCACGACCTCCGCGGTATATGCCAGCGCGCAGCGTACATCGTCGACGTCTTCGAATTCCTCATGTCCTGGCCGAGCTTGGCCGACTTCACAGCCTACCAGCTCCTAATCAACCTCTCCTACACCCCCGTGCTCAACTTCTGCGAGTCCGACTTCGTCGTCCTCGGCCTCGGCGCCATCTCCGGCCTCAAGAAGTGCTTCCGCGTGTCTGACGGGACGCACGGCGTCGAGATCGTGCAGTGGATGCAGCGCACGCAGCACGAGCACTTCGCGCGCCTCGGGCTCGCGCTCCCCGAGCTCGGGCCCGAGCGTCGCGTGATGCAGCTCGTGGACTTTGAGCACACGCTGTGCGAGGTGGACAAGTACGCGCGCGTCAAGCACCGCGATGTGCACGGCGCGCGCTCGCAGCTCAAGAAGTGCTACACGCCCTCTTCGAAGCCGTACCCGCGGGAACTTCGCCTGCCGCGGGCGTGGTCGCACCCCGCCCGGCAGCGTCCTCGGGTCAGGCCCACGCCGGTTCAGAAGGTCGAGAAACGATACATTATCAGCAGGCTTGTGGATGAGCGGCAGGTCGATGGGAAAACCGAGTACCAGGTGTACTGGTTGGGCTATCCGCCATCGGACGCGACATGGGAGCCGGAGTGGTCACTACTCGAGGATGCGCCGTCTGCCCTGGAGGAGTATCGCAAGTCCAAGCGTAAGCGCTAGTAGAGCCTTCTTACTTTACTTACCAATACTACGGAATTTATCTGTAATATATCATAACAGCTTCATGTACTTAGCAGCTTGGACGCGCATTTTGTTCATAATCACCCTGGAGTATCATGGATCATATGTTGTTGCTCGCTCGACCATAATGGCAGTAAGGGTCTACAGCTGGTGATGCACACTCTGGCATTGAACACGGTCCAAAATGACATCCGGAATAAAAACTATCGCATAGGAAAATGTATGATCATGAGCATCGTGAAGAAGTGAAGGAGAGTTGTATATTACTGTTGAACATTCAGAAGGACGGGAGGAGCAAGATATTGTATTGAAAGGGGAATATAGGTCCGTCCTAGCGACGACGTGCTAACCACAGCTCAGCAATTGCAGCCATAGCTTTGCGAGCTTTCTGAATCAATTCTGATAGGGTCAGGGTAGTCGACGTATCTGAGAACAGGCGAAACATAAGTGTAAACCCAAGCAAGATGTCGCGGGAGAACTTACAGCTGTTCTTCCTGCTCCTGTTGAAGCGCGTTCTTGGCTACAGTCTGGAACGCTTGCTCAACATTGATGGCCTCCTTCGCCGAGGTCTCGAAATATGGGATGTTGCCCTTCGATTGGCACCATGTCATGGCCCGTTTCTGCGTAACCTGGAAGACGTCGACTTATCAAAAAGCTGTTGGCAGACGTCTGCGACTACACATACCTGTCTCTTGTTCTCCTCCACATCAATCTTGTTCCCGAGCACGACGAAAGGGAAGTTCTCCGGGTCATGTGGGCTCGCCTGAATGAGGAACTCGTCTCTCCAGCTATCGAGTGTCTCGAACGACTTGGCGCTGTTGACATCGTAGACAAGCACACAGCAGTCCGCGCCACGGTAGAATGCAACGCCAAGGGATTGGAAGCGTTCCTGTCCCGCTGTGTCCCATAGCTGTCATGTTCATTAGCACGTGTGCGGTGATAACATGTGGGATGGTGTAGGAGGGCGAGAATGCAGGCCACAGATAGATTTACACACCTGCATAGTCACCAGCTTATCGTCGACCATTACTTCCTTCGTCAGGCTTCGGTGTGTAAGCTTACGCATTGAATAGTCAAGGGAACGAGTGGACGCACAAGTCGGCTCCGATAGTGGCTTTATACTGGTTGCTAAACCGCTTGTTCACATATTGGTTCATGAGCGAAGTCTTTCCGACTCTACAAGGATAGTAGCCAAAACTCGTCACGGAGGTGTATGCGAGATAATGGACTATTGGACGAACCCGCTGTCACCGAGGATGATAACCTGTGCGACGTTAGCGTTCCGACCATATTGCCTTGCATTTCACCGGAACGGAAACACACACCTTTAACAAAACACGGCCCATGTCTGATAGCCTATGGCGATATGTGCAAGCTAGAGGATGGTGGCGAAGGAAGTCCTAGCAGTGGTCGCAGTGACTTGCGACGCCGCCGAGGCGTCAAACGGTTGCGCGTGATCGGAGTTCATTTCGAGCGCCGTCTGAAACCGCGCTGTGCCGCCGAGCTCGCCTGTGACCCAAAGTGTTCACATTGGATTGGCGCAATGGCCGAGCCTTCATGGCAGGAGCTCCTCCGCACACGCTTATCGGAAAGAAATGCGAGGGAGGGTGCGTTCGCGCCATTTATCGAGCAATGTAAGCCATGTCTATTATCTATCGCGAAATGCGCTGACTTCCGTTGGGACGATCGTTTCTGAAGACCGACGGCTGGCGCAGGAGACAAAACTATTGAAGGAGCGTAATGCATCGCTGTTGGGAGCAGTGGGGTCAGTGCGGGCCAATCCTAGTAGCTCGACAGTTTATGTCCCGGGGAGCACAGAAGAGTGCGTACAGTTATTCGGATCGTATCTTCGTTAATATTGCTCACCGTGTTCGCTTCATCTAGCAATCCTGTGCGTCAAGCATACCTGGCATCACTAGAGTCCCAAATATCGGCACTAAGGGATGAACGAGCGGCGATGTACAAAGCGAAGGACCAGAATACGCAACGATTGCTGTCTATGACACAAACACTGTTGGAGAAGGAGGAGCAATCACGGACGGACTCGGACAGTCTCAGAAAGACACGAGACGAGGTCGCGTCGTTACGTCGGAAAGTGGAACAGCATAATGAGTTGATGGCAGAGAAGGACCGCACGGCACAGGTGAGTTTGCATATCACCTGTGTCATTGTACAATTTACCCACATTACCTCTAGATCCTACACGACGAGATCTCGACGCTGCAGCTTGAGCTGGGTCAGATCGAGGAGCGAAATCAGACCCTGACGAAGGACAACGCGAAACTCCTCCAACGATGGCTCGATGCGAAGCAAGCCGACGCCAACAAGATGAACGAGGCAAACGAGTTCTACGAGACCATGCGATCGCGACATCAAAATGTTCTTAGCTGGCGGGATGGGTCCGAAAACGGCAACGGTCACAGCACCGCAGACAGTGCAGTGAGCTCGGTGTCGGGAAAAGGGGAGGGGAAGCCGGAGGGAGCGAAAGCGGCGAAGGATGGGACGCCATCTCAACAGGAGAAGGGCGTGGATCTGACGCCGAATGGTTAATGGTGGACGAAGATTAGAGCCCTCTAATGTTCATCGCTTTTCGGCTTCCCACATACCCTAGTCGTCTCTTTCGATATCCAGCTCTCCTTTTTCTTTTTATATCTATGGGTCAGTACGGCGTTAGGTCCTAATCTGCATGTAATGGGTTGCTGCACCTATAAAACTGTAATTTTTTATTCAACTATGTGTGTATAGCCGATAACCAATAGGGACCACCTCCGAAGCAAAGATCTTGAAGCTTGAAGAGGATTCGGTGAGAAAGACTGCGGTGCTATCGTGTTCCGCTGTCCTCAGTACTGCTAAGCGATATGGTCCAAAAAACTGCGTGTACGCGCGATGACTTCTTTCATCGCAGTAGTGATGGCGCAGCGCTAGGAACCACTACTGCATGCAATCTCCCGCTGCGCCCGCAGACGTGATTAATCATTTAGATATCGATGACCGAAGCAAGAGGAACGGCTGCGCACTTCCACACCGCTCGCGATGTCGGGGGCGTCCAAAAAAGGAAGGCGTAGTCGTCGTGGCTGAACTTCGACTTTATGACAGCGGACAGCAGCCGCGGATCGCACAACGCCATTGTTGTAGTCGCTAGTGGTCTCCTAATGCTTAGTACGCATCATCAAGGCCACGGGAAAATACTAGGAGCTGCAGGTAATCACCTATTTACACGCCACGGTCGCGCGTCAATCAGAGCTGTAATCCATAGCGGCTTGGGTTGTATTATCCGCGACATTGAGCGGGTAATGCTGAAGTGATATCTGGGACGGTGAATCCGATAAACCTGTTCTTACGGGTGACACAGTGGTTGCAACACATTCGTACGCCGGGCATACATAAGCTCAATTTGTGGCGTTGCTCTTCAATTTATCAGTAGAGGATGCAGTGTTCCCCATGACGATTTCGATGCGATAGAGACAGCATGATGCCTAGGCCTCAGCGGTGAATACAGCCTGTAATCTGAATTAGGTGAAACAAGAAGTACTTGTAGCCAACGTGAGCTGACTTGGGTCATGCCTCGATATGCACGTCTCACAGATCCAACGACTCCCAGACGACGCCCGGCATCCATGATCCATTGTCGAGTCATAGGATATTCAATGTTGATGATGTATGCACCGCCATTGAGCGGATATATGTGTACCTCTTGAATACAGTCGGTCATCGTGCATTGCTAAAGCATAATTCCACGCACGTCCGAATCGAAACGGCACTGAACGGAGAGACACCAGCCGTGACGCCGTCAAGCCGAGCGGAGGATATGCGGCACTCACAGGGAGGTGGGTACAGGGTTCGTCGTAAACGAAGTCATTGCCGCGACGTATCGATTCGGACGAGCTACAAATTATGTTTCGAAACGGGTCCGATCGGGACGCCGTTACTAGCTGTATTTATCATGACTTTGTGAGGGGTCTCAGTGTACTGTATACTAGGGCTAGGGTACTCACTGGTGCCTGATACTCGATACGGGGCCGTCCGTTGCTCCCTAGACTGGATGCATGATTTGCAGGGAGAATAAGTGTGTAGCGGGGAACTCGAGGGAGCTTTTTGCCGGCGAGTGTCATCACGCGTGCAATTGTTATTTTTGCCTGGGCCACTTACGGGTGCTGGAAGGGGTGAGGCAGAGTTTGCGTTTGGTATATCCAAAGCTCCACTTATGCACCCAGGTAATGAAGGGTTCATCTTGTTTCACCCTGTCCTCGTACTAGGTGTGCACCCAGAGACCGTCGGACGGCTCATGGAGGTGATGCATCTGGCCCATATATGGCGTGCTGTGATTTCCTCGAGCTGTGGACCGTGTGGACGAATATGATGACTCACCTACCGGAAGCATCATGCCACCAACCAGCGGCGTCTTGGGCATTCCCCGGAGGGTTGGATGATTTCATGATGATGCTGACCGATAAGACCGGCAACGCAATGTCAATAGGTTGTGGTGGTGGTGAATAATGCAAAGGGTCTACAAGTCAAATTGTTCCTGTCACTGTGCGGACAAACGCTGGGATACACAAGGTCCACGCCGGTTGGGAGCCTGTGGAAGATGGAGGATCCGTATCCTCATGCCGGGGGCATGGCCTAGATGATTCACTCAGCATGCACAGAGCGTGCTACTCACCACCGGGGAAGCTTGGACGCGAACTGAACGGTGGAGGCTTTTCACACCCGCAGGCACAACCGAGCATGCTGTTTTCCGCGGGCGCACGCGAGGCGCAGCACAGCGCATGTTGACCACGAAGCAGACCAGGTTGAACGGACGGGGACTCGAGAGGCTGGTGAACGGATCTGAGCTGATGTCCGACGGATTTCCGTTGGAACTTGGCACCCGGAGGTGAGAGGGTGAGTGAGGACGTGATAAATGTGCTCAAATTAGCCACGCAAGAATTGATTCCTTATCAGACAGCAGGGACAGGGTCCATAGCATGAGGCGTCTCGGTCTCGCCGTTATGCGAAGACCCCTACAAATACACCCTGGGCGCTGCACAGCCCTAGGGCCGAAGAACACGAAGAGAGATGTGACCACGTACGCGTATACTGTCGCATTAGGAGGTCAACGTGTCTATCCATGAAACGATGCCTGGTATAGGCAAGGCTATCGATATACATTGCGACAGTCGGACTACATTTCGCCTTAAGAGGACAGTGACTTGACAGGATGAAATGCGAACGAACATGAAATGAACAAAGAATATTTCGGCAAAGGGTATGCCGCCGCTGACGTAAGCGAAATGCGCAGCAGGAGTCGAGTGAACGCTCGCCTCCGCTTTCAAGTTCAAAATTGCCCCTCTGACTTTGTTCTGACTCTTGTCTTTCTACTCTCATCATCCCCCTTATATACACCCCGTCCGCCGCAGCGCTCACAAGATGAATGATCCTTTCGCAGCACCGTTTCCGGCTGTATACCCATACGCAGACGACCCCACAAAGTCGCTCCTACCGCAGGTGCAGCAGCAACAAGAGCAGGAGAATCTGGACTTTCTTTCATTTAACTCGACAGACATCACCCTTCCTGACCCGGAGCTGTTCGAGTCTGAACTTGACTTGAGCCTCGCGGGCTTCGACGACACCCAGCTGCAGCTCTTCGAATTCGACACGAACGAAGCCTTCAATTACTACAGAACAGACACACCCACGCGTGGCCCCCCATCGGCCATAACAGCCTCGTCGGAGTCTACGCACGACTCTGTGTCCTCTCGTTCCGAGTCCTATTACAACTTCCCCAACTCTTACGACGATACGCACACGAATTACAGCTTCCCTATCGAGCTCGAGATGGACTTTCAGCGTATCCACGTCGACCCCTCCAGCATAAGGGACTACTCCGCGACGGCACAGGCTAACAACGCCGGCACAATTGACCCCGCGTCGTTCGCCGCAATATCGCCTGTGCCCGCACGTAGCCCCGTAGTCTCCCGTGCTGCGGCCTCGTACGAGCGCCGCGGTACCTACTCCGACTACGGCCCCAGCACTCGTGCGAGCGGCAACAATGCGACCCCGGACTACTACTCGCAGTTCGGTGGCGCTCTTGTGCAGCCCTCGGATTCACCTTCGAGCGTCACCTCGCAGCTGCCGGCCGTGCCTACGGTCCCCTCTGCGCGCCGCACGCATGAATCAGAGGATTCGCTGAGAGGGGACTCGAAAAAGAGGTATAAATGTGACCACTGTCCCCGAGGTAAATTTCCTTTCTTTTTAGTTTCCCGTATTATATACTGATGCTGTTTGCAGCCTTCGCCCGAGCTTACAATCTGAAGACGCATTTGGCGACGCACGACCCGCACCGCCCAAAGCCCCACGTCTGCCCGCATCGCTCGTGTGGACGCTCCTTCAGCAGGAAGCACGATCTCGGGCGGCATCTGGTGAGCATCCACCAGGATGACTCCGTCACGTCGTCCCATAACTCGAACGCCTCGACGCGCTCAATCGGTGTTGCGAGTGCCACCCGTGGGTGGTGCGAGACATGCGGCAAGGGCTGGGTCGGTGCCAACCGTGACTGCACTTGCGCTGTCAAGTAATCCGGGACACGCACGTCTTTTTGAATGATTTATTTGCAGCGTATGTTATCCCACTATTTTTCATCCGCCACTCGCTCATGTTCCTTCAGGCTGTCAAATTCAGCGCTGTAGGCCTGCCCGTGCAGTGATGGACGGTCGAACGATATATGTCCACCACCGTTTCGAACTCAACCATATGCTTTTCCGAACGCTCGTCCGTCGCGCACGCTCGCCGCTGCCGCCGACTGTGTTCCGTGTCGTACCGTCTAGTTATTGTGTAACTAGACCCAGTGACGAACGGGACCTCGGTATGCACACCCCTTACTACCGTTAATCCTTCTTTTATCCCTTACATCTTCTTTCGCCATGGCAAACGGTCTAGTGTTTCTTATTTATTCTTGCTTTTCTCTGCCTGTTGCTGTGCCATCATCTTTCCCTTGTTTCTTTTATCCGATACACAACGATGCTTGCAAACGTTTTGTGGGTTCGTCCCGTCGCGCAGGGTGTTCATACGTATTTATTTCGTCGCGCTCGTTGGGGGGTGTTGTATGGCTGCTCCGATCTCGTGTTACATGTCTGTTTTCACACACTTATTCTTGTTTTACACTCTCAAAAATACTGTCTGACTGGATGCTTCAATTTCGAAACTTTGAAGTTGCATGCTCATGCGAAAGAAATTCCCATCGCGCTCGAGCATATGTACGGGATGCAGGTACAGGCTGAGACAGCTAGCGAGCGTTTGAAGATTCAAACAATCCTCCTGTGATAGATGTTGCACCGTATAACTTAGCGGGTGTCCCGCGAGGTATATCAAACGTCCTGCGGCGTAGGCTAGATACCCTTGCCGGCTGCCATCGCGTAGAGCGTGTCCTTGTCGCCGCTCTCGTCGACGAGCGAGCGCAGCATGCCCTTCTCGTTCTGCAACAGCGTCGCGGGGCTGTCATATTCGACCTATGAAAAACGCGTGCATTAGAAGGACGTGCAGTCGTCGGGAATGAGTGGGGACGTACAATACGGCCGGCGTCGAGGACCATCTGGTTTGCAGGACGAAGGTGAGTAACTAATCGACGGCGCATACAATAGGAAACTCACGATTTTATCGGCGTCCATGATGGTCTGCAGACGATGCGCCACGGTCAGCAGGGTGACGTCGCCTTTCAGCTCGTGCCTCAGCGACGACTGTATGACAGAGTCCGTCTTGTAATCTATCGCAGATGTCGCTATTCGATGACAATGCATTAGTGGTGCGAAGATATAAAAAGAAATAAGCAGGGACCTTCATCTAGAATAAGGAGCTTGCTTCCCCGCACAATAGCTCTCGCAAGGGCAATGATCTGCCGCTGGCCGACGGACAGATTGCCGCCACCGCTAGCGATGGAGCTGTCCAGTGTGATACGGCCCCCTTCATCATTCTGTAGGGAGTGGAGGCCCGCGGCTCGCAAAGCGTCGTTCAGAGTCGCGTCATCATACTGTGAAAAAGGATCCAAATTCTGGCGCAGGCTGCCGCTGAGAAGCTCAGGCTAATGAGCGCGACGCCGTTAGCATACGTGGAGTTGGCGGAAAAGTTCACGGGACAGCACTCACAATTTGAGGGATGATCGTGATGTTTGAACGCAAGGCATCTAGGTTGATCGCACTCGTAGGAATTCCGTCATAGTACACAGAGCCCTCAGTGAAAATGCAGCGCAGAAGCGAGAGAGTAAGAGAACTCTTCCCACTTCCAGTGCGACCGACTTGTATTCACCGTCAGTGGACACCTTGCAGAGAAACATGACGGTACATACCAACGCCAACACGCTCGCCTGACTTGATGTGGAAGGAGAGGTCGTGCAGTACTTCGGGGCCATCTGGTGAATATTTCGCGGATAGATGTTCCACACGGATGTCGCCGCTAGCAGGCCAATACGCGGGCGGCGCCCCGCCCTCTGTCGGCTTTGGTTCCTGCTCGATCTTAATATAACCTTGAATGCGCTCGAGACTATCGCGTTGTGGGGCGGTTTAGTGGTGCCTCACCATAAGCGGGAGACAACCTCACCTATTGCCCTGAACCTCAAAGTTGTTCAAGATTCTCACCCACCCCAAGATCATCGAACTGAATCCGATTGCCATGGTCAGTGAGAAACCTGTGTTAGAAGCCGATGCCGATTTAGGCCCATAGGCGAGATAGGCCGCAAGTGAGGCAGCGAATAAACCACCGAGGGCGTCGACCCGCACTGAGACCCAACGGTTAAGATTGAAGAGTACTCTTGCCGCACGAGAGTATCGGTCTATGCGGTACAGCGACTCAATTTTAAATTTGGTCTGGGCACCATATGCGCGGATCGACGTGAGACCAGCGATGGCGGCCCCGAAGTGTCCTAAGACGGGGGCTTTGGCATTGGACATCTCGCGTTTGACCGATAATTGGGCTTTGATGTAGATCTGTCCGCACCTGAAGCGACATTAGAACAAGCTCAAACCTTCACCAGAATCGACCACTCTTACCATCCACCAAGAGCAGCGATGAGAACACTCGGGATGAAAAATAGCGGCGTCAACCCCACCACAGCAAAGACCTTGATCAACAACGCTATAGTCTAAGACAGCATGTGGTCAGTAATGTCGTCTGAAAGATTGTGAATTGGGATGTCTTGTACCATTGATAGCAAAGCCCCCAACTGCTGCGATATAGGACCGTCAACAGAACTAATGTCCTCGGTACAGCGAGCGATGATGCGGGAAACGGGTGTAACATCCAACCATCTAGAATGCCGTTGGTATGATGAAGTGGAAGGAGGAAAGGGTATGTCGTACCTCAATGTTGTTCCTAGTATAGACCCAATCAATTTACGATGTATATCCCTGGAAGCCCGGAGGGAACCATATATAAAGAGTGAATAGCTGGCAGAATAGAGGACGACCATTCCCAGTACGATTAGCACGAAAACGATTAAATAGCTATAACACCGTCGTCAGTCAAAGTGATCCAAGACAATCGTCCTTCCACTCACTATGCCACCGCTACATAGGCAGAGGGGTCGAGGTACTGCCTGGCCCAGTATCCCAACCACCAGACTTGCGCGGTGTTGGCGATCTCGGTAATAGCCAGTCCTCCGAGGACAGCGAGCCAGAATAAGTATGGGTGCTTTCCGCCTACTGCGCTCGTGTAAAGCTTGACTACCAACGTCGACTCGGTAAATAGCTACCTTCAGCGTTTCAAAAGATAAAGGAAACTTACACGCGTCTACGCCAACATGGCCTTCCGCAACTTCCTCAGCGACCGTCAACTTTCCATCGGCTTCCTTTTTGGTCTCTTCAGGTCCTATTGGGTCAATCTCTAGTTCCGCCCCTTCAATTTCCGCTTCGTTCTTGGCGATTTCGAGGGAAAATGCGGTATCCTCAACGAGCACATCGTTGACTGACCCATGGCTTACAATTTTACCATCATTTCCCAGGGAAAGAACAAACTGTGCAATAGGAGTGACCATTGCGACATTGTGCGTCTGGCGGCGGAGGATAATCAGTCTCGTACATACTCACAGTGAACAATCCACCTACCACTAGCAGAACGGTGCGTCCACGGATGAGATCGCCTTTGAAACATTTCTCGACAATCCACTTGGATGTGTGGACGTCGAGCGCTGCTAGAACCTAACAGCAATTTTGAGCACGTTGATTTTTTTACGAGAGGTGACTGCCACAAACATCGTCAAGAAGGATGATTTCGGCAGACGAGTAGACTGCGCGCGCGAGCGTAATGCGAGCCTTTTGGCCACCACTGGACGAGTGCTCGATCAGTATACGTATGACGAACTCTTTGTGCAGGCAGGCTTACCTGAGCGTCAGTCCTTTCTCGCCCACTTCTGTCCGATCGCCGGCATCGAACAACGTCAAGTCTCTTTCAAGTCCGCATTGGTGCAAGACTGCTCAGATCATGAGTTCCTGCGGGGAAGGGCTCGCGAAATATTCTAACCTTTTTTATAGCGGGTCTCATCGTATGTACTGCCAAAGAGAATGTTTTCCTACATCAACGCTGGTCAGTGCACCGTATGTGGATCGCGAGTTCGATGTAAATACCTTAATGGTCTCGTTCTGTACCCAGGATTCCTGAGCAGCATAAGCCACACCCCCGGAGCGTGGTAAGTGGTACCAGGACGTGGGGCCCGACGGGATGAAATGCAATTCGCCTGATAACATAGTCCGTATTAGTATGGATAGCGAGCGGAAACCGTTTAAACACCACCTAACAATGCCATCAGCATAGTCGTCTTGCCGCTTCCTGTAGGTCCAGTGATAAGGTTGATGCAGCCTGGTTTGAACAGAACTTCGTCTTCCACACGAAGGCAAAAGGTTCGCCGTGACGGGGTCTGAGCGCCCGTACTGTCGTTTGACCACGAGAAAGCGGCATCGCGGAAGCCAATTTTGTCCTCGTTCTCCTTAGAGGGTTCGACGAGCAGCTCTGCAGCAGCTTCGTTCGGTATCGTGAATTTGTCAAGCAGTTCGGTCTGCATAGGTGTCAGGGAATGCGTGGAAGATAGATCCAAAAACGCGTACCTCGACCAAGAATTCTTGTAATCGATCTAAAGAGACTTTCCCTGCATGTATCGATGATGAGAGCAGGATCACAATAACGGGCATTCACCGTCACCTTGTATAATCATGGGAATCATGAAGAAGACGATTTGTAGTTGTTCGCGAATGGTATCGAACACTGTCCGAGGACGTCAGCGACGGAGAAGATGCTGTGGAAGTCGACTAACCGGCCATCGACGAGAATACAATCGACGCTTACGAAAGACTCATGAGTATGCGTTCAGAAAATCAGCGCACGCAGACCTACCACTCAAATCCTGCTTCATTATGACCGTCTAGAAGACACGTGAGAAGCGGACGGAGGGATCAAGGATGGAGAAACGCACAAACGTAGTGTAGCACGCGACCATAGTCACTACCGGAATAAGGAAACTGGGGGATACTCGTTAGGTACCGATGAGGGCGTCATATCTTGGCCACGAACTTCAGTGTCCCATTGATCATCTCCAAGACCTGTCGTTTCCACAGCCAGACAAACTCGTCCTTGCGCGCCTCGTCCATCTTGGTTGCCATTTTAGACTCCCAGCCGAACATCTTGACCATGCGAATGACATTCATGGACTCCGTCACAATCTGAACTCGGGCATCCGTCTATGCAAAATAGGGTCAGACCCCTCATAGCCTGGATGTTGATATCTCCTCACCCTCTTCATGCGCGAGGTTTGGACGCTGTGGATAGATTTTGCGACATACCCCGGCAGAGGGAACATAAGAAGCATTGCGGCAATGCCGACAAACGCACTGTTATGTCACTTGTTGGTTTTCGTGCATGATGTGAGGAGGTGATGCATATTGGTATGCGACGCACCTCCACCCAAGAATTTTGTATAAGAACCAGGTGCAAAGGCTGATTTGGAGGGGCATATACAATACTGGAAAACTGCGTTTATATGCGGCGGGCAATATTGCGCGAGTAGGCACGAACCTGGGAATAAGAAATCCCGAGCCTCGATGATGTTCCGGAGGTCCGTTGACACCAGATTGTTGATTTTACCGACGAGATTATCCGTGCTGACGGACTCTTTCACCTTAGTACCGGCAGCAGCAGGGGACGCCTCGACAGTCTTCTGCTTTCCTTTATTCACCGCTGAGGCATCACTGGCCGAACTTGCCCTCGAATTTATATCGCCGCTGCGTGCTCCATCTTCAGCGCTGCCGTCAGCGACCGAAGAGGTGTCTGGGGTGCTCGCTACGGGTGTGGTAGGCGTACTAGAGGACAGGTCGGGCGTGTTGGCTTTCATGCGAATGCGGAGGGCATGCTCGAATACTAGTTCGGTGAGGATGGCTTGGGCACGGACAACCGTTCTCGTCTACACTCGATTAGACATTGGGCGTAACGCGCAGTACGTGAAAGGCATACCGTGATGTATATGTACCATTGTAAGGCCAAAGAACTGAGTACTGGACCAAAGAATAACCAGGAAACCCACAGCCATGGACGAACCACAACATCATCGTGGTCTTCGGTTTCAAGGTAGCTGGAACGAAAATGGCGTTTGATAGCGTGGATAGAATTGATTGAAGTAGGACTTACTGAAGAAGTCTGTTGATACCTATCGGACTTAATAAGCCAGCCACAACCTTTACCACTGACGCTATCGCAAGAGTTATATACTCGGTGCCTAGATGTTGTCGTTAGCTAGTCCGTCCGCCAATAAACAGAAAGTACTGACGAAAAACCCTGAGAAGGCTCCAGAACAAGTACTCCCGTTTATGGCCCGATTGGAAAGGATCTAGGTGCTGAGTTCGTAGTCAGAACCAGGGAATTATAGCATAAAAACGGGTTTACCGGGAAGCTTGCTGAGACCAAGTTCTTTGCAAAGTCCGTATCCGAAAGAGGCGGAAACATGTCATGGGCGAGGTGAGGGATGCGGTACGCAAGAAAGATGACCGGGTCAAGGTAAGTGTACAGTGCTAGCGACAGCAGGGATGCCGTTTGTTCGGGATTGGGAGTAGCGGGCTCCTACAAGCGAACGCGTCAGTACCATAAAGGCAGAGTAAATGGGGTAGATTACCTTTGCATTATAAGGAATATACTGGGTAGGGCAGAAAAGAGGTACCACGACGGCTATAATAGTCAATATGATCGACTTCGCCCACAGCAGACGGCCCTCGGCGATGTCCACCGGGGTCTGCGTGAAAGTCGCTAGCGGCCATATGTCCCGATAAAAGTATACGCCCCATGTTACGAGAAGGAGCGTAACAAGATGGTTCGAGATAACCCGACTCCATCTCGTTTTGACTGAAACGGACATGAGCCCTAGCAAAGACGCGTACATCTAGCAGAACGATGTTATATACACTGTGCGTGAGCGTAGGAGATACTGGGTACCCACATAGGTTATGCATGTAAGGACCTGCAACCATTCGGTTCTGCTAAACCCATGCTCTCTGCGGCTCTGTTTGATATGATGCTTCCCCCAATGTTTCCCGTGTTTCGTCAACCAGAACTCGGAGCCTGTGGCGTTCCCGTCCTTTTCTAGTATCAAGGTCGCAATAGATAAACCAAGCAAGGCAAGCGATCCAAGGAAGCGCACGAGCTTGAAGGCGAAGATGGTAGGACCTCCGTGGTCAGCGACGTGTCCTTTGGCATCTACGAAGAGCCCAGCTGGTCGTATGCTCGGGCTGGTACCGTCGACGTCCTCTTCGAGCGGCGATGACTTGGGCGGGGATATGGCGGTGAACAGCTTTCGGACCGGCTTCGACGCGAGGACGAGGTGCAGGAGCACAAGTATAGCAGACGCTCCTGCGGTGTATGCTGGCAACGCCAAGGAGTCTGACCAGATCCTGATGCGAAATGTGAGCACACAATCTCGTCAACCGGTACATACAACATACGGATGCACATGGGTCTTGGATGAGCTGGACGAAAAGCCGTTTAGCACGACCTGAGAGCTGTCCATTATCGTCTTCATGCTACAGCACCCCGAGCCTGTCCTCCTCCTTGTATCGGAGCGAGCACCAGAAATCGATAGAGACTTGCCATAGTATGTTCTTCGAGTTATTTATCATGAACCGTTACTGACTCGAATGCTGACTGAATGTTATGGCGAATTCAATCAAAGTGCTCCAAGGCCTGCAGGGTCGCGCCTCGGGCTTCACATGTTCCTCACCGACGTTCAACGTTCCAGTCAACTTCGTCGCATCCTTGTTTCTTTCCACCTTTCTTAGCTGGCAGCCTGAGAAAAGACATCTGTTGCACAGGATGCCCGTCTCGACCATCGATGCCAGCCATCTCTGAGTCCCGAGAACACAATCCCAGGGCAATCCTCCGAGGTGCATACAGCACGAGTGGCCGAACGACGGGCACGGTTTGGGCATGGTAGCTGATCTTCATCATTGGAGGCCTGGATTGTATATAGTGCGTGTCCCGCACTTCTTGTGGTATCTGTACCTAGGTGCGTCCTTCCACCGTTCCACGTCCGGAGATGCCGCCATTGACGCGACACAGTCTGACTCTCATCGTTTTGGCATCCCACGGGCGGACGCGACCAGGACGCGACGTCGTCGACGCGGTCGCGGCAACACTCTACGGTACTACGGACACGAATCGACGCGTCGCATTTAGTCGCGTCTGAAGGCCGCGAGCCTTCTGGTTCTAGCGACGAGGTCAGTGGCTTACTCGTCGCCAGTAGGGTGGGTCACAGTAGAAGTTTTGACGTCGATTCGAGGTCGATTCGCCGAAGATTTTCGAAAAGATTCGACGCGGATTTTAGACCTTCAAACGCTCAAATCGACGCGAATCCGATTTCAACTTTGACGCAGCGAGATTTTGCACCTCAACGGACTTTCAATTTTGTGATGGGGGATGCACATGCCGCGCGTCATGCCGGACAGGTGTAAGGACTTATACGGCACGTTTCTTTGATGTTCTGCTTCGATATTGGCCGTAAGTAGATTTTTCGCCCATGCCGGAGCGGCATTAACTCAAAATAAAATAAAAAATGGCAATAAACAGTATGCGACACTCGTTCGGCAGTGCTTCGGCAGTGATATTTGCAAGCCCTTCCGACATTGCCGGCCCTGCCGAGCGCGCGTGGGCTCAAAATCTTTCATTCGATTTTGCCATGAAGGCCTTGAATCTTTCCTTGAATCTTTCCTCGAATCGACGTCAAATCGACGTCGAATCTTTTACTGTGACCCACCCTATTGACGCGCGACGGGGCTCAGTCGTAGACGGATACATGGCAGGTGATTGACTTTGACCTCAGTCTGACTGATAGATACGAGTAATTCGAGCTCGCAGCGCAAGATGACGCTACGTGCAAAGGGCATATATACTTGATAGATATATAGATACGATAATCCCGCCTATCAACCATCGCCGCGTCCTCCACCCAGCCCGGCATCTAAGTAGGAATGTGTATACATACTCTAGGGTGTAGCAATGCGAAGTGTCCGTGACATCACATCTCGAGAAGTAGAGTGAATGTCCTGCAAGATGTGTCAAGCCTCCTGAGGCGTGGATGAAGTGGCCTTGCCAGCCGCCATCGCGTAGAGCGTGTCCTTGTCGCCGCTCTCGTCGACGAGCGAGCGCAGCATGCCCTTCTCGTTCTGCAATAGCACAGCAGGGCTGTCGTATTCAACCTATAGGTACGCGCACGTTAGAGAATGTGGAATTAGTGGGGATGTGGGGGACGTACAATGTGGCCAGCGTCAAGGACCATCTGTTTAGTAGGACGAATATTTAGTGATTTATTGGCGGCGTTTGCAAGGAGGAGACTCACGATTTTATCGGCGTCCATGATGGTCTGTAGACGATGAGCTACGGTCAGCAGGGTGACGTCGCCTTTCAGCTCGTGCCTCAGCGACGACTGTATGACGGAATCCGTCTTGTAATCTATGGCAGACGTAGCTAATCGAGAACTTACATTAGTAGTGCGAAGTTATAACAGGAATGACCACAAACCTTCATCTAGAATAAGAAGCTTGCTTCCCCGCACAATAGCTCTTGCAAGGGCAATGATCTGACGCTGGCCGACGGACAGATTGCTGCCACCGCTGGAGACGGCGCTGTCAAGTGTGATGCGGCCTTCCTCGTCATCCTGGAGCGAGTTGAGGCCCGCAGCGCGCAAAGTGTCATTCAAAGTCGCGTCATCATACTGCGAGAATGGATCTAAGTTCTGACGCAGGGTACCGCTCAATAGCTCGGGCTGTTATGAGAGAGGACGTCAGCATGCATGACTAGGGGTTCGCGAGAGAGGACGCACGATCTGGGGGATGATTGTGATGTTTGATCGCAAGGCGTCTAAGTTGATGGAGCTCGTAGGGATTCCATCGTAGTAGACGGTACCCTCAGTGAAGATACAGCGTAGAAGGGAGAGAGTGAGAGAACTCTTCCCACTGCCTGTGCGACCAACTTAAAGCGAAACATTGTCAGCGGCTACGTCGCTCACAATCATCATGGCACATACCGACACCAACACGCTCCCCTGACTTAATGTGGAATGAGAGATCGTGCAGTACTTCGGGGCCATCTGTCGAGTATTTCGCGGATAAATGCTCAACGCGGATGTCGCCACTAGCAGGCCAATACGCGGGGGGCGCCCCGCCCTCCACCGGCTTTGGTTCCTGCTCGATCTTGATATAATTTTGGATACGCTCGAGACTATCATAGAGAGTGGGATTAGCATCCTCGCGACACAAAATGGAATCTAAAAATCCTTACCTATTGCCCTGAACCTCGAAGTCATTCAAGATTCTCACCCACCACAGGATAAGCGAACTGAATCCGATCGCCATGGTCAACGAGAAACCAGTGTTAGAGGCCGACACCAGTTTGGGTCCATAAACGAGATATGCCGCAAGTGAGGCAGCGAATAAACCACCGAGGGCATCGACCCGTACGGAAACCCAACGGTTGAGGTTATAGAGCATCCTCGCCGCACGAGAGAATCGGTCGATGCGGTAGAGTGATTCGGATTTGAATTTACTCTGTGCACCATATGCGCGGATCGACGTCAGACCAGCGATAGCGGCCCCGAAGTGTCCCAAGACGGGGGCTTTGGCATTGGACATCTCGCGTTTGACTGATAGTTGGGCTTTGATGTATACCTGTCCGCACCTGTAGAAAGATTAGAACAGGTCTTGAGCGTTCTACGGAACCAAAAACTCCTACCATCCACCAACAGCCGTTATGACGAAACTAGGAATAACGAATATGGGCGTCAACGTCACTACGGCACAAAACTTGACCAAAAGTGTTATGGTCTAGCAGGAAAATCAATTAATAATGCTTTCGGCAAAGGTCGTGGATGTATATACCATGTGTATCAGGGCCCCCAACTGCTGTGAAATGGGACCATCGATGGAACGAATGTCCTGGGTACACCGAGTGATGATGCGCGAGGCAGGTGTGATATCCAGCCATCTGGAATGCGGTCAACGTCGTCGAAATGGAAACAATGGATGAATGCAGTACCTCAACGTCGTGCCCATTATTGAATCGATCAACTTGCGATGTATATCCCTGGATGCTCGGAGGGAGCCATATATGAACAAGGAGTTGCTAATGGTGTAGAAGATGCTCATTCCGAGCACGATTAGAACGAAGACGGTCAGGTAGCTATGAAATTGTCAATTAGGTAAGTCGACTGCGTGGGCTAGAGATCAACTCACTATGCCACCGCAACGTAGGCGTAAGGATCGAGGTACTGCCGGGCCCAGTATCCCAGCCACCAGATTTGAGCAGTGTCCGCGGCCTCAGTGATACCTAATCCTCCGAGAACAACAAGCCAGAAGAAGTACGGGTGCTTTCCGCCTACTGCGTTGGTGAAGAGCTTGACTGTTAAGGGCTCAGAGTCAGTACTCGTCGTCTGCGTGAAATAGTGAAAGGTATCTTACACGCATCCAGACCAACATGCCCTTCCGCAATTTCCTCGGCAACCGTCAGTTTCCCATCGGCTTCCTTTTTGACCTCTTCCGGTCCTGAAGAGTCGATCTCTTGCTCTGCCTCTTCCATCTCCGCTTTATTTTCTTCGATTTCTTTCAAGAATGCCTTGTTCTCTACAAGCACATCGTTGACGGAGCCATGGCTTACGATGGCACCGTCCTTCCCGAGAGACACTACGAACTGTGCGATAGGGCTAACCATGGCGACGTTGTGCGTCTATTGGAGTAGGATAATCAGCCTCGCGCAAGGACAAATTGAGCAGTTCACTTACCACTAGCAAAACGGTACGGCCCTGGATGAGATCGCCTTTGAAACACTTGTCGACAATCCACTTAGATGTGTGAACATCGAGCGCCGCTAGCACCTAAGCAATTGTTTTAGTACTCAAGTCAGTTTATAAAAAAAATCCACGAACATCATCGAGGAGAAGTATCTCGGCTGGGGAGTAAACAGCCCGCGCAAGCGTGACACGAGCCTTTTGGCCACCACTGGAATGAGTCTTCGTCAGAAAACGGACAAGTTGATGTCGCCGCACAAAGAGCGTACCTAAGCGTAAGCCCTTTCTCGCCTACTTCCGTCCGATCGCCAGCGTCAAAGAGCGTTAGATCTCTTTCCAGGCCACATTGGTGCAACACTACCCAGTGCGTCAGTTAATGCATTGCAGAATATAGGCTATTTGCTGACCTTTCTTGTAGCGGGTCTCGTCGAATGGGTTGCCAAAAATAATGTTTTCCTAGTTTAGTATACTCATGAGCACGCTCTGAAAATCGTGAGATCGGCGCAGCTACCTTGATGGTCTCATTTTGTACCCACGACTCTTGAGCGGCATAAGCTACACCGCCTGAGCGGGGTAGGCCGTACCAGGAGGTGGGAGCGGATGGGATAAAATGAAGTTCGCCTAAACAGGGCGATATTAGCATGCGAAAGTGAGCGGATACTGCCATATTTACCCACCTAGTAATGCCATCAACATAGTTGTCTTACCACTGCCCGTAGGTCCGGTGATAAGGTTGATGCAGCCGCGTCTGAACAGGACCTCATCCTCGACCCGAAGGAGGAATTTTCGCTTCGACGGTGTTTGAGCGCCTGTGCTATCATTTGACCAGGAAAACACGGCATCGCGGAAACCGATTTTATCCTCGTTCTCCTCCAAGTCCTCGCCAAACAGTTGTACCGCAGTTTCGTTTGTCTTTGTGAAGTTATCGAGAAGCTCGGTCTGTGTGTGCGTGTCAGCGAATGTGCGGGGGTTGGTTGTCAAAAGCGTACATCGACCAAAAACTCCTCTAGCCGATCCAAAGAGACTTTTCCTGCAATAAATGATAATGAGAGCAGGACAAAAAAAAGAGCAGTCATTCACCGTTACCTTGTATGATGTTGGGAACCATGAAGAAGACCATGTGTAATTGGTCACGAAGAATATCGAACACTATTGAAAATGTAAGCGACGGAAAGCCTGCTTTAAAATGCATCTTACCAGCCATCGACGAGAACACAATTGAAGCTAGCATAAGTAGATCGTCAGCAGTCCTTTTTGAGGTAGTCGTGTGCAAACCTACCGGTGAGATCCTGCTTCATTATGATAGTCTAGAGCAATCATGAGAAGATGACGGAGGGAGCGAGAGAGAGAGAACAACATACAAATGTACCATAGGATGCAACCATGGTCACCACCGGGATCAGGAAGCTATAAAACTATAAGGCGCCGCCGATAAGTATAATATCTTTGAGCACCTACTTCAGTGTGCTGTTGAACATTTCCAACACCTGGCGCTTCCACAGCCAGACAAGCTCGTCCTTGCGCGCCTCGTCCATTTTAAGGGACATTTTGGACTCCCAGCCAAACAGCTTGACCATACGGATGACGTTCATTGCCTCAGTCACGATTTGGACTCGGGCATCCGTCTATACAGGTTGAGGTTAGACATGTCATGGCTTTAAAGTCATATTTTCTTACCTTCTTCATTCGCGTGCTTTGAACGGTGTGAATATATTTGGCAACATACCCAGGTAGAGGGAACAGAAGAATCATCGCAGCGATGCCCACGAACGTACTGCAATAACGTGTTAGCTAGGTTTCGTGCATGAAGTACTCCGTAGTTGTCGACACACCTCCATCCAAGGATGTTATACAAGAACCAAGTGCAGAGACCGATCTGCAGGGGCATATATAGGACTAGAATGTTTGTCAATATCTGACTCGCAAGACTGTCCAGAGGGGCTACGAACCAACAAATAAGAAGTCTCGAGCATCGACAATATTGTCAAGGTCCGTTGACACCAAATTGTTGATTTTACCGACGAGATTATCCGTGTTGGCTGGCTTGGCGTCGGCAGCAGGAGTGGGGGCCTCGATAGACTTCTGTTTTCCCTTGTTAACTGCGGACGCGTCACTCGACGAGCTTGCCCTCAACGTGTCATCGGCGCTGCCAGTTCCGTCCTCAGTGCTACCTTCAGCGATCGAAGAGCTGTCTGGGGTGGTAGCCACAGGGGTATTTGGCGAGCTTGAAGACGACTCGGGCGTTTCGGCTTTCATACGAATGCGGAGAGCATGCTCGAAGACCAATTGGGTGATGATGGCTTCGGCGCGGACGAGCGTCCTGGTCTACACCCGAGAGTAAGAATTGAACATGACGTGCGAAGCGTGATGAAACATACCGTCAGATAGATGTACCATTGGAATGCGAGGGAGCTGATCAGTGGACCGAGGAACAACCATATGATCCAAACCCATGGACGAACAACGACATCGCTATCGTGACCCTGTGTTTCGAGATAGCTAGAAGGGGTTGGCGCATTACTACACGGCTGGAATCGGACAACAAAGTGGGACTCACTATAGGAGACGGTTGATCCCTAGCGGACTGACTAAGCCAGCCACAACTTTGATGACTAGCATTATCGAGAGAGTGATATACTCGGTGCCTGGGTGTCTGCTTCAGCAGTGAACTAGGTGCCAATGGAAACTCACATACGGAAGACTCTGAGAAGGCCCCAGAACAGATATACTCGTTTATGGCCCGAGTGGAAAGGATCCAGGTGCTAAACTTGGGGTCAGCACTCGAAATCGTCCAAAGAGGAAACACAATATACCGGAAAACTCGCTGAGACCAAGTTTTTGGCCCAGTCAGTATCCGAAAGGGGAGGCAGCATGTCGTGGGCGAGATGAGGGATACGGTACGCAAGAAAAATGACCGGGTCAAGATAACTGTATAGTAAGAAGGACATGAGTGATGCCGTTTGTTCGGGATTGGGAGTAGCGGGTTCCTGCAAGCGAGCGTGTCAGTATTATAAAGGCATAGTGAGCGGGGCGTACTGACCTTTGCATTATAAGGGATATACTGCGTAGGGCAGAAAAGAGGTACCACGACGGCTATGATGGTTAAGATAATCGACTTTGCCCAAAGCAGACGGCCTTCGGCGATGTCCACTGGGGTTTGCGTATATGTCGCTAATGGCCATATGTCCCGATAAAAATACACGCCCCACGCTACGAGAAGGAGCGTCACGAGGTGGGAGGAGATAACCCGACTCCATCTCGGTTTGACCGAAACTGAGATGAGGGCCAGCAAGGAGGCGTAGGTCTACGAAGCTCTTATTGAGTACTAGTATCCAGAGCCATGAGAGGTTACAATACTCACAAAGGTTATGCACGTAGCGACCTGCAGCCACTCGTTTTTGCTGAACCCATATTTCCGGCCGCTCTTTTTGGGATGGTGCTTGCCCCAATGTTTCCCGTGCTTAGTCAACCAAGACTCGTCGCCCGTGGTGCTACCCTCTTCCTCCAGTATCAGGGTCGCAATAGATAAACCAAGCAAGGCGAGTGATCCAAGGAAGCGTACGAGCTTGAAGGTGAAGATAGTAGCGCCTCCGTGGTCAGCGACGTGCTCCTTGGCATCTGCGAAGAGCCCAGCCGGCCGTATCCTCGGGCTGGTACCGTCGACGTCCTCTTCGGGCGGGGCTGACTTGGGCGGGGATATGGCGGCGAACAGTTTTCGAACCGGCTTCGACGCGAGGACGAGGTGCAAGAGCACAAGTATAGCAGACGCGCCTGCGGCGTAGGCTGGAAACACCAAAGAGTCTGACCAGATACTGGTCCAAAATGTGAGCAAATAATCTCGTGCATTGAGTATACGCAAGCTTACGAGTGCGCATGGCTCTTGGATGAGCTGGACGAAAAGCCGTTCAGCACGACCTGAGAGCTGTCCATGATCGTCTTGTGAGTTCCCGGCGCCCCAAGCAAATTCCCTGCGTATGCGTGTGCAGAGAAATGTAGAGAAAGATGGGACAGCTTCAAGACGACTCTGTCAAAACATATGGCTCTATAAGACGAACTGACCGTACTCTATAGAGTCTGCGTGAATCATCTGCATCAAATTTCCGGCTGCGAAAAGGGTGATGCCGCGTCAGGGGCTATTTCTCAGTTTTGGGACTGCTGCCTCGAGGATCGCAACTCACCTTCGTCCGTTCGCTCTCCAAGTAGCGGCCGTTGCTCGCGCCGCAGTCCTATTCCTACACACAACTCTCTGCACTGGCGACCGCGGAAATGGCGTATGCTGCGCAGGAAAACCCACCTCCGTCTCGGCCTTCGATGTCAGACAACTCCCAGCAAGGCCCCATACCTCTGTTCGATATCCAGCTCAAAATACTGTCGAACTCGTACCTCAGTTTCTTTGAAGAGAGGTTCGCGTTTCTTCACTTTCTTGTTATGTGGTCTCTCAAGATTCATCTTCTTACAGGAGGAAGATCGAGGAAACCTAGTGGGTGTCTTGAACCTCGAAGCTGCGCGCTTTACTGACCGAATGTTCAGTGTGGACTCCCTCTTGAGATTGCATCAGAAAGTAAAGTCGATCGACGCGTTTCTCGACGACCGTACGGAAAAGAGTACCGCTCGGAGGGCATGGAATGAGGTCAGGGATAATGTAGAGAGAGGTAGCGCAGTTATTATCCGCAGTCAACTTGTCAAATTTCTAACCCGGATCACGTCGTTCACAGAAGCGCAAGCGAGGCAGGCTTTCCTGGCAACACTGATAGCTGATGTCGTCAATCCTCTCGCCACGATGAAGGTGCGTTATCAGGAGTTATCTGTAACTGGATTCGCTATTAACGCGTGTGTTTAATAGGATACACAAGACCGCACTCGAAAGCGCATCAAAGAGGAACTCAAAGAATCAAGCGTCACATACAACGATTTCGCTGAAAATCAGCTGCCGAAACTGAAGCGGACGTATCTGAAGAAGTGTCAAGACGTCGAAGTACGTCATGTGCCATTGGACACGCGTGTCAGTCTAATTTTCTACTTAAGGAACATAAAGCTGCAGCACATGCTGCTCCCGCCTCTCCAACCCACCCAGAGTTTCATAATACCCCTTTGACCAATACCAAATCAAATCCGAATGTACCGTCGAAACCTATAGTAACATCTCCTCAGCCTCTTCGACCACTGGATAGACGGCCGTCTGGGAGCGCACCTCCCGCGCGCAACCGTTCTCCGTCCTCGAATACTGCCTTTTCCGATTTGGCACACCAAGGTACACATCTCCCGTGTAGTGTCGCGTAATCTAACTGTTGCGGATGCAGGGAAGAGACAACTCAACCAATTGATTGGTTTCTTGGATAAGAGTGGGACGATCAAAGACGGTCGCGGTGAGAGCAATGCATTGCGTGCTGTCCGCGCCAAGAGAGAAGCCGATGAAGCAGGTATGCCACTAATATCCGATAGTTTATGGTATACTGAGTTGTTTCGTAGATAAGGAGTACCGAAAGGGCGTGCACTGGCTTGAAACACTCCGACTTCGCCGTGCAAAGACCCTGGAAGGCGCCTACAAGGTAACCGCTGCATTGCCGCTCAATACACTCATACTCATTCTTTTAAAGAGCTTGGAGCTCTTCATACACGAATCGGCTTCTGTGATCAAGTCGGTACTAGAGAGGTATACAGATAATTTAATGTGTGTCTCGTCCATCCAGTACAATGCCCGCCATCCGAGGCTAAATCCTCGGTCAACAGTGCCACTACCACCACACAGACGCAATTGTCCGGACATGCACGGGCGGCCGTTGACATGATCTCTCCCGAGAAAGATGTCTCTGTTGTCGCATCCCAATTTCCGCGCTCGCTTGCGTCTGCGATTCCAAAGCCCATTCTATATTACAACTACCACGTCGGACCGTGCTCTGACTTGATATTCGGCGTCGGCTTGGTTGACTATGCAACTGCGAGGGGACTCCGAGATGGCGAGATACCTAAAATTGTACGCATTTGCATCAAAGAGATAGATGACCACGGTTTGGACGCGGAGGGCATCTATCGGGTATGTCTTCTTTCTTCTTAATCACTTACTGTGTCTAATCGTAGAACAGGTATCCGGTAGGCATTCCGTAGTTCAGGAGGTAAGCACGTCAAACACACTTTCATGCTTTAGCCGTGTGATCCTTAATGCCCTTCTTCGATGAAACAGTTGCAGCACAAGATAGAGCGGGACGAGAATGCATTTGAGTTCAATCCTCTCACGGACGACGTATATGCTGCATCTTCTTTGTTGAAGGTTGGCTTCTCTCCCTCGTGTATACCATCTGGTACTGACCTTTGAGATAGTTATACCTCCGCGAACTGCCGGAGCCGCTTTTCCGGTATCACCTCCAAGATCGCCTGCAGCATACAGAAGACCGGGGTATGCAAGTTCCGTTCAATCCGTCACACTATGAGCTGACTTGGGTTGTAGCGGATCACGTCTCGAACAACTTCGTGCTGCTGCGAGCTAAGATGCGGCGCCTTCCCCCCGTGCACCAGGCGACGCTGAAAGCCCTTGTCGAGCACCTAGCACGAGTATGTGCACACACCGAGAAGAACAAGATGGACGCGAAGAACCTCGCCATCGTCTTCGGGAGCGTCATCTTTGGCGAAGACGACATGCCCAAACCCGGTGACCTGCTCAGCGTGCAGGCCTGGAAGGTAAGCACCCACTCGCAACCGTGTAGCCATGCTGCTGTCTAACTCAATACGTGTTTCACAGGACTCGTTGATGGAGGACTTGATCATACACGCCAACATCCTGTTCGACGACCGTGCCCTGCCAGCTGCACCCGCGGGCGAACCCACCCCCGTCTACGCCTACGGCTCCGCCCACACGAGAGTCGCCAGCGTCCCCAACAACCCCCCGCACCGGCCACAGACACCCCGGTCGCCCGATGACTTTACGCCCAAGCTCCCGCCGCGGCCGACGAACAGCATACACCCGTCGCTCCGCGCGAACCCCACGTCGCCCACGCGGGAGGAGTTCCCCGCGATGCCGCCCATACCGCAGGAGAACAGTGCGGCGGACACTATCAGGGTGGACACGGAGAACGACGCGCGCCGGGACCTCCACTTCAACCCAGCCGTATCGACTTCGTCGTCGTCATCGTCTCCGCGAACACCGCCATCGGCAGCGGGGTCGCTGCCCGACTCGTCCACGAGCGATGCAGCGCGCCACGCCGCCATGGGTTCTTCGTGACCTTGACCACCAGTAACGTGTTTAATTGTATGTTACGTCGTTCCTCTCTTGTCTTGCGCAGATACCCTAGGTCCCTAGTCACATGTTGGTGTTGAGGTTTTCCTGTATTGTATAATACCACGTACTAATACACATCCATGCAATAAGTATACTAGATGAGGGAAATGTTCACAGAGATGGGATGTAGATAGCGTATAGCGAGGACGTTGAAGTGAGAAAGTACAAGATATGGCAATGCGCGATATGGGCGGCGCGTCAACCGTAGTAGGCCTCAATAGCGCCCTCCTCGTCCATCTCGTCCTCCCGATCCATACGCGCATGCCACGCTAAAACGCGTGGATGAGCCATGACCCTGGCGTGCAACGTTAGCGCATATGTACAATTTCTGGCGCAGCGACACTCACTTGTCAGGGTGGAAATTGAGGACCTGCAGAGTCTGCATGCTCGTAGCACGCGACAGAGCGACGTATGCTGCACACGTATACATCGCGTCAGTATCTGTTGGGTCTACCACCGCGAGGCTCACTAACCTTGGCCCTTCTCGAACGTACTCCCGAGGTCGACTTTGACGCGCTCCAGCGTCTGGCCCTGCGACTTATGCACGCTCAGCGCCCACGCAAGTATCAGCGGAATCTTACATCCGCGTCAGCATCTAACCATACACACACCTAGGGGGGAGGGGGGGGACGCTGGCACATACCTGACTCCGCCCGGCCTCGACGGTGCCCTTCGAGTTGTTCACCGTAAAGTCCGTCGGGATGCACAGCCGCTTCATGCCGTTCGTGAACAGCACGACGGGCCAGAGGCCGGTGCTCTGCGATTTCGGCAGCGCGGGCGGTTGTTTGGGAGGAGCGCCAGGGACGGGGACGGGTGCGCCTTTGGGGAGTTCGACTTGGGCGATTTCGGTGTGCTCGTTGGCGGCGTCGATAGGCGTGCTGAAGGCGATCACGCGCCCGACGGAGCCGTTTACCAGTTCTCCTTGCACTAGGTTCTGGGGGCACACTCGGATCAGCATGATAAGGGGCTTGACGAGGTGGTGTACGCACCTTGATCAGCATAACCTGCGCCCCGACCTGCCCGCTCCCGGGGTGAGTACATACATACGTCAAATCAAAAGCCAGGGGACACGCCGACGCACCTTCAGCACAATCGACTTCGGCGCGACCAGCCTCTCGAGCATGCGCGGGACTTTATCATCCAGCGTTGGGTTCCCCTCCGCATCCCACCCGGGGTAGTCGTGCGCGGCGTACACCTGGCCCGCGCCCTCGAGCTTCTGCAGCCGCGAGTTGTTCGCATAATCCACCTCGCGGCGCATCGGGAACCTGTGCCCTTCCACATCAGCAACATAGCAAGCGCGAGGGGGTAAAGGGGGGGATGGGGGGATGGTGGGACGCACAGCTCGGTGGGCTCGATACTGTCGGTGTAGTGTACGGCGCGGGTTAAGCCTTGGAAGGCAAGGACAGTGGGCATGTCCAGTTCGCCGAACCGCATGGCGTTGAGCATGTCCACGAACCCTGCGCCCTAGAAATTAGTACAAGTCGACAAGGGCAGCACGAAGAACGCGCACTCTGCTCTTTTTGACGGAAGACCTTGCGCAGTGTCACTGGCTGCCCTACACACCGATCCCAGCTCTTCGCTTCGAATGCGAATGCAACAGCGCTCCCGTCGCGATCGGGGACGGGTGGGAGTTGACAGAAATCGCCCGAGAGGACAAGCTACCGTGTGATGGTTTTCAGTACGTGGGTGTGATACAGAAATCGCAAAGAATGTACCTGTATCCCGCCGAAAGGATCGCTACTGAACCGAGTTGCCCGCGCAATGTACTCCTACGAAAGTCAATGTTCGCGCGAAGTATCATGCGATAAAGGAACGAGCGTACCAATTTATCAAACAACCTACCGTCGATCATGGAGACTATCCAATAGTCAGCCATATGCGCGATAATGGTTTACATCCACTCACTCTCGTCGATAATCAGAGTGCGAACATTCTGCCACCGCCTAAGGACCTTCCTGAACTTCGGCTGCCCGAGGAATTTACCCGCGAGCTTTTTTGCATCCTCCTGCCCTAAGCCAATACCAGCCCATGAGTGCAGCGTGGTGCCACCAATGTTGACAGACGCGATGCCTGTGGATGCCGTGATGGCGAGGTTGTTGGTGAAGGAAACGTGCCCGATGATTTCACGCAGGAGCACCGATTTTCCGGTTCCTGTCGAGTGGATGCGCGTAAGAGGGATAGTGAAAGGTGTACTTGACCAGACGACGCACCTGCTGAGCCCGTGAAGAAGACGCTCTTCCCTTTCTTGACCATTTCTAGCACTTTGTGCTGTTCGGGTGATAATTGTATGGATGGTGCAGCAGGATCTAGCGGAAGGAAGTCGGGTTGGTCCTCGAATGACAGCTGGGGATCTGGGACACTTTTCGAACGGGAGTTGGGTTTGGTGCTTGGAGCAGGAGGTGGTGGGGGGAGGAATGCGGGGTGGCTCGACGTCGATGGTTCTCCAAGTGGGCGTACGGTCGGGCCTGCATGGTAGGTACTAAGAAGTAGAAGCAACGCGGTGAAAAAAGCGCGACGCACCTGACTGTGCTCCTGCAGCTAACCATCTTTGAGCCTCGTCGAGCGTGTTGAAACTCTTGTGAATTGCGCCAGGATAGCGAGCGACCTGTTGTTTTTTCGCGTTCAAGCTGATAATTCCGATGCCATGGAAGGCTCATTTCATGAATCTTTTGAAACTCACGTTCTCTTTGCACTAAAAACACAAATCAGTTCGCTGGCCCACAATGTACATGAAGACGTGTCAGACTTACACTGTCCCATGTTTCGTATATCCAAGGACCTTGACGGCCGTTCCTTACGGCGTAGTACTTTTGTTTAGCAGCCTTGGGCATCATCGAGGCAGACTGCGGTTTCGACGTCGTGGTTCAGTTCTAAGAAACTTGAAACCTTCAAAACTCGACGCGCCATTGTCACGACGCTCACGTGCTTCGTGTCACCGCGGTGCGTCGCGTTGAAATATCGAACGGCTTTCAGTTTCATTCACATTAATTGCAATATTAATGGTAGTATTTGCATCAATATCTCCTCGTAGTAAGAGTGCTCAAATTAAAGTCGTTTGAGTCGCATATCGTACAGCCCGCGAAGTAGCGTTGCATATTGCAATCAAGGCACCCAAACCTGCTTGACAAAGTCCTCGATATCCTTCACGAACTGATCTGTCCTCTCCAGTGCAGCAAAGTGTCCGCCCTATATAGAAGAGATCCGTCAGTGACGCACGGCGCCCAGTGTAGACGCCACTCACTTTATCATGCTCGCGGTAAAACACGAGATTCCCCGTCTTCTCCACCCAGCTCTTGGGCGGAATGGCAATCTCCTCCGGGTACGACGAGAATCCAAGGGGCTTGGCCACGAACCAGTCGGGGTGCTCGTGTGAACCAGGGTGTCCGGGTTGGAAGTACTAAGAGATGCATTCAGAGGGATGTCCATGGTGACTAGACGAAGCGGCTCACCTCGCGGTACGTATATATACTCGTAGCCATACTATCCGTCACCCAGTAGAGGGTGACCGCTTCGAGGATCGTGTCCAGCGGCAGAGGCTCATCGACCCATGCCAAGAATTTCTCGCCGAACCTTCCATACACACCGTCAGATGCACCGTACAACACAGGCCCGAGAGATAGTATCGACTGACCATGCGAGCAGCGCCACCGGACTGCTAGAGAGCACGATGCCGATAGTGCTGGGCTTGTAGGCTTGCTCGAGGGCGTAGGCGTTCTCGCTCGTCATGAACTTCTGAGATTGGGCGAGGCCTCTGCGATCCCAGTCGGTCAGGGAAGACTGATCTACCCCCGCGGGCTCGGTGGGGATGATGCAGTAATTGACTGTGCCACTGTTAGCTATCGGACTGTGGTACCAAGGGGAGGCACTCACGATGCAAGGCTACAGGAGGGCGGCACGAGGCTCAGTATGATCCCTGTGCGCAAAGTGATATGCAGCGGTACCTTTGCAAGTCGGGTAATGCGCAGCCAAATTCCTGCCGACAGAAGCACCTATATCCCCGCCCTGAGCGACGTAGCCTGCACCAAAGCCCAAGCCGATCAGGAGTCGGTCGAAGAGACGAGCGACATCCTGACTAGTGAAGTCCTTGTCCACCGGAGGCTTCGAGGAGAGCGTCCAGCCCGGCAGAGTGGGAACGATAATATGATAGGGAAGGGTAGCAGGGGTGTGCTGCTCAGTCAAGAGCGTAATGGCGGGGAGGAACTCGAGGAAGCTTCCTGTACATTGTGTGATATTATTGTCAGACGACGGTTTGTTCACGGAGTGATCGGAGCATAATTACCGGGCCAGCCATGGAGAAAGACGACAGGGACCGCATCGACCTTCTCGGAGAAGATGCCCACAAAATGGATCGTATACACCCTGCCATCGTCGTCCACAACGGGAGCCGTGAACTGCGGGAACGAGTTTATGCGCTCTTCATGCGCGCGCCTGCCGTCAGACGTGAGCACCTTTACCACACGGATCGAAGGAAAGTTTCAACCAGTCAAACTCGTTCAGCCACTTGTCTTTCGCCTTCCGGACCCATTCGATAGTCACACCAAACTTGCGTATATCTTGCTGGGAGCTTTCGTATGTGGGACCCGCTACGGGGGAGAGCCGGAGGAGCGTCTTGAGGTCTGCGAGCTTGGAGTCTTGCACGGCCAGCTTGAATGGCGTTGCTTGGATTGTCTTGGTGGCGGATTCAGGGATTTTACTGAATGCGGACGGGGGCGACATATTTTTTGGTGTATTGAAAAGTATACTTTCTGAAGTGACCTCGACGTCGACGAGGGATGGTGCGCCGTAAACGCGATACAGTGCGTTTTTAAGGGTTTCTGCGGACGAGTTTATTCAGCATATGCATCTCTTCGTCCCCATGATGTGCAGAAGATCGACAAGAGCACTTACTTACTTTACAATATTGGTCTGAGTCATGTCCAAGGCTCCAAGCCAAGAGAAAGCTGACAGAACAAGTCAGATGGTACGCGGATATCAGCTCAAGATACGGGTCCCCGTGCAAAGTACGCGTCGCGCGAGATGCTTGGCACGAAATCTACGGCTCCATCTGAGGGTACGCTCCAATGCATGGGCGCGTGTCCGCCGTCGAGTCATATCTCACAAACCCCGAGGACTGAATAAGATACCTGCGAATAAATCCCTGGGAGGATGCTGGGCACTTCTGTAGGCTGTAGCGCTGCTACTGCAAGTCATAGGGTCAAACGAGGCACTTATCACACGACACCACTCACCGCGCCGGGCAGCCGCCGCGCGTTCGCAAAATCCATCTCAACGACAGAACAACGACACGTAGGGCAAAGCAATATCCATCCCATAGATGCAAGCACTATATGTCTAGCTCTAACATTAACCGACGCGATCGACTATAATCTTAACGCCCCGTGCATCTCAAAAAACTCAGAACAAAAAGACCTGCGGCGTACATGGTTAGCGGAAGCAGGGGACAGAGACAACAGTGCAGTCGGAAACTTACCTGGTCGACGAGCTTGCTGACTGTTCGTGGAGCGGGGTATTTCAGTTCGTCCAAGTGTTTCTTCATGGCCGTCATCATTGGTGGGGGTCCTGTATTGGTCATTAGCTTGCGTATAAGGACAGAATACACAGAAACAGGTGTGACGTACCACACATGAGGATTTTGATGTTGTGGTCAGTAGGAGGAAGGTGCTCGGCGATCTGGTCCTTCGAGACGAAGCCGACGCCACCCGACCAGACCGCAGGAGGGTTGTTAAGCACGTAGAAGACCTTGAAGCGGGCGGGATACTTCTCCGCAAGCGCGTCGAGCTCATCCTTGAGCAGGATGTCGTCCGGGTTGACATTGGCGTAGATGAGGCTGAGCTTCGTGCGGTCAAGCGGGTTCTTGAGTGCGGCGTGGATGATCTGGAGCATGGGCGTAATGCCCGTCCCGCCGGCGATCATGCCAATCTCGCGCGAGAGCGAGGAGTGGTACTTGAACTGCCCCTTCGGCCCCTTGATGCGCACCTTGTCGCCGATCTTGAGCAGCGAGATGTAGCGGGAAATGTTGCCCTTCTCGTATGCCTAGCGCGCGCAGTGAGTGAGTACGGGCAGAAGGCGCTCGCACGTGCACGGGTACGCACCTTGATGAGGAGGTCAAAGTGGCCAAGGTCGTCGTCGCTGCTCGTGGGCGTGTAGCTGCGCGTAATGTCCTTGCCGTTGATCTCAGCGGAGACGGAGATGTGCTGGCCGATGGGCAGACCGAGAATGTCTTTCTCGTGGGGGAGGGCGAACCGGTAACTGTGCGCGACGCGTAAGTGAGCGTTACAGCGGCGGAGCTGCGTGTGGGCGTGCTTACATCGCGGTGTTCGGCGAGATGTCGATTTTCTTGATTAACGGGAACTCCTTCCATTCCTGCGGGTCGAGCACAGGCTTGCGCTCTACACGGCCACGTCAGAGGCAGGAATCGTCAAAGAGAATAGCCCCACTCACTGGACGCGCCGAACTTGACATATATGATGACACTGCTCACGAGAGCGAGCGCGAGGGCGAGCACCTGGGCGGACACACCGCCCTTGAGCAGGTCGTCCAACGAGAACGAGGATGCAGATGCAGATTCCGGCATGGCGTCGCGGGAAGTGTTCTTGGGGAGGCCGATGAGGATGAGCTCAGATATGTCGTAGCCCGCTGCGAGGAGGCGCTGGTTGATGTAGCGCGAGGTGGCGAAGAGAACAGAGAAAGTGGCCAGGAAAGACGCGAGGAAGGCGGCCTGGTAGCGATTTGGCATTTGACTGGGGGTTGGGGACAGACCTACGCGGCGCTTCTCTACAACTTCTCTGGCGTCTTTCCTAGCCCTGGATGCGTTCCCGAACGGACTCGACCGTTGTGTGCGGCGAGCAGAACGATTTTTTGCAAGACGAAACTGCCAATAGCGGCAGAATTTAGAGATATTGGGTTTGGGCTCAATTCGTTTTTATCAGCAATTCAGGCCCAATACACGACAATGACTGCTATTTATGGTAGATATTGTACCAAATTCTACCGCCGGCATTGCGAATCCGGGGCGAAAAGTAGTGGGTGACTTTTTGAGCCTGTGGTTAATGGTGAGCGGGTGGGCGCCATTTCCTGATGCACCGAGCGTCATGCTCGTAAGGTGTAAGTTGAATGCTGTAGGCGGAAAGGCCCGTGGCCAGCAATTTACACCCGAGACTAAGATGCGGCCGTCGAGGATGGCAGTGTGTGGTCGACATTTGAAGGCCGAGGCTTGTGCAAGAAACGGACGCTGGGTTGAAGTCTTCATGACGAGAGTTATCCTCGGGATGGCCATACTGTAAGTACGTTGGAGGCAGGTTGGAGGTCCGGTAGGATGCCCTTCGGAAATTACGACAAGACACTGTCCGAGCCGTTAGGCAGGAAGGAGCGTGGCGGCTATAAGTACGACGTCAACGCAGACACGCGAGACTTGTGCGGTCCTCATGCGGGCAGATGTTGTTCACGAGGCGTTGAAACAAGGACATGCCACGGATCTTCCATCCCGCTATGGCTGAAATAGTCCTAGTCGCGTTGCCCTCAAAATAGCAACACCGAGGGTCGATGAGCCCATACCGATCCGTCAAAAACAGTGTGTGGGCACCAGTTCAGATGTGGCAAGTAAGCGTCTTAAACGTCGTCGAGCGAAGCGAAGAGACATGCAGGTGGATGTGCTCCCCCTCCCTTTGGTCTCTCCGGACCCATCAAATCGTTGAAGACGTCGTGAGCACAGAGTGTCGTAAATGCGAGCCGTTCGTGTGTCCTCAGATGAAAACAAGACTACAGATGCTGCTGTCGCGTGGTATGGAATATGTTGATCCTAGGTGCGCACATCAAACATCGGACAGCCTAGCGCAGCATGGACGGTTACGAATTAGCTACGCACCTTCTCACGATAGGCCAAGCCTCCAAGGTATGCCATCGAAACCTCGAAGCCTAGCAGAGCTTTCCGGGGCTCTCCATCCTCCTCGCGCGCAGAGACTATGATACAAGTACATGGAACCTGCGCACGAGCGGGGGATCGACAGAGGCGTCGGGCATCAAGCCATAGACGTCAGGTCTTCAGGGTCCAGGGGGATCGCCATAGTACATTGTACAGCCATGCGCTTCAGAGATAGCCGACGCCGTGCGACCTATTGCGACGCGAGCTCGACGGGTCGCGCGGAGCTGCGCACCATGAAACCCGCCGTTCTACCAAATTGACAGGATGATTGAACGGTCGCATGCAAGTCGCATGAGAGAACAGAGCAAGTCTGGAACAAGTGCACAGGAGAAAAAGAAAAGGAAAAAGGCACGGTCTTGGTAAACTCAGCCAAATAGTTCGAGTTTGCGAAATTGCACCTTGACCTTGACCGTCGCCGCCAACGATCTCCACCGCCAAACACAAGTGGAGCACTCGGGCCACCCTACAATCCTCCCTTTTCTACCCGTTTTCTTTCCAGTTCTCTCTTGTTCAAAACCTTCACCGTCTTTCGTTGACTATATTTTTTATTTCTCTCATATCTAGCCTGTAGACGCCAGGCGTGTCGCACTATCTCTCAACATGCAATATGCGCAAGGTCCTCCTCGCACGCAGCTCCCGGCGCCTCGCAAAAGAGGTCCGCCCACAGCCCTCCGCATCGACACTCCAGTACAGAACCCCCATATAGCCCTCGCTTTGAGCGAGAATCCTGCCTCCACTTCAACTCTCTCGCCCACCACTTCCGAGTCCGATTTTCCATTCCACAACAGGCCCCCTCGGTCCCTGCGAAACATGAAGAAACTGTCCCTGACCCTGCCTTCTGCGCAGTCCTCGACGAACTCTCTCCTGGTCACACCGCCCGAAGCACCGGTCAGCGCAACTTCTACCCATCCCGAGGAAGCGGCCATCGTCGGGCGTCCCAGACGTCCTTCCGTCATCTCGCTCCCGAATCCCAGCATCAACCCTCTACTGCACAGAAAAGAAGAGGACGGTGGCGGCTCGCCTTCCGTCCCCTACGCAGACGGCCCCCTCCAGATCATCCCAGGCATATGGCTGGGGTCCGAGGACAACGCGCGGGACTGGAACGGGCTGATGGAGCGTGGGATCAAGGCGATCCTGAACGTCGCGAAGGAGGTCATCACGGTGTTCGACTCGGCAGCACCGCAGCCTCGCCGGCGCTTCGCCTCGACGCCGAATCTCGCGACGACGGCCACGGACGCGGCGTCGACGTTCTACCCGGCGCATCGCGCGAGCGGGCGGCCCGGGATGCACTACATGAAGCTGCAGTGGTCGCACGGCCAGCAGGACCTCGTTGACCAGGGCTTCCCCGCGGCTATCTCGTTCGTGGACGCCGCGCTGCAGCGGGAAGAGGGTGTCCTCATCCAGTGCGTATCTCGCATGATCGTAGCTAATTTCCCGTTAACGTGTGTGTGTAGCTGCCAGTGTGGCATCTCGCGCTCGGCGACGATGGTCATCGCTCTCGTGATGAGAGCTGCTGCGACCGCGTCGCCTTCCGTGCCTCCTGAAATATGGGCGCTCAAAGGCATGCAGCAAGCTTATGCGTATGTTAAAGAAAAAAGCAAATGGGTTGGACCCAATATGTCGTACGTACTCATTCTGTCCTCTTCATGTCGACGCATGCTCACACAATGAGCAGTCTTATTTATCAATTACTCGAGTATGAACGAAAACTGAAAGGCGCTTCCTCGCCCGCGTCCTCCGACAGGTCCTCGGGCCTCGCGGAAGAGGAGGAGGAGTGGGGACGCAGGCGCCAGATGCTGGACGAGAGCTCGTCGGACACCAACACCGACGACGACGATCGGGAGAGCATCGAGGTCATGCAGGAAGCCCGTGCGCTCGACAAGGCGATGGAAGATCGCATCCTCGCCCGCAAGTCCTCTGGATCTTCGATCAGCTCGTCCTCCGGGGTTGGCATGGGCCCCGCGTGGCGAAACCGCTATGGTGGCAGCCGCAAGCGTGCCGGCTCCGTTGCCAGTAACCTTACGAACGGCAGCATCCTCAGCGAGGAACTGGTCGAGGAGGAAGAGGAGCAGGAGCTGCTTGGTGTGGGCGGAGGATTCGACGGCACGAGCGAGGGCCGACGCTCGAGCTGGGAACTGGACGAGTCGTCCTCTACCGATTCGAGCGGCGACAAGGACCAGGTGTTGGAGCGCTCGACACCCTTCACCCCGCTTACCGCCCGACCGCTGCGGACTCCACGACCCCCGCCATCCGCACCCGTATTCCGCACCTCATTCGGCAGTGTGGGCCAAGTGCCCGCGACGGCCACAAAGTCCTCATTCGATCTCCCGCCGATCCCGCCGTCCAAGGCGAAGCGCCGACCGCCACCCCTCGGCATCCTCCCGCCCGTCCCGGCCTCCCCCCTCCAAGCCGTCAACGCACCGCCTCGGCCTCCCCGCGCCCGCACGCTCTCGCGCAAGCCCGCGCCGCCCCCGCTCCACCTCAGGAGCACCGAAAACCTCCTCCTCCCCCCTTCCACCTCCACCTCAACGAAATCGCACTCCGTCGCAGCCACGCCCTCGCAGACGCTGTTCGTGTTCCCGCCGTCCCCGACGCTCTCGACGCGCACGCCGTCCACGATGACGCTCACCTCGAACGTTGGGCGCGTGCCGTTCCCGGTGGCGGTGGGCACGCCGCGCGTGACGACGTTTGGGCGCCCGCGGTCGTATATCGCGCTGGGCGTCCCACCGACGCCGACGACGGCGTGCTCGCGCGTGGACGCGCGCGGGTGGATCGGCCAGGAATAGGCGGTGCGCGCGCGGCCCCCGTATGCGTATGCTTTCTTGCTATGCCAGCTTCACCTTCCACTCATATTTGGGCGCGGGCCCGAGCTCGTCGGGGTTCCTTTGCACAGTGGACAAGCCATGATCCTATTCATGCATGTATAGATGCCCATCTCTTTTTTCTTGCCCTTGGACTAATTCCGCACGGAAACTTCACCTTATTATCTTTTTCTGCGGCATTTTTATCGAATCTCGTTTCCGCTTCTATCTTCTATCCCCCCTTGACGCTCCAGTTCTGCTTCCAGTGTTTATCGGACCCGCAATTTCATCGTGTATTATCTATCCTCTGTGCTCCCCATTCCCCCCAAGTGCTAAGTGATCCTGTTTGTTTCTGCGTGTTCATTTGTACATATGCATCTTGGCCCGTTCGTTCTTCGCAGCAGCATCGTTGTCCCGGCGTCATTGTGTACATAGCATACATACCTTGTCTCGCTCACACATTCCCCAGTCCACAGACCGGTTCCTGGATCAAATTGTTGAATATATAAAGCCGTGCAATCCCGGTGCAGAATGACTGAAGTTGTTGCATTAACTGAGTACATGCTCATCAGCTGAACACCCGCCCGACGCTGTTCTTGACGACGCCAGTCAATATCGTGCCGCCGAGCCCACCGAGGCCCATGTTCCACCCTGCGGACGCGACGCCGTTCGCCCATCGCTGTTTTGCGTCTCGGTCGCTGCGTCGCGTCAGTAAGTGAGGGCAGCGACTAGTAAGAATATACGGATACTGACGCGTATGTGAAGCCTATGACGTTCGCCATGTTGAACACCAGAGCCAATATCACGATTGGGATAAAGCTTGCGCAAAATAGAGTCAATACGTTGGGTGTGCAGTTGCGGGAACACAGAAACTCACGGGACATTCAGTTTGACGAGGGAGACGATGAACAGAACTGCCCAGAGGATGGGGAACACGTAGATAGCTATCCAAAACATTCTTGAGACTGACAGTCAGCTACGTGTCGCATTTGGAGTGGTATATGGAACGCTTACTTGGAGTCTATCGGGTTGGCTGGCCGTGATGGCTGCGAAAGCATTAGTCTGCTATACCTCAAGATCTTAGAGATAGCACGTAGGCTCACGTCGCGGCTCTCGAACACCCAGTAGCTCTCCCCATCGTCGTCGACCTGATTTATTGACCGTTAGGCTTCCATGTAGGTGACGGGCCAAGACGGTATTACCTGGTTCCAAAATCGCAAGCCCACCAAGGTTCTGCCGGCCACATTCTAAACGACCAGGTAAGTGATATGCTAATGGGAGTCTGCGGTATACCAGCGAAGCTACGCGTACCCGGCAGTTCCAGAAGTCCATCGCCAGTAGCACTACCACCGCAACAGTCTACATAGTGCATGCAGGTTAGTGCTTTACTTTAAGCACGGCAATTGTAGGGCGTACCGACAGAACGTAGTTGTCGGTGAAGAGTCCACATAGGATGTATACGGTGATGGCAGTTATGCGGAAGAGGAAGAGGAAGAATAGGGCCAGCGGGTGTGCAGACTGGAAGCAAACAGACGTCAGACCCGCAAGGGCGACCGGTGACCACCGACTGCACGCGCACCTGTCTGAATATCCCTGCTATGCCTACCGAAACGCGTCGCCGTTAGAGCTTGGAACGCGTCCTGACGATGCACTAGTCCTCACCAGCTTCTGCGTCACTGGGATTCGATGCCATTTGCTCCGCGGCGCGATTTGTGGGCTGCAGGACCACCTGTGGCCTTGCATTTGGGGCATTGGATCTTATGTTCCCCGACGGCGGCGGCGCTGGTGCAGAGGGCTCGTCTGGTTCAATTGTGTCGAATAGCGGCGTGGACACGCTCATGGCGGCAGGAGGAAGAGTTCGTGGCGCGACCGATCTGAAACGCGCCGCAGCTCTCACATGAACGCCCACAACGCACAGCAAACCTCCGATGAATCTACACCTCTCCTCGCAGCATCCAGCACCAGCTCCTCGACGGCGCGGACGGACAGGGTACTGTATATCCGCCCCATTGTAGACCGTTTGCAGACTACAGATATCGATGCTATCGACCATGCCACCATCTATCCTAACCGCGACGACCTGGATACCCCGCTCGCGGCGAAAACGGCCTACACCTTGATTGTTCTCCTTTCTTTGACGACTATTCCGCATCCATCCTCAGAAGATGCTTGGGAGGAGTACTCGACATTGAATCCTCGTTCCCAGCGGCCCGTCAAGTTGGGACGTATGATCCTCGTCGTGTGGGCCAGGTTTCTTAGCGAATGCAAAGGCACGGAAGATATCGAGACGGCACTATGGTACTCCTACCCACTGCAACCTGGCTTGCTTCACCGCGCCGTGAGAGGTACGTTCAGCTGTGGGTATCCCGTTATAAAATATTGACGATAGCATGTCATTAGTGGTAGATTTGCTGGGCCATCCCGATGTGCCCGAGTCGCTCATATCACATCCCGTGGTCTATGCTAGCCTTATACATACGTGGAAGAATGGTCGTCTGCTTCATTCTTCGGAGTCCACCTCCATCAGCGAGCGAGTCCTCCGGCGGTATGATGCAGTATGCTCGCCGCGGTGAGCCCACTTGTACGCATTCAGTATTGCTTAGACTGCTTAACCTGCTTCTAGCGTACTGCATAGTCTAGAGCTCGTGATACAGCTTGTGTATACGGGTACCTTGGCACATTATGTGCTATACCCACCTGCGAGACCAATTATCACCAACGGTCTGACAAGCAACAGCCCGCGCGAAATTCTGATAATTATCTACTCTTTTACCCTCGTGATGCAACGGTGGTCGGTGTCTACTATTCCTTTCCTCCTCGTTCTGGTGTCATTTCTCGTGTGCCTGCCGTTCTCGCCGTTTCCGGAGGACAACTCGTTTGGGGCGCTGCTCCTTGCCCTGGCACTGCTTATCCTGCAATTTCACCTGCCCCATCCACCCAGCCCGTTATTCCTATTCTCGCTCGATCGGACGCTCCCTCTATCTACCCTTCTTCACCAAGGTCTCTCTGCTACCCTCGCACCAGTGCTAGGATTTTTCCTCCCGGTTGTGATCGCCACGTTCTTCCTGCTGTCAATCTCCCTCCGTGACTTGATCGTACCGGTCACCCAGGCGTTGACTGTGGATGTGGCGCCTATGGAGACTCGAACGGCGCTCCTCACGATGTTAGCCGTAGAGGCTCTGCTTTCACTATGGTGTCTATTCATCCTGGCAGCAGCTTTCGCATCGCTGCTTCCGGGAAGCCGTCCGTCGAATGCATGGGATCGATACTCAACCTCGATCGGCCTGGACGCTCGCAGAGCCTTTGTGCGCGCCCTGGCATTATATGGGGATGGATGTTATTTCCCCCCACCATTCAACGTTGTACGACTTGTTTTTATTTCGCTTCCTTCGACATTCCTACACGTCGCTGGGTCTCCGCGGCCTCTAGATGCTGCTAAAAAGCTGGCATGGAGGATCATAGTGGGACCATTTGCTTTCCTCGCTGCGGGTATCTGGCTGTGGGGGTTACGCCGGCCCTGATAATTACGCAGAAGGCCGTCTCGTCACAATGTAGTTGAGTAAGTATCATCCTGCTACTCGGCCATAACTTGCTCATGACTTACTCCGAATAGACTAGCTCACACCAACAAAAACGTGTACTATAGTATATCTATCCGCATACCATATACAGGGAAATACGTTTGTTGCTTGCCTCTCTATTATTGGCATCCTTGGCGCGCGAACACAGAAGCCCTACGAAACTCTTCCCCGTGCCGCAAGCGCTGGCAAGTGCATGTTAGCCACGAGGTCAATCACCAGGCTCACGATCCTCAGTCGATATTGTGGCATTGTCGTTTCCTTGTTGCACGACTGTTATATGCTAAACTGTCATGGCGACAACAATCTCCCCCTCCGCGGCTATATTGCAGGATATCGTGCAAAATCAAGGGCAGGAGCTTTTGCGTGCTCGTAGGGAGCTTGAAGAAGCAGAGGTGCGTGCGATTCCCTTGAGTACATGAAGGGGGTACACTGATTTTGTAGACGTCAAAAGCTAGCCTAGGACAGAAGCTTGCTGTAGCGCAGGAAGAGCTTCGTCGTTTGTACGAGACGGCACCGACAGAGACTTCAACGCTAGCAGACAAGAATGCACCGGATATCGTCTATGCTGCCACGCATGCACAGCTTATATTGTCTGTGAGTGTCCGCGTCTGTAATGGCGAATTCGTTCATGATACCGCCTTACCAGGCAAACCCGACGAATTCTTTGACACTCTCAGACATTCACCTCCAAGATGTGATTTCTACAACAGTGCCCACGCAGTCCTCGGCATCTGTAAGCGGTAACCCGCATCTGCAGTTAAGAGAAGACTCGTTGACCTGGATGTGTATGGAGATGAACACCACAGAAGAAACAGATCATGAAAGCAGTGCCCCACAAACTCGCTCCACAAGCCCAGAATCCTCCCTACAGCCTTTCTGCCGTAGACAATCCCCGTTTAAAATCACAACGATGGCAAAAAAGGTGAGTGCATAGGCTCTACCGATCGCTCCAATGGCTGACGCTTGTGTAGCTGCTGGGAAAGGGGTAAGAGACGATAATACCTGGGTTCCATCAGTCTTAATGATTTACCCAGGACGAGTTTATTAATCACTACAGAAAGCGACTTTATTTTCGACCATACCGTCGAGGACATTGGCAGTCGAGGTTTCCTCATGAAGGCGACACAACAATACGACCGCAGTGGACAACTGGCCTCGAATGACAGATGGCTGAAGCTGAAACATCAGCCACAAAACTTGATTTCGTGCAACAGGGGAGATTGGTACTACCTCGGGACTTACATGGAGGTCTCGTCGGTACTGCTGGACGCGGTTGCTTTTGAGCAACTGCCCGGTAATGCGAGTATACTTATGCAAAGTTGCATCATTGCACTGCGCTGATCGCCTCGTATTATCCAGGCAAAGAAATCCGTGTATACGCAGACTGTAGGGGGCGCGAGCGTCGATAAATCACGGGTAGCCGCACTGTATGCAGCCGGGGAGATACATGTAGCTCGCATCGATTTCGAGCGCACCGGTTTCCGTCCCGAGGTAGAGGAAGCTCTATTCGACGCTGCTGCTAGGTTAGGTGCAAGGGAAACTGCATCCAATTAAGGAGACTACAAAGGTCAATATTTTGTATATATTCTGACTCGCGCTAATAAGCAATTTTTGTGGCCAGTTCAGTGATCGACGATGATGAATTCTATGGTAGACTTCCGATCCAACCACCCTTGTTTTGTCTACCATGCATAGCTCCGATATATGTTTTCGGTTTGATTGTGGTAATTGGTCCTGTACCGTATGTTACCTATGCTAATACATTCGAAATTCGAGTTCTAGTGCTAACCATGGTTTTGTGCTAAGCGCCCATATGCACGTTGCGACTCGACGTGAGACTCTTCGAAGGTCTCGAGCACCTCTTATCTCTGCAATCAATTGCATCTTCACTACAGCGCCCCTCACCGTTCCGCATGGCAAGCACTTTATCGATATCGACTGATATTCTCCAGGATATCATCAGGCTCCAAGCACAGGAGTTAGTGCTTGTACGCCAACAGTTACGGGATGCCTCGGTACGCATCATATCATGGCATCTTATGACGCTCTTACACGGCCTATAGGAATACTCGAAAGGTTTATCTGTGAAACTTGACGACACAAATGCCAAAATCCGGCAACTTGGAGGGAAACCTGTCAGGGGAAACGACGAGGGGACTGAGGTTCGGGGTTCGGAGCTATCTGAAGTCGAGGCACCGCGAACCATATATCCGGAGTCATCGCAGTCCACTCCCAATAGCGCTCTTTCTACGCGGCCTTTCAGCATGGAGGCTAGTGTGCCCAGGACGATTATAAAATCGGCCAAAACGGTGCGCCGACCATCTGCTGGCTCATTGAGCTAACTGTGGCTGAGAATGAAAACACTCACTTCCAGCGACTTGCTGAGTGAGTTTTGCTACCGCTTCCATATAGCAGACGGCATTGACATTATGCTGGTGAGAAGGGATTGCAAGATGCAGGTAGTCGGAGACGCCTATATACTTGACCCAACATACATCGAGACATGCTTCTTTGTGCAGCCCTGCTTTTGGTACTCCGGTGGGGAGCGGTACTCTAAGCAACCTTTTCAGCGCTGGAAAAACATGCAAAAACACAAGCACGAGCTTGTTGCTCGGCTCTCAAACAAGTGGTACTACTTGGGAACATATTCGATAACCTCAACTACGGTCCTAGCACCGGCCACGTTTGACGCATTGCCCTCCAAGGTGAGTAGCAATTCACCGCGCGAGAGACTTCTCAGAACCATCATCCTATATAGGTACGACAGGAGGTCTATCATGAAACTACCAGTAATACAACGAGGAAGATAGTCAAAGCGGAGTTGTTAGAACAAAGCTATTCGCTAGGAGAGCTTACGTCTGTGCGCATTGATATGCACAGGGTAGGATTTGATTCTAATATATACCAGGCGCTGGTGAGTGGATTTTGGCCACGAGCTTCTTGATTGTTCAAGAGGCCTCACCCAGACGCTTTTGACTATTAGCTAGGCCTACCAATCAATGCCGTCTGAGCTCTGGAGTCCTGTAGAATGTACTATATCCGAGTCGGCATTAAACCGACAGCCATTCCTTCGCCAACGTGTATTTTTTTGGACTACTTACCTATCTCTTGACAGAGAAGAAAAAGGAACCGCCTTTCGTTTGACTTCTCCAGAACTTCTTCCCTTCGCAAAGCGTTGTTTGGTTCATGTAGACGATGACAAACAAAGATCTTCCGATCTCCGATCTTTACTGCCTCTGCATAATTTCGTTGTGCTCTCTTTGTGCTCTTCCGTTCAAAACGCGTCTCAGACTACCACAAAATGACAACTAACGTGTCAAACATCGTCTTTGACGATATATTCACAATTAGCGCCATTGATAAGGAGGGCAAAAAGTTTGAAAGAGGTATGTACCGAGACGACGAGCTAACCGGTTCGCAGACTTATGAATGCCCTAGTATCGCGCTTGTATGCGCACTCGAAAAACTACGACATGGATCTCACATTGGACTACAACATTGAGCTATTCCCCCTACAAAAAGACCAAAGCTTCGCGCTTGCACTAGCGTCGTCGCTTGCGCGGGGAGGCGCGACTGCAGGGGGCGCGGCCGGGGCAGATGGTACGGCTGAGGAGGGCGACGACAAGGACCGCGATGTATGGAGACCAGATGGCAAAGGTAGACGAGGGCTGGAGGAGGACTACGACTATGTGATGTATGGAAAGGTGTGTATTCAAATACATTCGGAGTAGCCTGTTTGCTGAATCTCGTGATAGGTGTACAAATTTGACGGCGGAACGGCAGAAATTGTGTGCGTTTAGAATATTTCTATACTCGTTGGCCTTGACTAACCCTCTGTGCACTTACAGGACTGCATACGCATCGTTTGGAGGGCTTCTCATGGCGCTGACAGGGTCATTTCGACATATGACCAACATAGTGCTTGGAGACCCAGTGTATATATTAATGCGCAAGTAGGTTTATTGTCGCACATGAACACGGCATCGACTTGCACTCGGAAATCAGTGTCAAGGTGTTTTCGGCCACGCAAGGTGCGTGTTCACCCTTAACCTAAGCTCGCGCGACTACTTGTCACCGAATGCATACCCATCAGCCGTAGCTTACGGGTGGTTGTTTGATTGTACAGTGTGTCCGGGTTGGAAAGACGCGGTATTTCTTCTCGGATTCCAATCTCCATGCATTAACGTCCGTTCTCGACTGGTTCTCGCATCGGTTACCTTAGCATGCGAAGAACGTGTCGTGGGACGAGTCCCTCCGAGGTCAATGTTAACAGCTCAGCATATGGCCGCCAATGTTATCTACGGCCTTGACGGTCTCGTGCATATTGGGCTACTCTTCAAAGGCAATGGTCATTCAAGAGCCTTCATCAGTGGCATACAAATTGGCAATGCCGCCTCGAACCACCCCTTTGCCTCCGCGAGGTGGTAGCGCATAGTTATGTGTGTGAGCTAGAGTCTCAAGGCTGTAGAGGATACAGTAGCGCTGACCACCATAAAATGTAACGTAACGACGACGTTGCAGCAAGCGACTTAAAGTTTGAAGTGAAGGTGCAAACAACTGTTTGAACGGCAGGAGGACACAGTCAATATTAATGTTATTCGACGTCGTTAGCCCAAGGAATTAATTGTAGCGACGGGAGTGAACAAAAGACAGGCTAGTAGTTAAATGTAACCCACAAACTATACATCGAAATCGTCGTGAAAGGTCGTCAATAGGAAAGGACGGAAAGCCGCTAATGAGACAGGAACTGGTAGACACAAAACGAAGCCAAGCCAGTAATAAACGGATGATAACAGACCGGAAAACCCATTAACATCGAGAGATATGTAGCGAGATGCGGGGAAAGTATACATTGGGGACGAGATGGAAAGCAGGGAATGAGAGAGCGTGGGCACGCATTGGAAATGCACAGAAGATAAATAGAACGGACTTTGGTTGAACCAGCACCTTGTCAGATAAAAATCATGTAAGCACCCCCTCTATAACGCCCTCAAGCGTCGCATAACATCCTGCGGGTCGGCCTCCTTCATCTGATGCCGACCATCGACGAAGCCCCAGAATCCCGATGGTCCATTGATCTTGACGTCCACCTCTGCTGGAGAGGGAGGCGGCCTCATACGCGGAACTTCCTCGACGGGGCTGGGGTAAAAGGCGGAGTCAGGACTGAGCGCGCGCTCGGGCACGTCGACGTCGATGGCGGATAAGTCCTGATAACCGACACCGAAGAAACGAGACAGCTTTTGTGCACGCCGGCGCCGCGCATGGAAATCTGCGGGCGTCTCTGTACTCGCGAGAGCCATCAAGATGGGGGAATGAGACGAAGACGGCTGTGATGACACTGATGGTCGCGCTGAATGTGCCAGCGAGGATTGCGACGGGGCGGAGCGATGCGAGTATGTGGAGGGTCGACCACTTGCCTCAGACTGTGGCTCAATGGCGATACTTGTCGAGAAAGGCGCTGGACTATCGGGAACATCCTGGGTTTCTGTGGAGTCCTCGGCAGCGGGTATTGTAGCAATCGAAGCACTATCTGAAGCATTTGGCTGCTGTCCATCTGGGCTTGCCGGTCTCCAATCCAGCGCGGACACCGACAAAAGCGTAGAAAGGGAACGCCGCTCGACAGGTGTCAATGAATGCTCGTCGAACTCGTCGTTGATATCCGAGATGTTCATGTTTGTAATTTGGAAAAGCGCGGGTGGTGGCTCTGTACCAAACATCTGCAGCAGCGTTAATGTTGTGAATTCGAACGGGAGAATAGAGTGCAACATACTTGCATCATCTTCCTCGCCCGCCTCACATTCCTGTACCGCTGTCGCTCACTTATCGGCTCTTCCGGGCGTTCATCGGCTAGATTCTGCCACTCACGCGACTCCTCATCACGCATTTCATCTGCCGCACTGTCATTCCTGCTGTTCCAGAGGGATCGACTTCGCTTCAGGTCTTTGCTTGGATCCTTCTCTAAAAATGAGAGCCCCGGCGAGGAGGAGGGGGACCGCAAGGAGCCTGAAAATGCGGACAAGTCGAGGCTTTTTCTGCGCCGTTCCTTGCCTTTGCTTCCAAGTGTCGCCCTGTCTTTAGGCATAGCATGCTGGGTGCCTAAAGTGTGGGATGTATGGATGGCATCGGCGATTGGTCTGGGGATAAGCTCGGACGGAACGCGTTCACCAAGATGACGGGTAAGCTTGGTGATACGGTTTCTCCGCTGTTCCGTCAAGTCAGGGACATACTCGCTATCCGCTGTCAATGTCGAAACCGCGGAGATCGGAGATTGCGTAGGCACGTCCGCAGACACTGAAGGAGGATAGGTGGACTGGGTGCGAATACTGGCTGCGTCCCGAGGAGAAAGTGTCGAATGTTCCGGCGAGAGCAACGGAGTCTTGGGAGTCTCAGCAAGGACCTCGGAGATGTTCTTGGTAAAACTTTGTTCCGAGTTTTTTCGAGAGGGGGACGCAATGGATGGGCGCGGCGAAAGAATAGACTTCAGCCGGGTCAAGTCGACGCTAGGAGGTGACGATTTCGATGGCTCGCGCGTTAACTTCCTTCGCTTTGTCTGGCTACTGGAGCGCGACGCAGCGGCGGAAGGGACGGGCGATTTCTGTTGTGAGGACCCAGAGTCGGCTTCATGGACACATGGTATCCCTTCATCCTGCTTCGAGTGGGATACCGAACCACCAAGAGCTCTACTGAGTTTGCGAGCTTTCCGCAACAACTTCATCGTGTCCCCCGATTCTGCGTCACCACCGGCAGCAGGGGCTCTGCTGTGAGATGGGACGGCATTTGTCCTCATCCGCGGTGATGGATATGAAGGAGAGACTGGCTGCGGAGACGTGGCGTGCGCGATGGGCGTGCCATCAGGTTTTCCTGACGAGGCGAGCTGCAGTATGAGCGAGAACCTATTGCGATTGGTAGGTCTAGGTGCTGGGTTGGGTGTCATCTTACCGTCAAACGCATCAACAACCACAGACGGGAGAGCAAACGGTTCGAACTCACTGGTGGTGGTCCAAAGCCATCCAAGATATCGGTGGCAACGAGACGACGTGCTTGAGACTTGAGCACTTCCTGAGTACTTCGAAGTCGGTAGAAATAGATGTCTGTATAGAGTTCGCAGGAAAATATGCGATGACCGGGGAAATGGAGTAACTTCGCGCGTTGCGGGATAGCGTCTCGCAGTCCGGGTGACCTGGGGAAGCACAAGACGCGTCAAAAGGGTGTCTCAAGGACAGTCGCAGGCTGTAGACAGTGCTCGATAAGTATCAAGAGTCAAAATCTGGACGTGACAGCAAGCAAAAAATGGAAAACATTGCCGACGCATGCCATGTGTAAGATCAATTATGATATGATACCCGGCAAGTCAAAAACAGCCCTGACAACGCGATAAACTTGGCCCTTAGCGACCGGTGCAAAGACTTAAACCACGTCACCTGCCTTTTTCGTCCAGATTAGTCTTCTTTCTCGCTCCCGCCCTCAACTCGCTCCTTCTCTCCTGCCCCGATTGTCGCAACGCATCGGACCTTTGTAACATTTATTCGTCTCTAATAAGTACACCGTTATACACATTAGAATTCCAGTATGTGGTATGTATAGACACCATTCTAGCGTACTTAAATAGAGTGAACGAGCGACGGAACCAAGCAGAATATACACCAAACCCACTGGCCCTTGCACAGGACAGCGAACCATCAACTGGACCCGTTCTCATCCAGTGGGGAGACAGACAATTCTCCATTTCCATACCGTGACGGCCGGCCCGTCAATCGCAAGTCGGACGGCATCCTGACCAAAGACACGCGCTTCGCAGCACGGGTCTTATTCCATTCTTCGGCTTGTTCATCAGGTATGACCGGTGCTGTGTAGAATCGCTCGTGGTGGACAGAGGAGTCCTCGCCATCTGGTGAGAAAGTGCCTGAGGATGATCGGGCCACGGGTTCCAACGAGGATCGCGAGACCCGCTGAGGAGACGGGTTCGCATCTGGGAAAGGGAAGGAGCCTCGTGAGCTGTTCGTGCCTCCTTCCGATAGAGGTGTTGCTGTCGCCGACGAGTCCAATACCCCAAAGGTATTCAACAAGTCAGCTGGCGTTAAGTCGTCCGCAGAAGTCAACCACTCGGGTCCGAAGTCCAGCGCAGTGTGGAAAGAATCGTGAATCGAAGGCTCCGGTAGATGTTCCATATCAGGCGGAACTTCCAACAAAGAGCTGTCGCTGGTATCCTCTGGGCGCGACACAACCATGTGAGGGAGATGACCATTACTCCGGCTTTGTAAGCTTTCTGTCGCCGCTTTCAACGCCATTGACTTCGCACGGAACCAGTCATGCCTCTCTGCCTCCAAATCGTTCGAGAGGACGTCGCGATGGCAGACCATTTTCGCCATGTCCAGGCGCACCTGCGTGATCCGTTTGGCTACATTCTGCACCGCGACCTGGAGCCGATCCCGAGTAGAACGTTGAAACGGTGTCAAGGTCCCTATATTGCGCACGAATCGCAAGTCGGAGTCAAGCTGGGACTGAGATGTCGTTATCTTAGACTGCAAGTCTTCAACTTTGGTTTGAATGATTCGAGAACGTGAGGGAAGCTGCGAAGAATCAGCGAAATCCGACGAGGACGCTGGATGGCGTATGCTAGCGTTCGAGGGTTTCTCGCGAATGGATGACCTTAATGACGATTCCTCCGACGACCAGTGGCCCGTCGCAAGTTCGGCTTTGACCTGATCAAAAGTAGCCTTGAATTGCTGCGCCCCATCGACTTCAGGGGCAGCCGGGGTGTCCGCCTCCAGATCGTTGCGTCCGCTCATTAGAGTGACTCTGCGAGTTAGACTCTTTCGTCCAGTCGCTGCCTCGCTCGAAGAGTTGAGCGGAGTAGTTAACATATCCATGAGGTCGTGTGGGCCGGGTCCGTTCCAAGATCTGATCTTTGAGGAAGCTGAGAGTCGTTTGTGTTGCTTGTCGTGCAGGTGTGAGGTAGCAGCCGCAACTCCAGTCAACTCTAGGTCTTTCCAAGTCATACCCAGCGCACGCATCCGCACGCCAGCAGTTTTGAATGCACTAGAATAGTTGATCCGCGATATCCATTCGTTGAGGTCGTTCTCTCCGTCAGCCTGGAACAGAATTTGACGGCCGTCCGGCAATGCTAGGCGAAAGGTATGCCGATACTAGGACTGACAGTCAATTATGGATCAAGCAAGACGCCGCCAATAAATGTACCTTGGTGCACGATTTGTCGTATACAGCAACTGCATCCTTGACCGACAACAGTTCATCTGGCTTAAACACAGAGCTCTGTGGAAAGACGACTTGCTCATCAGAGGACCGCGAGTGTGCGAGCAGCGCCGTTGCCCATCCGGAATCACGGAAGAGCAGTAATTGCGATCCGGTGAGGATCATGCTCCAATATTTCCACTTGCGATTCGACGCCTTTTTGCCACCCTTAAGCACGTCATCCTTGCGGTTGAGCAGCCCCACTTTGGTGACCTTGAGCGTCCAAACTTCACCGGTGGACGCTGGGACATCCTGGAAGCTGCCCATATTGGCCATGAGCGGGCTCTGCGCACCACCGACACTGAGCCCGAAGAAAGGCGCCGTCATGCGCTCGGTGTCCGCGGCACCTACTTCGATGGTGCTCGCCGTGGCGAATGACCGCCGTATCCCTTCCTCGTTCCATGGGCCTGCAGTTCCCTCAGGCAGGTACGGGTTTTCCAGGGGAACGTACGACTCCACGTCAACACGGAGAGGCCCAAGTAGGTTCTGTGATGCCGATCAGCGACTGACTATTGAAACAAGAGCGATGCAGAACATACGTTGGTAATCAGGTAATACGGATCGATTTTACTCGATTTTCCCAACAGCGATCCTGATGTCGTCACACTCGGGCTCGATCCGCCAGTACCAAACGTGGAGAGCTTGCGTGCAGTCTTCTCGGGTATGACACCTCGTTGCCCATTCACATCCAGCGGGTCCTCAATGAAGATAAAAGGAGCGAATACGATATTATCGTAATAGCACTATGCATCCGAGGTCAGAGCTGAGCGGACATTCGAAGCAAGTATTCGCTTACATCCAACACTTCGGAAGGAACTCCTGGCAGCCTAGTATTCTTGACGTAGTCCGGTTTGGTCATCTTCCGTTTATTGGATTTGTTGAAGGCGTCAGTGTGCAACATTATCAAGCTGAAAGCGAGGATATACGGATGGTCTAAGATTGTGTTTTGGCGTTAATAAGGTCATCGCGATAGAGATGACAATATCCATACCTTCTGACGTGAAAAGTTTGGGGTTGCACTGTAAGTACCGTTTGGCAAATGCTTCAATGACCCTGTCGATCTGCTGTGTTTCTCGAGGAAGTCCAACATCCATGAGCAGTTTTCGAAGTGCCACGTCGAGGGGATCCTCGACAAAATTGAACCGATCGATATACGCTTGCAGTGCACGGGCATAGAAATCATCTCCACTGGAAACAGGGTGAGGAGGCGAGCGATATCATTCCTAAAATGCACTTGCCTAGATGCAAGAATTCCACCTACTTCCGCCTTTGTAACTACAGCCAACAGCCTTTCAAGATAGGTTTCCGGAGACTCTGTATCTGTTCGAGGTTTAGGTGGATCTACGGGATGCTTTTGGAGCGACGGTCGCGGTGAATTCACGGCGCTTCCACCCACAGGTGAATTCGTCAAGCTATTTCCAAATATAGCACTATTCGCACTGGTAGATGTCGGCGGTGAAGGAGAGAAGATATTAATGGACAAACGATGTAGCAGCGGGGGATTTGTTTGCGAGCGGGGCCGGGATGGTGGTCTTGGTATTCCAGAAGATGTGGACGGTCGTGAGGGCGGAACACTAAGCAGAGTAGGGGGCGGAGTGGTCGGTGAAGGAGGAGTAGGGCGCGAAGAACCGGGGAAAGAGAGATTTTGACTGCGAGAATTGGACGAATCTGCTGTGGCTGGCCGTCGGGGTTTATGTGGTTTTCGTTTGGGATTGATTGGAGCGTCATCTAGTGCGCGCGCAGATGAAAAGGAATTGGCGCGTTCAGAACGACTTCGTGATATTCCGGGTGTTTGGTGCTGAGTAGAAGACGTCATGTCAACGTTGAATGGGGACACCGGGGGGAATGACAGCAGAGAAGGCTCGCCGAGTTTGGAAGGGGAAGGAGACACACGGGGAGAAGGAGTTTCGGTGGGCACCTCTGTTCTCCTGCGAGACCAAAAGGATGATTTCCGAGTCACGGCGGGACGCTGTGGTGAGCTCTCGGTTACGTCCTTCCCCTTCCCTTTGCTGTCCGTGAAGGAATGCAACAAAGATCCGGGACCAAGCGATATTCCCCTGGTACGCCTCGATACAAAGCCGTCGCCATGCCCTGCATCGACAGGGTCTGGCACCGAATTGCTGGCCGTAATCCTCTGCGAGCTCCTCGAACGGCGAATGCTCGCGATAGAGAACCGGGAGTCAGACGGATCTGAAGCTGGTGCTGCAAATGAGACCGTGTTTACGTCCGAGTGAGATCCTGAGCTAGATGACTGGGACATCAGAGGCGACAATCCTACGCCGAGGACTGCTTGCGCCAATGCATAGGCTGGTTGGTCGGAAGGAACGGATATGGCTGGGATAGAGTGGCCGGAATCAGAGCCAGCGAGCTGAGGCCTAGGGCGCCCCAAGTCGCGAGAATTTCGCGTCTCCTCCCCACGCCCTCTCTGTGCTGAGCTGCTGTACTCCTCATCTGGTGTACTGGCATTAGGACTGTGTGACGCGGAATCTTCAGGTGTGGGAGGGAGCTCCTTCTCGACCATGAGCGTGTTGGAGCGCTTCGTCACGCCGGTCTCATCGACGGATATCCTAGGATAGCTCCTAGGGGGTGTGGTTGAAATGGTAGTTGCGGCGCGTCTCTTGGACCAGAGCGGCAGGGAGAAGAAATGGGTGGTATGCGTCGTTGTTGTCACGACTTCCGTTGTCGTCGTCGTTTCTGCCAGAAGAACAGGCGGCACCTGGATATGGCCGTTGTCGTCGTAGGAAGGAGGCGGCGAAAGTGGTGCGGAGTGGTGCGTATCTGGAGTCGAAGAGCTCTTGCTAATACCCCGGCTTAGCCGTCCAACCATCCGCTCCAACGGCGAGATTTCAATAAAGAAATCAGACCTGTGTGCTGTTCGTCGCGCGTAGTTTGTTCAAAACTAGGATTGTCCGAGTCTGCACTGGATGAGAGATGAAAACGGTGGTGGGGTACAGCGGAAACCGATAATTGAATGGGTTGACGTCTGTCAGTCGGCGCGGGGAACGCGACCGGAGTCTTTGACATATATGAGCTGACTTGTATTTCCGGTACTAAGTAACCAGTTCGCAGAATCGTTGTAGAATTATAACATTCTCGACAGATATACAGAAATGCAGATGATAATATAGAGGTGCGTATGAAGGACTTCTAAGATTTGGCTTGCCGCCGTTTTTGCTTCTGGATCGAATGCTTTTTCTCCTCCAACGTCGCTCGCTGAGGGCACCGTCAGTTATCAGAAAGTCGGACGAATGCGTCGAGACAGAACGTACCTCGGCAGCCTTCTTCTTGTTGCTGTGCTGCATGCGCTCGTAGAGCTTCCTCTGCTTGTTGCTCATCATCATCTTGTTCATATTCTGCTCTTCACCCTCCCCGTCCGCCTTCGCGGATTTCCTCCGCGATTTCTTGACCTCCTTCTCGAATGCGCCATACTCGACACCAGCTGCTTCGGCTGCAATTTCCGCCGCCCGGAGAGCAGCCGGATCCTCAGTAGCCGCTGCCGCTGCCGCTTTCAAAGCAATATCCTCAGCTGTCTCCTCTTCGTTCTCTCCATCCTCATCGTGGTCTGCCTCTTCTTCTTCGCTCTCCTCTTCGGCGTCTATCATAGCGGCGTCTTCTGCGGAAGGGGCAGCGGCCGGGTCGTAAGCTCCTTCATATTCGCCGAAGGGGCTGAGATGGGGAGGAAGTGGTTTGCCTTGAGCGTAGGGCTCCTCCAGAAGAATTTTGCCCGCATTAATGCAGTCAACGACCCACTGCGGCTGTACGTATTTTCTTGCTAGCCGCCGCTCCCGTTCCTCAGCTGTTTCGTTCAGTTTCTCGACTAGCGGACGGTCGATGATGACATGTGTTATCGAGGGGTCATTCTCGTCGAAAGGTGTCCCGCTTCCTGACGAGGCAGGCCATCCTACACGACCACCGAACGAGCGTATGACGAATTCGAAGATCGGCCGCGATGTTTCTCTTGATATGAAGAAGGTGAATGGTGAAAAAAGGGTTGTCGAGATTGATTGGGGAAGTGACGATAACGATTGCAGCGTCGGTAGCGAGGCAACGGTTTTTGAGTCCGAGGCAGACGGATGTGGGACAAACTCTTCGTCGGCTTCGGCGGTGTTCGTTTCGTCAGCGGGCATGTCTACGTCGCCTTGTGGAGGTGCAGAGGTAGCCGAGATGGTTTTGATAGTTTGCCGGACGTCCTTGCTCGTAACGCGCTTGCCATCGATCTCAACGTCTTTCGTTGCAAGGGTAGCGGAGGTAGCACTCCGTCCAGCCTCTTGTAGGCTGAAAGCACCGACGCCGGCTCCGCCTTCGTCCTTCTTCGTGTCCAAAGGAGGGGGGTAGACAAGCCCAGAGTCCGTGTACAGCTTGAAGAATACAAACCCTAACAGGGTCTGATACAGCTCTAAGAAGGTCAACATTACACGAACATCGACGTCCGAAGGGATCTGAGAAAAAATTAGCCGCAAGACCACACAGTACGGAACAACTACGCACATTTTGGGTGAACTGGTACGGTGCGAGCCATGTTACGGTCTGATCCATAACTTCAGCCTGGTAGTATACGCCTTTGATGGAGAGGAAGGTCTTCCGTAATGCCTGCGTGTGCATAACGTATAATTGCCATTCGGCTGCAAGTCGTGCACAGTTTTCGACGAGGGATGGGGGGATACGGGTGTTCGAAGGAAGTGACGCAAACAGGAAGATCATGCAGAGAGCATCGTCGATATCACGGACAGCATCTATGAAAGTTGGATACCTTTGCTTGAACGTCAGTTTGCGAATAGTTCCATGAGGGGATTCACTCACCGTTCTTTGATAATGTGGTCTAAGCGGTACACTGGCTTGTTGTCTTCTAGACTTTTTGCACCACTCCATTCCCCTCTACCCAATGCTCTGGATAGCTTTTTAGCAAAAGCCTTGTGTTCCCGCAACTTCTTCAGCACCGGCTCATGCGCTAGGTACGCAATGTCTTTGGCATAGTAAAACGACGTGGGCGCAGAAGACCCTTTATTCGCTTTTTTTCTATGCCGAGGCTCGCGAGGGAATATGCCTAGAAACTCGGGGATGAGGGTCGTTCATGCGTGAAACACCGTTGGACTTGCCCTTCAGGATACATAACCGACGGAAATCTGCAAGAGAGCATTGCAATTTTTTCACAGCAGCAGAGCGAGTGACATATGCTTTCGCGGCCCCAGAATCGCCTCTTTTCTTGATACGGCCCATGGTAGGTAGAGGAAAGCAGAGATATAGAGTATAGAAAGTGAAGAGGTTAGCGATCTTCGAAGAATCTTGGACGCACTTTTTGAATCTCGTGTTTGGTTTGCACCAAACAACCGCTTTTCGACTGCAACTTCATCCTTCACGGCGAAAACATGAGGTCAGTATCGATTTTCATGCGTTGAAACAGTGCTAATGCCGTGCATCTTCTAGTCAATATGTACATGTACCCAAGTCTGAGCTCGATGAGGCGCAGCTGCGCCAATTAGAGGAACACGAAATTAGTCAAGGCCCTTTGTCCGTGCTGCAACAGGCCGTCCGGAACCATGCCCAGGTCCTCATATCGCTGCGGAACAACAAGAAACTGTTAGCCCGAGTCAAAGCATTTGACCGGCATAGCAATATGGTGCGCGACTTGCTGCTTGATTAGCGGTACATACTGATTGCGATCCCGATATAGGTTCTTGAGAACGTCAAGGAGGTGCGTACGACTGTCTGGGACCTCTATTACGGATCTAAATCTTACTCTTTGTAGATGTGGACGGAGACACCGAAAGGGAAGAACAAAAAGCCTGTGAATAAGGATCGGTTCATCAGCAAGATGTTCCTCCGGTAAGTCATAACTTGTCGCCAAGATTGTGTCGTCCGCTTACCCTGCGGTCATTTTTACAGGGGGGATTCAGTCATTCTCAGTGAGTGTTTTAAACGAGCAATTTGATTGCAGAGCTGACAATCTTCTGCCAAAAGTCCTACGCAACCAGGCTTGAATTAGACGTAGGTTCGGACAACCACTTCACGTCAATTATGATCATGCTCGTGGTAGACATGGGATGATTGCTCGCCTGCGCTAGCTTCGAGATGGGGATGGGTACCCTGAGTGCAGGTGCAGACTATACGTCTGCTATGCCAAAATGTATGAGGACTGAAAACAGGCAGTTCCCCACAAAAAACTGTACGCTTGTCATCCGCTTGTTTGTTAATACATACATTTGTTTTACTTTTACACCATTGATACACCTACCTTAACTTCAGTAACCGCGCTCATCGTCCTCGATGGCTTTGATAGCCTCGAACAAACTTGAGAGCGCTATCCAGCCAAAGCTCTTCGCACCAAACGAATCCCCAGCATTGGTGGCCAGAACCCAAGCGGCCCATGCATTTTCCAGCCATCCCTCCAGAGGCAGGTCCTCATCCACGGTGAGATCTTCCCTTGTACTGCGCACGAGGATATCGGTCTGCTCACGCAGCTTGGACATCGTGTCTAGTGAAAGTGCATGTGAAGCGGTTATCGACCCATACTACAGAAGTCAGGCGTACCTTTACGATAACGCGGTTGGGCACATTTTGCGACAATCGTGCCTATGATAGCCTCCTCTTCGGTCAGCATGGCTGCGCGATGATACGAAAGTGTGTGAGTCGAGCAGATATGCGCCAAGTCTGCCGCGTATCTGCTGAAGAGCGCTGCTACCGACACACTCGTCTCGTGGTCTATGTGCCGAGTGGATATGAAAGCTGAAGCCCTCCTCCGCACGACTTCGCTGATCTGGTCGTGCATATCACCTAAATGGAAATCCTCAAGCAGCGATTCCACGGTAGTTTGCCCGTCATCATCAAGTCGGCTGCGCTGAGCATGCTCCACTTTCTTCACGATCCGCGGTGCAGGTAAATCGATTGCGCGGAATAACTTCCCGATTGCGCGTTCGCTTTCGTAGTAGTCCGCAGTGGTAGAGCGGAGCGTTTCAGGTGCATTCCAGTCGGGTCTTGCTTTGAACTTGAGTTTAGGAATCCTATAAAGTTCCATAGTGGTAAGTCTCGAACGAGGTTGACGTTGGGAAAAGGCTGCTCACTTTTCCAGGGCGACTGGTTGTCCGCTTTTTTGAAAATCCACCGCGTCACTATGCAGTTGAGAGAGCTTCATACAATCTGGATCATGGATCCCGTAGTCCCTCGACTGGTCCGCTATAATAAGCTTTATAGGGATAGTCAGCTAACGCTTGACGAACAGCACATTGCACCAACCCAGTTGATTGCGATGATACCCAGGACCTGGGGCCAGTCAATCGCAAATTCACAAATCAGTACTATGTCCGAGCTTTGAATGCTAATCAAAACGACTCACGTCACTGTTGATGTAGTCCACTATGAAGTCGCCAACATCTTCCATGGTACTCACTCGATCCAACACTTTCCTCGGAGCCGCCGCATACGAGGCTGGGGGATGTGCATGCCGGATGCTGAATTCGGGAACATCATTCAAGCAAATGAGATTATACGTGTCGCCATCCAAGTCTCCTCCACCCAGACACGAGGGTAAGGGTCTGTCACCCAGAACCGAGAATACTACGGTATTTGGCAGAGGCTCGCGTGCGAAGCACGAATCGGCTGGTGGCCTACCGATTGCGTATGCGACTTGAACATCGCCAGGATGAATGGTTGGGGACCGAGATATCAAGACGGGCCCTTCCAGATACGTGATCCTTGAATCATCCGGGCTCTTCGTGCAAGCAAAGATCTCTCCTGCACGAAGATGCTTGTGTGTGTCTGCGACACCGACCAAAGTGACACCTTTCGGGATAGGGATTCGAGCGTGCTGTTTGAGGTCGCGAAGAACGTGGTTAACGGCGAAAGCCATCATCTGATCGAAGAATATATCTTCGTCATGCAGCGAAGTGATTCCTAGGTGGTGTAAACTCAGCATGACCGAGGGAAGCTTGAATGACGTTCCTAGTCCATAGGACTCAAGAAAGCGGGCCGCCCGTGCAAGGTCGTACGCGGATTCTTGCGCGTCGCGTACAGCCATGTCTTGATAACGTTTGAAAACTTCATAGGGCACACCTATATCGTCCAGATAGTGGGTGGCCGTACTGCATGAATGAGGAAAGGGATAACGCACCAAGACCCTCTAACAGCATAATCAAAGGACGGTTGAGATAGTACTTTCCAGGTCGATCGAACGCTCGGGCGATTTCGATCTGGCGAGACTCCGGTGCCTCGAACTTGATCATGGAAGGCCTCAGGCAGATAGCCCGACCAGAGAGTCTATAGTCTACGCTCAGCATCCCCTTCGAGCCCATGAAACGAACTTGAAAAGAACGTGGATAGTCTCTAGTGCGCCGATTTCGTTTGCGGCCGGCGCGCAATTGCTTCCAAATATCCCTTGCCAGCTCCGGGGAAATTGTACCGACACCATCAGTGAAGGTCCAACTATTTCGCTTTACATCGGGCAAAGGCATGATTTCTTCAGCCTCGATGGCCACGGAGGTGTCGGTAGCGGTGAAGGCCTGAGATATGCGAGCGCCGTAACGAGCAGGGCAGTACATCAGCATAGGGTCAAATTCCAGGTTTTCGAACGACCCTAAATCTCGTATGATAGTTGCGGCGTCGACCCGTACGCGATTCGCATAGAAAGGCTTGACATACACGACCGCATGTTCCTTGAGAGCTGATTGAGAGTATGCGAGGAACTGGAAAGGCCGCCCGGCGACTGTGAGTGTGTGTTTGAGAACCGTCCCGACTCTGAACTGGATGAAAGCAGCCCCGTTGACCTCCCGGTCAAATCGATACTGCAACCCATCCTCGTCGACGAAACTGACGCGTAGGAATGAGTCGTGATTATTAGGGTATGTCCGCATGACTCGGTTGGATCGCTCGGGGTATGGACCAGTAAGTATCATAGATGTCGGGGTCACTGAGACGTGCAGGCAATCGAATGTCTCGACAGCATCACGAGCCTTCGACTTCGAGCGGGATGATTTGACTTGAATCTGCCTGAACTCCGCCTCGGACCGATGGAAGCATTCTCGTATGAGGCCCCTCTGAATTTCACGACTCTCGTCGGGCGGTGCCCACAAGAACTTCACTCCCATAGCAAAATGCTGGAGGAAAGAGGCGGCGACACGCGTCCCCATCTCCTGGGTCACTCGTTCTACGTCTGGCCGCAGGTCGAGCATCTCCTTGAAATCGAGCAGCATCGCCTGCAGCAAGGCCTGCACCTGGAAGGCGATCTCCCACGCCTGACGAAGCAACCAGCGATTTAAGCGTTCCATCCGCGAGGCCGAAAAGCGCTCTCGGCGCTCGATGGGATAGCCGAATTCCTGCGTAGAGAGGGACGCGATGCGGCTAAGGCGTCGAAATAGTGAAATATCTGCGCCATTGCGACATACGATGCGAAAGGCGAGCGAGGTATACGGCGCCACGCGAGAATGTTCCTCGTCAAGGGAAGTCAATCGCAGTCGAGGCGCATAGTCATAGATGCTTCCGCGAAAATCCGGTCTGTTGCGAATCTCCTGGGCGATGTGGGGAGGTACTTCAGACTCGAATGCCGGGGCGGTAGCCAGTGAAAAATATATGGCTGGTTCGTTGGGTGAGGAAGTCCAACTTGTGGAGTTTATCTGGGAGAAACGGATGGCGATAACAAGGGTTTCCTCGGTTCGGAGTATCTTGACACGAAGCTCACGACGCTGGTCTTCAAAAGACAATTCGCACACCCCGACATCGTAATGTCGCTCCCATTCCACCGAGAAGACCTCATCCCGGCACTCCCACCCGAACTGAAGAGAACGGACGGCGACCGTTTCCGACTGCAGCTGGGCCGCCTTCTTTTCCTTTGCCTCCACAGCGGATGGATCGAGATATGGGAGACGCCGCACCCTCTCCACAACCTCTGGCCGCGGTACCCTCTTGCTTATCTCCAAGCGCACCTTCTTCCCGGTAATGATCAGAGGTCTCCGAGGATGAAGGCCCCCGTATTGGCGTAGAAGGGCGCGACCCAGATCTTCACTTGGAAGAGTGAGCGCGCCAGTCCCGCTATGGCCACGGCCTCCCGGACGCTTGTCCCGGAATAAGTACACGTCGAAGTTGGGCTTGACTGCGTTTGAGTGCAGAACACGGGCGATGGCCGATATGACCTGATTCTTTGTAGCATTTGGGCCGATGCCGCTCATATAGACCTCCATGCTACAGGAGTGTATATTGAAAAGTATTGCCGTAAGACTCGGTGGCAAGATAAGATATCCTGGAAATCTTACCTGATAAGTGCGCCTGGGCTTCGACCTAGTTGTGAAGTAGTCCGGGGCCCTTCCTAGACGCAGTTCAGACAGCTTTAAGTATGTCCGGATAGAGGAGCGTGCAAAGGAAGGCGCAGTCTGCGCAGCCAGAGAACCCGAAGCATAAAGTACTTAGACGCTGAACGACGTTCTACACAAGGAAATTCAGCAGTTAGCACGGCAATTGGCCGCGATCGTGACCGTGAATGTGGCTCGATACGATAGCCTCGATACGATAGTCGTGGTTTAGCAGTGCATGCGCGGTACCGCATCGCTCAAAGCAATGCACATACTTAATACCGGTCATTAATCGGACAATCGCCAGTGAGTACAGTTGGTTCAAGTCAAACGTACGCAAAATTTAACAAATTTGCTTCCACGCCAACGTATGGAGTCTGACCACTCCGAGTAAATATAGAGCATAAAACGCTCTTTATCTAGGCGCCCCAGTACGCGCAGCTGCGTCTTGTATCGTCGAATGATAGCGAGTTCAGTAAGGCAGCGAAGTGAGCAAAGATGCACGCACCCTTGTAGATAATATATACAGTATGTTATTCATGGATGGGACAAGCAGGGGCACGTCCAGAACTCCTATCGGGAAGGCAGATGCATATGGTAGGCCTTCGTTCGACGTGCTAGTTAAGCATAGGACGACGCGTCTTGAGGCTGGACATTCCGGGACGTCACGCTCCAGTCTAGGGATTGCGCGCTGTCGCCGCAGCAAGACGCCTCTCTAGAAATGTGTATGATGTAGGCGTCACATAACACATATTCGCATGATGCAGACTCACCGTAGATTGATCGCTAATGCCGATGGACCTGCGACCGAGTGCCAGCAGGTAGAATTCGTTTGAGGTCACGACGGCCAGTGTTCAGCTTGTCCTCGATCAAGGCCTAGACGCGGAAACCATGTAGCTACCGTTGCCACACAAAGCGAAGGGGATGTACATACCACGTCGTCCAGATGCCGGTTCCTTTCAAATTCGACCCGGATCCATGCGACAGTCTCTTTCCTTGCCGATGGATCAGGTATGGCTGCAACACTCAAAAAGTCAGGGTGGAACTCGTCGAAAAGCGTGTCGAAGAGAGACATACACCGTGAGGCTCGAATAGCGTAGCGATATAAATCGAGAACCCTCTGTTTCAATAGAAAATGCTTCAAAGTGAGCGCAGGAGCAGCATGGACCTGGACCATTTCGCGTGGTCGCGGAGGGAAAGGAGGAAATACATCGCGCGTGCCGCGCCACCTGCCAGGGCGCCACCTCTCAGAACTTCTCAAAGTGACCGTGCGCTGTCCAAGTCCTCTGCTGTCTCATTCTCTTACTGCCAACATGGCCCTCACGGAAAGCGACGCCTCAAAGCAAACCCCTTCGCCAGCTGTCGATGGTCCTGCCAGCGCTGTCGAGGATATTGCATTACAGGATGATGCCCCTTCCAGCTCCAGAAACCCCTCGTCCGACACTCCAAAAACCGAAAATTCTTCACGGCCATTGTACATATATACCCGCGCACAGGCCCTTTATCTCCACAAATCACCACTCGTAAAACCTCCTGAGGGCATGCCAGCACTGAAGGACTGGTTTGGGTGAGAATTTCGTTGAGTATGTCCCGCTCGCATATCGACTAATGTTCACCAAAGCTCGGACAACGAACAAAACATAAACAAGAAAGAGTTGGAGGTGCCGAATCCTACCAGCGCTAGGGATAGACGGTGATTGAATGCCGTTTACCTCGCAATTTTTCATTCAGTCTTACTTGCCTTAACTATGTCAGATTTCGCCGTGACCCTGAGGATGGAGGTATAATGAGACAAAGCAGTTGCCTACAACGAACACGATAACTCATGGCCATTGATTTTAGAAACACCTCCCCGCCCTTCATTTCGTGGCAGTCTCTCGCAACCCTCGCAGATGGGCAATTTCAAACATCAATCTCTTCGTTCTGGCGACCGTGACCGTGACAGAGACGTCGACAAGGATCGGGAAAGGGATAAAGACAGTCGGGATACCCGGGACACTCTCAGAACAGTGTGTAATGGGTGTTCTATCTATTTGGTGATGCTAATACTTCTCACTTCCAGTTATCCGACAAATGGGATCGCGACCGTTTGGGGCATCCAACTGCACCACTCTATAGGAACAAAGAGAGAGATTCTGCACCCCATCTCCCTCCCGGCTCTTCGAGTAGGCTGAATGCTCAGCGGGATACTGCGGCAGCGTCGTCACGCCGTCCTGAAACGAGGGACCCTGCGGGAAAGAAAAAAATTGGCGAGACAACGGAGGACTGGCGAAGAGGTGAGAATTCGTTCATCATAAAGTTATATACACATGCTGAGTCTATTTTTGAATCAAGGTGCCGAGCCGCCTCGTACTGCGCGCGATGAATGTAAGCTAGCTACTAGGATATTTTTGTTTGCCACAATTGAGCTTCGTCTATCTAGTGAATGGTCGGCGAGATCGCGACCGCGACGAGAGAGAACGACCGCGCTCACGTGTCCGTGATTCGTCTCGTCCTAGACGCGAGTCATCTCGACCTCGACGGGAAACATCGAGGATCAGGCGTGACCGCGAGCGCGACCTAGACCGCGACGACAGAGACAGAGACCGCGATCGACGTGGTGGCCGTGACCGAGACGATGCCCTTAGGGATGCGGACCGTGCCTACGATCGGGACAAGGACTACGCGCGCCGCGACAAGGACGCTGATAAGGATTACGATCTCGACGACCCTCGGCGCTGGCGGGATGATGGTAAAAGGGATGACAGAGTAAGTGCAAGACGCGACAGAGACTACCGGGATAGGGTCCGCGACAGAGCACCTCACGACGGAGAGCTATCTCACGAGAAACACGGTGATCGTCGCTGGACCGTGGTTGAGGACCGCGATGGTCGCTCAAAGCGGAGCTCTGGGCGCGATCGAAGGTCGGGCGGTGCAATCGCAGAGGAAGGAAGGGACGATCGTAGGGACCGTGAAAGGGAGAAGGAGAAGGAGCCCGCGTGGATGGACACGTATATCCCCAGTACCTCGAGTGGGGGTATCCTAGGAGGCAAGGGCGAGGAAGGTGAACTGGACGGGATTCAAGCGTGGAAGAAAGGCATGAAGGAGAAAGAGCAAAAGGACAAAGGCGGTGCCGGCGACCCGTTGGACAAGACACCAAAGGCTGGCGGTGCGCCTACGTCTGGTGGTCAAGACAAGCAGCTCGACGAGATCCAACTCTTCAAGCTGATGATGAAGCGGGAACAGGATCAAAAGAAACCCGCCGATGGGACTTTGGGTGAGCCGACTCTGGCTGCTTCGCCTAACGAGAACGGTATACATCGGCAACCATCGAAAGCCTCGCTCGGTATGTCCCACTTATATTTTGATATGTGAACAAGGCTCAATGCGCCTTTTCTTCAGGTGTCCAGGAAAAGTCTCAGCCCCGCGCAGTAGACGATGCGTTGTCCAGACAAGCGTCTACCTCGCAGTCCTCTCTTCCTGATACCGCCCCGCCACCGCCTGCAAGTGGCCCTCCTCAAACCTTATTATCTATCCTGGCGTCCGGCTCCCATGATCCAGGTGCTACTCCCCTCACTATCACTCATCACAATCCCCCTCCGCCCAACGATCCCTCACTCGACGCGTCTGCGACAACTGGTTCTCGCTTCTTCCCTAAACCCCTACCAAATCAGGCGCCAGCTGCATCGCAGGCTCCAGATCGAAATGCTTTCGAAGTTTCGTCTGTGAGATCCCCTGCCCCCACTCAATTCAACCCACCTCCAGGCTCGCGTCTATTGGCATTCCGCACCTCTTCTGCGGCGTCTGCTTCAGGAATCTCTTCATCCAAGCCTCAGAGTCCAGCCAATCCACTCAACGGGCAAGGAACGTCCTTCCAGCATCCTCCAGGCCTTCCAGGATCCCATTCACACAACGTGTTGCAGGGTGGTATCTCGCTGTCTCATTCCCCCGATATACCGTTCAACTCACGAGCTTCGATGCCCGACAATTTGCGTGTTCAACAACAGGGCTTCTCACCCTTTGATGAAGCCTCGCGCACGGCATTTGGACACGAGCAGCTCCGCGACCCGTCGAATTTCGCCAACGGCTCCGACCAGCTTCGTCGGGCATCGGCTGCCGCCGCGTCAGACCGCTCTCCATTCTCCACCCCCATCGATCCTGGCTACAACGACTTGAACAACGGTAGGTTCCTCAATATGATAGACTCTTCCGTCGGTGCCTCAAGCTCATTCACTGGTGGCCACGTCCCTGCCGTGCCTACTTATGCGACAGGAAAAGGAAGTAGGTTCGCGAAGTTCTTCGACGGCAAGGCGCGCGAAGGCCCACAACCTGCCGCGCGCAAGCCATCTGGCTTTGTTTCGCCGCCTACTGCTGGTCACCGACAGGATTCCGGCGCATTCGATGCGATGATGGGCGGTAATCCCGACAACAGGGCTATGAACGATATCTTTGCCATGCTGAGTAACTCGTCTCAGGTATGTGCTCGGCGCTCTTTCTCTCCCGTTTACTCCTCTAATATTTTGCTTAGCATGAGCAGCAGCGGATCAACCCGGGGGTGCAGCTTGGATTGGGCCAGCAGCTCGGCAATGCGCCGTACGGCCAGGGCCTAAACAATTTGCAGAGCCTCCAGCAACAGCAAATACCGTCCAACAGCCGGCTCGACTCGCTGTATGAGAGCCGTATGGAGGACAGGCATTTTGTTCCAGATGGCATGGTTCCCGGTCTCCGCTCGGTCCCTCCCCCGAGGCGGGAAAGTGCGAACATGTTCTCCGACTCCATGGATGAACCGATGCAGTTCAACCCTCAACGCGGCCTGCCTCCTCAACGGGGCAACGTCGATCAGATGTTCTCCGGACACGTTCCATCCATGTATAACCAGCAGGGTGGACGCAATGTCGGCATACCTGTTCAGCCCTCGCAGTTCCGGGGCGGCCCATCGCCCATCAATGTACAGCATTCCCTGCAAGGGCCTGGACAGCAGCGCCTACCCCCAGGTCTCGCCAATCTCGGCGGGCGTCCGCCTCACGAGCCCTCTCAATTTATGGGAGGGGCTCCGATAGGTCTGGGTGCTGGCGGCTTGCACGGCCCCATACACGGAAACGGGCCGTCGCCGCAGCAGTTTAACAATTTTGGCGGCGGTGGCGGCGGCGCAGGGCTTGGGTTTGGCGGCGGCCCGCAAATGCGTGGAGCTCCCCCTCCGGCACCGCATCACCTACAAAATCCTCTCCTTCATGGTGGTTCCATCGGCGGCATGGGCGGCTCGGGCAATCTCGACCTGCGCGGCCCCAACTTAACGCAGGCGCAGCTCAACCAGGCACAACTGCTCGCCATGAACGGCGGCGGAATGCGTGGAGGGGGCGGGTTCGGACAACAGCAGGGCCACAATCCGCAGATGCAGCCGCCTCTTGGTCTGCGCCAGCATCAGCAACACCAGCAGCAGCAGCAGCAGCAACACACCCCACCGCACATGTTACCGCACATGCTACCACCACACCTCCAGCAGCAGGGTCTCCCTGCGCCGAATAACCAGCCGGCTCACGATTTAATGGCGCTGCTCATGGGCGGCCACCGAGAGTGAATTAACCTAGATGCCACGGAATGCTAGTCGTTCCCTATATTTTCCCTGTCTGCCGTCCCCCTCCTTTTTTCTACCTTTGTGGCTCCCATCCGTTTCAACACTCTCCTTGGACCTATATTTTGGCTTGCATAATTCCCTATATCGATTTGGCATTGATACAAGCGCTGACATATCTCCCGCCTTTCCTGTGTACATACATAACGCCCTCCGGCTTGTGATTCTTAATCCCCTGGTGTCAGTCGACGTGAATGATTTACTGCACGGGCTCCAGCAAGTTCCAAGCCTCTGCCGTCGTCGTCCCTTGTTCTGCCGTCGTGCTCTGCGGCTCGCTGATGTCACGGCGGATCAGATACTTTATAGTAGGCGATCGCAGTCAATCAAAGGAAGGAGCCCAAGCACAGCAGAGAGGGGTCCGGGCCCTGCTAGTCCGCGAGCGTTAGAGGCACCCTTTCACGCGACCGCCGATTCAGACGTCGTTCAAATGCATCTGATGGTATTTCGGTGTCGTCGGATTGAAGTGCGATCGATCCGCGCGCAGCAATGTGCAGCAGACCTACGCGCTATGTGAAATGCACTCTTCACAGGATCCCCCCGCAGATGTGCATCGGATAAATGCAAGTAGCATGGTACTTTACGGACCGTCCCGTCGATCCTAGGTACATCATACCGTGCCGCCGCGTATACTATCGATGTCGCGCATTGCCCGGTGATTCCTACGGCTAAAATGCAGTGTCCTCCTCGGCGCGCTCACTGTGTGCTTACCTGTGCCTATTTTATTGCTGCAAACACATACCTGCCTATACCTGCTCGGTGATTCATGCATAATTAAATATCTAGGCGAGCTCGTCGAGCGCGCCGATGGACGCCCAAATCCGGAAGCAAGGCACCGGCGAGTCGGTCTCTCCATTTTAGCGTTTGCTGCACCAAACTCCTGGTTCTCGCGGCCAGACTCTAACCCAATCTCAGATCTTGCCTTTCTCGTCGATGGCTCTGCTGGCTGCTTTCACTTTCCTCGACAACTTCATGTCTTAGTGACTGGTCTGCTATGTAACGCTGGCTCGACTATGTGGTGTTTCCTGGATGCCTTTCTGTACACTGCGCTATCACCAGCGCGTTCGCATGCTTCAGGGTATAGCCGGGAATATCCTCCTTAGTTTTGGTGGCGTTGGCACTTCTCGCACTTCTCTTTCGACGATCTTGTTTGTCAAAACACCAGGGAAGACGTCTGGATGCATGGGGTAGCTGTCCTGCGGCTCTTGGACTCCCTACGCTCCTCCACAGTTTTATCGTGAGGGCACATATTACTACCAATTTGCGGGCGGAACCACAAACGTACGTTGTCCGCTTTGTCGTCCCTTGCAATCGCACAATATCGCCATTCCGCAATTGCGTCTCGAGCTCCTTTTTTCTGGTCGACGGGACCGCATGGCTGCCTATAGCTGCCTTTTTCTTCGATCCACGGCGTCTTTCCCCCCGACGTCTGTGTGTGCTTGGGAGTGTCAAGGCGGATTCGAGAATCCGCCTCGGCTCTAGCCCGAGAAACACTTCTCCTTACCTGCTACAGCAGATGGGGTCAAATTGGGTACGTAACATACGCCGAAGATAGAGTTCCTTCGCTGTGCGCTGATTCTGCGTTCTTAGGAGGGTCGTGTAACCCCCGTGCTCGCATTTGGACATTCTTGTTCTGCCTCGGATAATACGCCGGATTATTTATCTGTTGATGTTCCCTTGCAATAATCATTCCCTTCGAATGCGAAATGGTGCAATATCGGGACCCATACAGGCCTGCTCGCCACAAATTTACATCTGCATCACCCATCATTGACTTCGTCGCCGCCGGCGTCCTTCTAGGGTGATGATGCGCGCGCGCGAGTCGAGCGTAGGAAACGCACTAAATTTATTTGTCCGACAATTCGACCTCGGACTCGCACGACCCGCAGCCTGTTGCGCTTGCGCCCGGGCGACATGGCAGCAGTAAGTACCAGCGGGCATATCCACCTCCACACCGGGTTCCTGATGGCCCCGAGCAGCCAGGAATCCGAAGCGCGTGTGGGTGCCCCCAGGGTCGCCTCGCGAGGCAGCAAAGACATTCTGTGTGAGCCAAGCCTGGGCGCAGGCCTCTTCCTTTTGATCCAAGGGTCCCCCCATGCCCTATATCAGAGCATTTGCTCTGGCCGTACACTAGCTCGTTACTCACGATCATGCCCGGCGTCGCCATATCATTTTCGATATCTATCTACCTACTTACTTACATGATGATATGGGCGCGCCCCTCACTCGCGCCGCAGACGTTTCGCACGATGGCTGATACTCGAGCAATACGGTGTACGTTTACGGACGCAGCGCCCGAGGCCGTAAGCGTTTACGACTGACAGACACCTCGACATGTCTACCGTTGAGCTCCTCGATTCCCGGGGTACATGTCCTTACGCGAGATGATCATACTATCTGATCACCGGCATCACGAGTCCTGGTCGACGAAATCACCTGCAGGTCCGACTCTGCCAGCAGAGGTCCCCGATCATTCGAGACAAAGGAATGGAGGTGCCGCAGGACATATGCACATGCATACACGCCAACGATGCAGGTCTCCAGCACGCCTGCCCGCGGTGCGCTGAGGTGCGCTCCGAGGACGCGAGTGCCCAGATGGGCCATGGCGCGTCACCGAATCGGATTCAGATAAGACTGTGACTGATTGGAGGGGTGCGTATATGCGGAGTGTAAGTATGCGTAAGTGAAGGCGCACGATTTCGTATGGAACACTTACTCTCAACAGCCCTGCATTAGTCGGCTGTCGACATACCTCGGGAGTCCGGGCAGCAGAGCGCGGTAGTATCGCATGGCTATTATGCAAGCGATCAGGTACGGAGACAGCAAGCGCAAAATGCGATCCGAACTGTCCACTCGATGGCACTAGAGTAGTTCATTTTTATTGTATTTCTTGTATTCGAGTCCGGGCTTATACGCGAGGAATGATGTCGCGTCGTAGCCGACATGTTTGCCCTGTGACTAGCGTTTGCGACGTCGGGGGATCGGGGCGGCGGGAATACGGTGCAGGCGGTTTCAGAGACACGTATAGTATTAGAACAAGGCGCACGCTCGTTACGTCGGGAAACAGAGCACGAATTACAAGGTAGCACAGCAACACAAGAAGGAGAAGGCGAATGCACTTTTGTGAGGGGCTTACCTAAACGCAGCACAAGTGTCGGTGAGAATCTTTGCCTGCAGGCAGAAACGTGGATGGGTGCAAACAGGACGTGCAAACAGCGCCGGAGGGCTGGCCGACCTAGAGAATGTAAGATATTGAGCATATCATAAGCGGTACACGCCCCGGGCACGAGTTGCATCTTGTCACTCTCCGCCTCATTTTTGCTAGAAAGCGTGCTCGACCGCCAGCGCACAACGCCTTTCTCATTCTCTCTCTCTTCTCTGTCCCCTACTGCCTGCCAGCCTGTCCCGACGCTCTACTGCGAAGTAGCCTTTGTTGACGCCTTCGTGGTTGTCGGACGCCTCTGTCTCGTCTGTCTGCTTGGTCTCCACCTCTCGGGTCATAATCAGAGTCATTAGACTCACCTCGTCGCTCATTGCCACTCTTTCGCTTCCCCCTCAAAGTAATCAAGTCTCATAATCGGTCCTTTAATCGTTCGCTCGCTCACCCAGTATTGTTTATCGCCTTGTGAGTTGCCATTACTTCCCGTTGTGCGGCCGTGTGCTGACGGCTGAGGCAGTGCAGCACCAAGAAACAGACGTCGACGCAGACAGTTGGACAGTTGGTGAGTCCGCGCACGCCTCTTGTTTCGACGACACGAGCGCTAACAGCAGTCGGTATACAGAGAAAGAGAAAAGTGAGTGTACGTCATTCTTCAGGCGTCGGTCGTCGTGGAACGTGGGGTCGTGGGAGCGCCAGGCTCCGGGACCGGGACTCGAGCCTTCCGTTTCCAGACCGGACCCGACTGATTGGACTATGTGCTCGTCGTTTCTCTGGTTTCGCTCTGGCTTTCATTCGTTTTGATTGATTGCTTTCAAGTTCCTCAAAGTACTTGAAGTCTTTTGCACCGTTCGCCAGCTTTGCGTTCGCTTTTCTTCGCTTTTCTCTGCTGTTTTTTCTCATCACGATCCACACACCCTCATTTCCAGTTCTTTAGACGCCCGAGTCCATCGATAATTACGGTAAGAGCAATGTGCTCACGGCACTCCGGGGCCATCAATGGCTGTTACTACGCGATTGTGATTAGATTGAAGTGGTCTACACACCATTTCACACCTTTCTATACCTTTTTTCTAGCCCTGTTTACACTTTCCTGCGATACTCTTTTTCATATTTCCCAGTTTGTCCGGTTTCTCCTTCGGGGGATTTCCGTTCGCCTCGTTGCCTTTTTATTTCTCTTTCCCATTCCTCTTCCTCTCTCTGTGTGTCCCTCGACGTGTCCTACGACGAGCCCCACAGTTTCACGCCTGTCCCATCTCTTGCCCCGGCTGCTTGCAGCTGACGACCTTGCAACGCTGACCAACGACCATTCTTTCCATAGCCAACCTGTTCTGCACACCCCCACCGCCACATACAACACTCGCCTTGCGTCGTACACAAACACCTGTACGCTCGCTTTCTCCCCACTTGACACGCCTAGTCACCCTCGTCGCATGAACTGTACCCTTGTCTCAGTGAGTCGCGTTCTATTTCGTTTACGAGTCCTAGTGTGGCAAAAGTCGCGCGTTGCTGGTGCGGTCGCGTTATGCATTCCTGGTTTCGACCCCGACCGGTTTGAACTTTCTCGACGAATACCGCGTTCTGTCTCTTCCTTTCGTACCGCCGTGTCGTACAAAGCCGCGCCAGTTTCCTTATTTCTTGCACGCTCGCTTGACGCGCTCTATAAATGTCTACGGCTACCATCTTAGAAGACACTCTCGCTAATTTGAACTACTCTCCCATTCTTGCCCAATCTCCTCCGCCGTCTAGTCCCCCATCAAGCGTACATTCGTCCGAATCGGTCCCGCCCATCTACACTCTCGAAATGAAGGACACCTCCATTGCCTCCACCAGACACTCGCGGCAATCCGCTCTTTACCCAAAGAAGCGTCCGTCTCCCCATGGCATCACAAAGTCTCACAAGTCGCCGCTCCTCCCGCCCATCCGCAGGTCTCCCCAGTCCGCGAAAGCCGCCATGATTGCCCACCGACAACGGGAGGCGCAAATCTCGGCCCTGCGCAAAGAGGGTGTTCTGCTAGAGGAGGAATACCGCGAAGAGATCCAGTACTACATGCATGATATGGAGGTGTGTTGAACGCGTCCTCTCCGCTTTTGAATCCTCACTCACGTTTCCCAGCGGTATACGATGTCCTCCACTCATTCGATGGACCAACAACCAGAGATCAAATGGCATATGCGCCCTTGCTTGGTTGACTTCCTCGTCGAGATCCACTTCTCCTTCCGCCTTCGCCCCGAAACGCTCTACCTAACGCTCAATATTGTTGATCGCTACGTTTCCCGCCGCATCGTATACATCAAGCACTACCAGCTCGTCGGGTGCGCCGCCCTCTGGATAGCCGCGAAATTCGAGGACACGAAGGAGCGCGTCCCGTCTGTGCAGGAACTCGCGCAGATATGTAGGGATACGTATGACCAATCCGCATTCCTACAGATGGAGGGCCACGTTCTGGCGACGATACAGTGGACCCTTGGGCATCCGACCGCCGAGGCCTGGCTGAGATTGATGTGTTGCGGTCCCTGCGTGGAGGAGCCAAAGGTGCAGCATGTCGCGCGCTTTTTGATGGAAATTACCTTGTTCTACCGCGAGTTCGTGAGGTTCACTCCTTCTACGATTGCCTTGGGTTCTCTCACTCTGGCGCGGTTCCTCTGCGGAAAGGGGCGGCGAGTCTTCGAGGAGACAGAAGAATGCTTGGAAATTGTCGACTACCTGGACAAGCGGTTGGCGACGCACGTTAACGACCTTTCGGAGACGTTGGTGAAGAAGTACTCGTACGCCTTTTACTCAAAGGCGGCGACGTTCGTCGTGCAGTACTACCTTCAAGGTGGCCGCTTCGTCCGCCAGCCCATCGCTCCTATGCCTGTCACGCCACCCCGCTCCCACGCTTCCGCTGTGAGCACACCCATGAGCGCGTCGACGTCGTTATCAGACATGTCGGACGACATGCCTCGCACACCGACAAGCCCGGCCTTTTCCAGCGACATGTTCTCCAGCTCTTTCCTCTCGTCGGACGACAAGGAAAACATGTCCGGGTCGGATGGAAACTTCGAGCCTGCTGTCAATAGCAACAAGCTTCACGTCGAGTCGCCGCCGGAACATTACCTTCCGCACGACTTTGTCACCTTCGGCCGGCCTGCGCTGCATACGCTGAATGTCTCCTCCCCTCGAATGGCGGGTTCATAGGCCATGTCCTCAAACCAAAACTCTGTATTTGCCCTCGGTTGTTCTCTTCATCCCCAGCAGTCGTCTCCGTGTCCAAAACGAATCCTCGAATCGCAGCAAAATGTACCACCACCCCATACACGTCCTCCGACAACATCCGCGCAATTTCCTTTCTGTTTCTGCAACTCTCAATCCAACCATGCATTACACTTTCACTCGCAATCGTCTCATTTCTCTCATACATCGCCTCCCACACTCTCGCACGCCATTACTACTCTATCCTATCCTGGCAGGCTACAACACTCCTACTCGACGGATACAGACGAGACACTCGGAGGGTCGGCTCCGTCATCGGTTTTCCCGACCTCCTGGGCGATATACAAACGATGTACGACCACGGACAGCTTTCGTTCTGCCTTGCCGAATATCCTTCGCCTTCTCTGTCGCCTTCTCTGTTGGCGGGAGCGCCCATTCCTATTTCGCCCACGCGATTCCTTGCATTCTCTTTAAACACTTATCCCATCCACATTTATTACACCCATTCATTCCATTCACCCAGTTTGTTACTCTATGCATGCATCCCATCCAGTCATTGTTACCCGCACATTTTTCCACTCCACCGTCATTTTCGTTCCACACCGCGAGGTCGACCGCCTCCCCCCATTAGTGACCGTCGCATTTTAGCCGTCTAAACTATTTTATTTCTTCAACTTATCATACCTTTGCATTCTTTTCCTCTTCTCGGTCGTCGACTAGACAGGCGTGCTGCGTGGTGCGGTCCGTTTTTTTTATCGGTACTGCATGCCCGCCCCCGCCGTTCTTCATCCCAGACTCGCGGTCTGTGTTCTCCCCTTGCACATTCTTCGTTTCGTCCCTCTCCTCGTCTCGTCATGTTGCAGCACTTCCCCTCCTCCCGTACCTACATATACAATCGACTGTCGTATTTACACTGCATCGAATCGAATCGAATGGCCTGAAGGGCCTTGAACCCACCCAACTTCATGTGCACGCGTAAGTATATTGTGCGGCCGCGTTTGACCGGGACCGCTGGTCGTGTGAGCAGTCCGTACGGCGCCCTGCAGAAGAGCGACGATAACACGGTCTCCCTCGAGTGCCCCTTCCAATTTCCACACCGCGTTTCTTCGTATACTCTGGTCCTTGGGAAACTGATCACCCACTAAGTCAATGAGATATCGGGTGCAGTGGGTAGCCTGGACTATCCCCGTTGCATACACCAGGTGCATGTGCACTTGCTCTACTTCGGACGGCCTTTAGCACCTTCCCAAGCGGCCAGTACGGTAAGAATGTACTATGTATGCAGTCGATCAATACCGATAAATTGAATCCCGGCGAAATACAAATCCCTTGTCTTATCTTTTGGTTATTCTATGGTGCCCTGATGATCAGGACAGACTGCGGGGGCGCTGGGCATGCTGCATGAACATGTGCAGCTGGAATGCTGTGGAACTGAGGGCGGTGACGACTTGGTGACGGGGCGGGTTTTGCGGATCTGACAGACCGCAGGACCGCAGGCACGAATGGACACAGCAATATATCGCAATTGATTAGCATGTAGCGTCGATCGAGCGAGGGACGGGGTGCGCATTCAGGCAGGCTGCATTCTCGGTCGAGATATTTTCCGACATGAGACCTGACAGCCTCAACAAATATCAATGTGTACCAGAACGGGCGCTACAGCGATTGCGACATCAATAACATATGACCGTACAGCAGTGCAATCGTACCGGACAAAAAGGAATACAGATAAGTATCAGATCTGGAGGCACCACACCCACCCGCGCCCACGGTAGTGGATGATCGAGTGCACTCTCACTGTCTAAATAGATCAGGCCACGCCCCCCAAGCCTCATGCATCATGCATCATGCACCGTCGAGTTACTCCAGAATCCACTGGTCGCCACTCTGCTTGATCCCAACCGGCCGCTTTTCGTCCAGGCTAATTCTCCCGGCGTTCAGGATGGCGGTGGTGAGCACCGTGTTCGCGATGGTCGGCAGTCCGTGGCCGTCGTACTCCGCGGGCTTCGTGAGGCCCGCGTTGACGCTGCGCGCCGCGTCGATGAATTTCTCGATAGAGACGTAGCCGTATCCCCGCTGGCCGTCGAAGTGCCCGCTCTCGGACGGAGAGTATTTCATGCTGAGTAGACGGGGCCGGTGTTTAGCAGATACGCCATGGGCACTAACTGGATCTGCTCACTAGAATGGGTTGTACCACGACTTCCCGGTGTCGTCTACGGTGACATCGTAGCCTCGGTGCGCCTGGTCTACACTGATATCGCCCTGTATCACCAAGTTGCCGTTAATTTTCTCCGAAAACAGGAACAGAACGCAAATACTCGCCTTCTCTCCCATATAGTACCAGTGTTGTGCGGAGTGCACGCCTGCCTTCAATGGGGCCGTCCACGAAGCGGTATACACAGCGGTCCCTTTGTGCGTAGGGCTCTTTATCGACTGCCAGTCGACGAGCAGGGTAATCGTATCCTCTGTCTGGGGGACACAGTTGTACGGCTCGCTGGTGGCAATACCTGTCGCAGCACTTGCGACAACGCGCGTAGGTACGGCTATGTCTTGCAGGATCCAGCAGCAGATGTCGATGTGATGCGAAGAGAGATAGTAGCTTAATTTTAAGCCGTGTCAGTAAGTACGCACAGGTTAATAGCAGTCGCCCGAGTACACACCTGATGTCAGAGTCCTTGCCAGCCCACGCGCGGAAGGTCTCTAGTTGACTCTTCGGTTGGCTCATCCATGCGCTGAAGAAGTTGAACTCGCCCAAGCTCGCAGCACGAGCCTTTGCGTCGCTGTACACTGGGTCGAAACTATCCGAGAGACAGTTCAGTATGCGATGGCCGAAAGCTCAGATGTTTTGACGGACCGTTTGTGGTGCTCGACAAAGACTACTACGTTGTGCTTCCTGGCAGCTTCGATTAATGCAGTGTGGTGCGAGAGGAGTTGTGTCGCGGGCTTCGTAACGAGGACGTGCAAGCCATGTTCGATGGCGTATAAGGCAATGGGGAAGTGAGTGCCTATAACGACTTAGCGTATGTACGGTAAAGTTTAGATCGATGGGGAAGCTTACTGTCGGGTGTAAATATAATCACAGCGTCTCCTGGCTTTAAGCCATCGATCGCGACTTTGTCTGATTGAGGTGAAAGACGGGATTAGCTATCCAAAGGGCATCTACAAGGCGGAAAGTGGCATTACAGCTCTCCGGGTCAACTTTGCCCTCCTTCGGAAATTCCTCGAAGCTAAGGACGGTTCATAAGCATCGCTAATAATATCTAGGCTGGCCGTCACGCACGACGTGTCGAGGTCCTTGTAGACGCCACCGATATTTTCGGCGAGATGCTGGCGAATAGCAGGGAACTTTCCTCCATTCACACCAACCATGCCAAGTTGGCCGACCTAGGGCCAGATGAGTTAGATGGCCATATGCAGGGGATTACACAAGCGCCGTACGAACCTTTGCCAGTCTTCGCAAGTCGAAGAGAGTCAAAGCTACGACCTAAAAGCACAATCAATGCATACTCCAGCGACTCTACCGTGAATTAATTACCCCGATCTAAGAACATGAGCATCATGTTAGCGGAGAATTCACACAGGGAGGTTGAACATAGACCCACCTTCTTGTCAGACTTCGATGCACCTGATCCAGTCCATCCTGTGGTGTACTCTCCCTGCGATGTGATTCAGCTTGAAAAGAGACGTCTGCCTCCCAAAACCGACTTACAGTACCGCCTAATCCGAGGCAATCGAGCTGTCAATGAATAGCGCATCTAAGCAACCGAGATCGTACTCACACATAAGGACATTGAGTTTTTGAAGGTTGTCGGACATGGCGATTTTGTCTAAACAATATATCTGAGGAGGGAAGGGAAAGAGAGATGGGACTTGCTGGCAGCTCTACCATGATGGCCATTGCTTTATATTCGTCGATAATAAAAGTCAGGTTGGCGCGGGGAAGGCTACAGGAATTGACGCGGGCCGCTTCCCGGCCCGAGAATTGTCCGGGGGTGGCGTCGATGGAAAAATCAAGATGGCGGGCTGGTCCCGACCGTCGACTCGTACAACGCAGGCAAGCAGCTTGGAGAAATAAAAGATAAACAACAAGTCGATTTATCCGAATAATTAGTGCGACGTCAGAATCCCGCCAGGCTGGCGGCACGACGTCGAGATTCAAAATGCCTACAGAATTATTTCTTCGGAGACACGGAGAGACACTTTACATACTATATGCTATACTACCTCCCAAGAAAGTCCTTCAATAGCACAAATTACGCCTGCACGTTTTGGCTGAGGGGATCGAAGTCAGTTTATATTAGTATCATTGAATGCCATAGTGGACACTCACGGAAACTGCCCGATAATATTCCCTGCAGCCTGGTATTCGCATACGTAGAACTGTGCAGGCTGCAGGACGGTTATATCAGTCCCAAAGTAAAATACACATGAAACAGCCGACCTAGGCCGTATTTGGGATCAAAGATGCCATTGCAGGTAGCCACGGCGCAACCCAGGTGGGAGGTGCCCTTCCACACGACTTGCGTGAAGTGCGATGGCTGCGGGTTGCTCGGGTTGTATGATGCTGCCGACTGCGAGTAAGTACGGTACTCGTGACGGATCTGGTTGTACTCACTAGATTTGTCGGTCCACAGCTTGATGGCTGCGGCAACGGAGAAGCTACCGGTGTCAGCGGCTATATTCTCGCCGGATGGACACAGAGATCCACCGGAGTGCTGGAATTTGCAGCGATCAGCCCACGACTGGGCCGCGTAGGCGAGATCAGCGCTTCATGTCAACGCGCTAGCACCGTGCTTTGCTCTGAATGAGTTGTGGGCGTCAAGATAGTCGGCCTGCGCGTTTCGTTTCATAGAACCCGAGGGCATAGCAAGTCCATCTTGGAATAAAGAGAAAGCAGAGACCACCAGAGCGACGAAGGCCAAGAATGCCATGCTCAATTTGAAATTCTGGGGCGAAGCGTTGAAGGACGGGTAGAGTCGCAGGACCAGTGGATGGAGAGGAAAGTACGCGGGCTGGTCAGCCTTTATGCAAAGACAGCGTGCTCACCCTGCTGTCCCCTGGTGTTCGGTAGATTTTTCTGAAGAGACCGCATTCCTAGGAAACAACGATGATGCGGGATATTGTTGAAGGCTTTCCAATCAAGTAGCGTAGCCATCGCTGGCCCCACAATAGCGAAGATCAGTTCGCATTCTTTTTAATGAGGAGACGTCTGCATTTCATATTGTATCAGGTTGTACTTTACCGCCGTAAGTTTCGCAAAGAGATTCACAGCGAGTCGGTGCAAAGCTTTTCCGCGAAGAGCAAGACATCTGCGGCTGAGCGCAGGGCAATTACAGTCACGGTAAGGGCAGATGCCAGAGAGTCCGGAACCTCGTCGGCGCGCGCGCTGGAGGGATTTGCAAAACAAAGCCAAACAACCGCTCGATATCTTCTGCTTTTGGTATGTCCCCCATTTCCAATATCGGGTATTCATCTCGGTGACGCGCATTCGCTAGACTGAAAAACATCCTCACGAAGCTGAATAACCTAACTCGTCGTGAAATCAGAGATATTGCAGCCTGCAGGTGATACAGCGCACGCAACGCACAGTAACGACGGTCGAGCACTACTGAAATATAAATAATATTATTCTGAGGGAGAATGGTAAGTAAGGACTGCAAAAATTTCACCGCAACAGAGCCTGAAGATAAGAGCACATCGTAAGTACGTGAAGGTGGGAACTAGTACTCTACATTTTGGGAAACACTGCTGCCAGCCTTGCCACCGGATGGAAGAGTGAAGTCAAGGGATACCGGGGGCTTGCCCAAGGCCGCAATGTTGACCTGAATGTTCTGCAACGTCTGGGAGGGATCCGAGACAGTGACATTCCCCGTATCGGCCTCGTATATGATGGCAGCATTCCCGCTGGCAGCAATGACTAAAGGCGCAGCTTCACCATCGCCGTTGAACCAAGCGACGCCGCCCTTGGCGTTCCAGAAGACCACCATGTAAACGTTCTGCGATTCGTCGAAAACCGCAGAGACTTCAGCATCATTCTGCGCTGTCTGAACTGAGGAGCATTCGATTTTATCGAAGAACGTGTTGTTGTCGACGCCGGGGTAGACGCTGTACGAGATGGGTGCGCCTCCGTTGCCAGTGGTGTGGTCGATCCACGCAGAAAACAGATCGGTAATGGGGGGCGGTTGCGTGGATATTCCCAAAGCGGACCAATTGCCAGTGCGGTTGCCATAATCGACGGATAGCTCGACTGGGTGCTCGAATTTATAACCGACACCTCCGTGGTACAGTGATTGTGGAGCGGTGTAATTGAAAGGCTGCGCGATGTGACCGTCCACGAGGACATCGCCCGTGTGGAGGCGCTGGTCGAGCACGGAGAATACGGGCACGCTGGCGTTCAGCGAAGAAACGTTCGAGATCATGACGTGCTGCACATCGTCCGCGAGGAAGAACCACGCCTTTTGCCAAGACAAGGATTTCGTGTACGGGTTGGTGTAGCGCATCGCCGCGACCCCAATTTTGCCCGTCGAGGCGCCGCCCACGAAAGACTCCACGCCACCCCACTTGGTGTTATCGCAATTCAGCGGTGTCGCGCTGTAGTCGACGGTGGTCCCGGGAATGAGATTCCAGTCCCATGCCGCGGCGATGTCTTCGTACTCATTTCCCTGAAGGTAAGTGTGTACTGCACCATCCGACAGGTGGAATCCCAAGGGCTATTACAGAGAAATGGCCGTTAGCAGGGATATTGAAATATAGAGTCTCAATGACACAGTACGCACATTCTGTGCATTGACACATTCCGAATTCTCCGTTCTGTTGGAGAACATCTTCACGGTCGTCACATATCCGGGGCCACGATGTACCTATAATTTGCCAAAAGTCAAGGTATCGACATGGAAGGAGATACGCTGCATGCGTACCATGTAATCGTTGCTATAGAACATCCGGTTGCCACGAATGTCGCCCACGTTAGCGCTCGATGAGTTCGTCGACAGACTGTCCGCGGTGTCAACCAAGACCGACGAGCTCCACAGTTCACCAAGTTCTTTGACCGCGGACACATTTATCTTGATACTTTGAGTAGCCCTGCACACGAAGTGGAGTCGATTGAGATGCGGCCACTAACTCATGTGCATGCTCAACTCACTGGGCGTCAATGACCGGGAAGCTGATCATACGTCCCACAACGCTCTGTACTTGAACTCAGCCCATGCTAAGATGGAGAGAAATGCAAATGAAACGTACATAGTCCCAGTGCAAGACGCCCGTTAGGATATTCTGGTAGATCATCCACTGGTCGCCGTCTATGAGCGTTGCAAAGGCATCTTTTGAAGTGTCATTGGCAGCGAATTGCGTGCCCCCTGCGTTCACCTCTACATCCAGAACATCATTGGTGCTGTAAAGGATTATATTTCAATACGGTGCACAATGAAAAAGTCGGCAGATACTGACTAGTCTTTCCCATAGTTCCCGTTATACAAAACGCCGCCGTGCTGTCCAAAGCTGCCATCGGGCTTGATGCCATCAATCCTAATGCCATCCTGTATAACGAGCTCATTGTGGATCTTGCTGTACGCGTCGGCAACAAGAGAAGCATTGCTTTGCAGCAAGCCCCCGTCTATGCCGATCGTCGCGACGTCCAAAGTGTTCGCACCCACTAGGTACCCGTGGGTATCGTTATTGAACGTCCCGAACGAACGGTCAACAGTGAAGTGCGTGCAGTTGGCGACCTGAGTAGGGGAAAGTGTTTCGTTTAGCGTGAGGCAGGCCTGACCGACTAGCCCAGGGATGAGGATTATCTACAATACATAGTAATCAGTTGGGCGCTAAGTAAATAGAGTAGAATCAGCACATACATTGGAGTACCAATTGCTGTTCCAAAACCCAGGTTCTGTACATGGGCAAGCAGCCGTGTCACCTGAATCGACGCAGGCCGGGTTGGTGAAATCGTTGGAAAACCAATAATCCATGGCGAGTGAGGTGGAGGCTAGTAGTTCGGGATTGTTGGTGTACGGTGCCGAGTTCTTTGGGCCGCCACGCCAAGCAGCAGCCATAGTGACTAGAGTGCGCAAATTAGACGCTGAAAACGATGGATTCCAATCATATGTACTTACCGATGCGCTTCCAATGCGTCTGTGCCGGCCAGTTAGCACGAGTTCCCTTGCAGCCAGTAGCATAGTTAATTTCGGAGTCGGGCCATTTTCCGTCTGCGCCCAAAGTCGATGTCCTACAAATTTGGGATGTAAGTAAAACACAACGTACGCGTCATTCTCGATACGCGAGGAAAAGTACCAGTTGGCGATCGATTTCGCGTTCGTGACACTTTGCGCAATGTAGGTTCTTCGGCGTCCGGCAACGGTCTGTATGTCGCTCAATGCCTCGGATTCTTCAGAACGTGGAAGGTCTGTAGTATCCTTGGGGAAGTCATGGTATGCTGCATAGGCTCGACGAACATGGCGATGTTGGTTAGAGAGGAATGCACTGGAGTGCGCGTGGGAGATGTGAGAATCCTCTGGAGATGCTGCAGCCGAGACAACAGCAGGAAAGAGCGAAAGAACGAAAGGAGCGTGGATGGCGCAAGCAATGGCCAGCGTAATCTTCATGGGAGTCACTGCCAGATTTCAGGCTACACAATTAGGGTGAACTGCAGAACATTTGAGTTTATATCGCGACGAAGCGTCGTCGTCGAAGCCAAGGTCAGCCACTAAGGCCATTTCGCGCCGCATACTTATCGGTAGTATCCATCACGTCGGACATGCAGTGCATAGTACTGCAAGTGATCAATCTGCGGCGATTAATATTGTACCCACGAAATGCGACGTACTCCAGATGTTCAAACGTTCACACTGCAAGGAAGGGCAACTCGGGGACGTCGATGTACGGAGACAAAAAGTTAGTGCCAGTGCTTAGGTAATACCGCCAACAAACTCCTCGGGAGTCGGAGGCCGGTCGGACGCCTTGATGTTTTTCTTCGCCGACATAAGTACAACGTTCAGAACAAGTTCAGAATTGCTCAGATTAGGACCACTAGTTGTGCCCACCTTTGTACACCAAACGAGTATGAAAACGCCGACATAAATCACCAAGCCAGCCTCTCGCCCGTGTAACTGTTTTCCGGCGTCCTTTCGCCGCGTCGCTTCGTCAATCACGTCAAGCATACCGCGCACTTGCTTCTACAGAGATAGGCGCGTGGTTGCCCTTGGCTCCTGGCCTTGTCCCATCAAATACCTTACTCTGGACAACGCAAAAAAGTCAGTCCGTTGATTGCCCCAAGCAGGGACGCTGGTCGGTCGATCATGCCCGGATGCAGCGGAAAGCAGGCTGTCCCGTAGTCAGACGTATCTCATTGAGTGCAAGCTTTCAGAGGATCCACATACCTAATCCGTCATTTTCCAGCTGAATTCTGGGCGAGGTAATCACCTGCGGCTGTAGGTGCCCGATAGGCGACCATAGGGATCCGCGAGGCGCCAGCGGTAAGCCCACCGAGGGCAGATGGCAGATGTTGGAATGAAGCTCAGAGACGGCGTGCTCGCTCTCATCAACGCACAAGTCGACTCGCTCAACCCGAGTGTGTCGATGGCGTTGACCTAGTGCGATAACAATCGTTGAGCGGCGCAGAACAGTGCGTGCGTTCTGTCAGACGTACCTCCAAGTGTTCGCGTATCTAGCTAGATCTTCTCGGCGAGTGTCTCTGGCGCAGGTCGCACATGCTGGCGGTTTTCTGAAACAAACATAACGATCCTGAGTATTTACTGGTTGCCTTCATACAGTAAACCAATGCGCTTACCAGCGTTCGCGATAACGATGTCGAGCATGCCAGTGACCTTGTCGATGAGGGCGACTGCGGCAGCATTCCCTGCTGGCTCTACACTGGTCCATGGTCAAACCCGGTGCTGACTTTGTATTCGTGCCTCTAGTATTCCTGAGGGGTTTTGGCATGACGCGTAGGTGCTATAGCGTCGCGGGCGATCTCCTTGCTGTCTTTCCCGTCTCGAAAACGGCACCCAAGCCTCGTCACAGCACCGCTTTGAAAGGGAAGCGCACCTATGCTTGTCTTTCGGGGAGGTGGCTGTCTGTAAGATCACGGTCGACCCTTGGTAACGTTCATGTGTACGTTGGGTACAGTCAATAGAGCTCTTGATCGAGGGAGCAAATTACGCTTCGCGACAACATGGCAGTCAGCAAGTTTCGTCGAATAGGTGAAAAGACGCAAGACTTACAGCTTGACGACAAGGCTTTGTCCCTAGTGCGCGCGCCCGGCGTAAAATAGAATCAACCTCGACGCAAAATAACCACGGGAGGTGCAACGAACTCGACGGTCCCGCCGATAAAACTGGGCGCGTCTACCGCACAGTCAGTCAGCTACGCAAACGCCGTGTTATATCGACTTGCATGCTCAGTCCCGCGAATTGTCAACGATGCTATGATTAGGATATAAATATGCAGCGCACTTGCAAGACGATCTAACCTCTATCGATCTAATCCCGGGTATCTAGTCTATCCCGTGGCATCGCGCTATCCCATGGCGAGTTTCCTGCTCTGCCCTGTGGAAAGCCGTGCGCTCTATGCACTCCCCGACAAATCGACATGGATGACTGTTGCGGAGGGCGCGACTTTGGCGAGGCCGTTGGCGTGGCCGTTGGAGTGAGCAGGCCGTGGCAGTGTCTGCAGACCCAATGTGCGAAGGTGCGAAGCCGCAGATTTGTCCTTTGTAGCCAATTTGCTGGCTTGCCACTTTAGTCGGCCTGGGTCCTCCCTGGTACGAGTTGTGTGAACAAAGATCAACGGAAAATGCAAAAGCGAGGCTGACCATTCGGTGTGCCAATTATCCTTTGTCGCATGCACCTTCACGAGAATCGCTTGGGAGGTCTCGGGAAACAGCAGCTGATGCAACGCGATCGCGGGCACCTCCTCAATCGCAGAGTTTCCAGGCGGTGTATTCGTATCTGCCACGCACGGAAACCCCGTGCGCGCGAGCTGCGGGAGGTTCCAGATCGCGCACGTATTCCACGGGGCGGTGAGGCCCGTCAGATCATGCGTGCCCTCCCCCGCGAACGTGTGCTGCTTCATCGCCTGGCCGACGACCAGCGTGCCTGCGGTATGGTCAGCGCGATACGCGTACGATGGGGAGACGACGTACGGGGTGTGAAGAGGGAAAGCATCTGCTGGATCTGCTCCGGCTCGATCGTGACCTCGACGGAGACAAACGCGACGTGTGTAGCCCCTAGCGCGGACGCGCGGACGACGGCGGCGTTGAGGGGCCCAGAGAACCCCCATGGCTGCACCGGCAGCAGTTCGAAGCGATTCAACTGCGAGTCCGACGTGATAGCTTTAGTGAGCGCCGCATCTCCGCCATCGAGCTGTTGCACGTTAGTGGGTGTAACTGAAGTCAGATGCCAGGACGCACGACGATGATAACGGTCTCAGAAAACGCGGCAGCCTGATTTGCGGCGTGGAGGAGAGTAGAAAGCGAACGAGAGGTGTCTGTGTTCGCAGCATGGCGGCGGTGAATACGTAGGACAGTGGTCAGCTGGACTTGCGCCGGGGACATGGTTGGGGGTTCTCTGCTGATCGAAAACCTATCACATGGCAGGTACTTATTTCCCCGTCGATGCAGCGATGTCTACTTGCAGACTTGCGATACTCACGGCACTTGGGCTTTCAAGCTTCAGAATTGGAGTTCGAGGCGGTGTTGAGCGCTGAGCATTGAAAGACTTGGTCTTCAATGTTAGAGCGGGTTCTTTCAAGGCCAAGGCAGTGTTAAATCACAGCTCGGGCTGCGCAGGCATCGGAGAAAGAGTGTAAATAACCCGCAGGCTCATTCCGGATGGACCAAGGACAGCGTAGGCAAAAGACAGCAGCAAGTGTGCAAATACACGGGTAAAAGAAAAAGAAAGCGAAACACGACTCCGTCACGCCTGGACGTTGGCACTGGAGAGAAACGGACGCGTTATTTTCGCATGTGGGCAATATACATAGACACACGTACGGGAAGTTGCCGATGATGTTGCCCTGGGCTTCGTACTCGCACACGAAGAATTTGGCGGGCTTTTGAAAAGGCAATGTCAGGAAGATGATGAGCGCTCGATACATGCTTGCATACCCCGAAGCTTGAATCGAAGATCCCGTTGCACTGGGCTTCAGCACATCCGAGCTGGCTGGATCCCTTCCATACAACCTGCGTGAAGTGGGACGGCTGTGGGTTGTTCGGGTCGTATTGTGCTAGTGATCGCGAGTTAGCCGAGGTTTCCGTCGGAGTGCTGTGTACTACTCACAGGATTCATCCGTCCACGATTTGATAGCAGCGGCAATATCGTAGCTATCGCCTGTACCAGCTGCGATGTTCTCGCCAAACGGACCGAGGGTACCACCGGAATGTTTGAACTGGCAGTTGTTCGCCCATTGTTGTGCCTTTGACGCCAAGTTGTCGCTCCAAGTAAGCGCGCTAGCCCCATGCTGCGCACGGAAAGAGTTGTGTGCCGAAAGGTACTGCTGCTCATCACTCCCGGAAGTAGATGATGATCCACCACCACCACCTGAGCTCTGAGTCTGCGATGGTGCGGCGGCTTTGGAGGACGAAGTCGATGTAGGCTTGGGTGCGGGTGGAGGTGTGGATGTGGTTTTAGGAGGGGGAGGTGGGGTTGATGTAGACTTGGCTTCAGAAGTCGAGGAGGAGGAGGATGAGGTGGCAGAGGCAACAACTGCCTTGTTCACTCGTACAGAGCTGTGAGTAGCAGAAGAGGAGGGTGGCGACGAAGACGATGAGCTCGAGCTCGACGAAGATGTGGTTACAGAGGAGCTAGAAGAGCTCGTGGCAGACGTAGTAGCGTTAACGGAGGTGGACGATGGTGCAGATATGCCCTTAGCCGGTCCTGCTGCCGTCGGTGACGATGCGGCAGACGTGGACTGAACGCTGGTATACGATCAAGTGTTAGTTCAAAAGAATATCTGTACTTTGCCAGAGGACTTACGACGCGGATGTCGAGGACCCACACGCCTGAGCGACTATGCTCGACGGGTCCTCGGACGCTGCAGGCTTCATCACTGCCCCCCAGGGGTCAGTGCCCATCGCCATCCCCGGCCAACCCCACTTCGACGCGCACTTCGCGGCGCAAGCATCCGCTTTCTGGTTGCGCCGCACGCAGGCCGGTCCAGCCAGGCCGCCTTGAACCTGGAGAAACACGGTGAGTACGAGGGCAACGGATACGGCGAGACGCGTCATGTTCCAATATATATGCTACAAAATGAATGTGTTGTTAAAATGAGGGAAAGGTGCCAGACGATCCAGAAGAAAGCACTAGGACGAGAGAAAGCAAATGCCTAGGCGGAAAGCAATAATGTGGACGGTAAGAGGTATGCATTGCTCGTATATAAAGCTCCATAAAAATAAGCGTGGTCTGCAATATTCATCAAGGCTGGACTGACCGTCGTCATGGAAGTCGCATGGAGTTATGAAATGGCACGATGTCGAATTGACAACTTCACACCTACGGGTCTCCCGAGACACAGAAATGCGGGAGCATAATCTATATTGTACAAATATTGTCTGCTGGTAGGACCTACAGAAGTACATGTACCAAGAAACACAAACTAAGGCTGCACGTTTTGGCTGGAGGAACCCAAGTCAGTCAGCGTCTACATTGAATGCCGCAGAAGAAACGCTCACGGGAATTGGCCGATAACATTCCCTGCTGCCTGATACTCGCACACGTAGTACTGAGCGGGCTGCACGGCGTTTATATTAGCGCGCTCGTTGGCGGTACGCGCATGGAAACGACCTACTCCATACTTGGGGTCAAAGATGCCATTGCAGGTAGCCACAGCACAACCCAGGTGGGAGGTGCCCTTCCACACGACTTGCGTGAAGTGAGATGGCTGAGGGTTGTTCGGGTCGTATGACGCTATCGAGCGCAAGTCAGTAAAGTATTTGTGACGGGGCTGATCGTACTCACTGGATTCGTCTGTCCACGACTTGACAGCAGCTGCAATGGTATAGTCACCCGTGCCGGCTGCCAAGTTCTCGCCGTAGGGACCGAGGGAGCCGCCAGAGTGCTGGAATTTGCAGCCATTGGCCCACGACTGCGCCGCGCTGGCGAGCTCATCGCTCCATGTCAGGGGACTGGCACCGTGCAGTGCCCGGAACGAGTTGTGAGCATTGAGGTAGTCGGCCTCTGCATCGCGCTTCGCGGAGGGAATGGCGAGTCCTCCTTGAAAAAAGAAAAATGTGGAGAGAACGATAGCGACGAGGGTGAGGCGAGTCATGTCGAGAGGATCAGGGGAGTATGCAAAGGGAAGGAAAACAAGGAATGACGGGATGGAGGGAATTGGCACAGCAGTGCTAACCTTTATACAAGGGCGGCATACTGGTCATGCACCGGCTTGTTCTTAGCTAGACCTGTTCAGTCACTTGTCGTCAATGAACCGCATTCCTCGGAAAGAAAGGTCATGCGTGGGGCTAGAAGGTTGTCGAGCGGAACAGCCATCGGTCTCCACATGCTCAAGAGCATAACCCTATGGAATCAAATTAGCGGTCTGTATCTGAATATCGCAGGTCAGTGGGAAGTCATGCAGGTGACCGCAGGCGGCGCTTGGCAGATGATTTTGCAGCGCTTCTGCGCATTGCCTTGGAGAGCGTGTCTGCAGGAAAGTAGGATGTCTGCGGCCGTGGGGGACCGACGGCAAAAAGTGCGTGTGGCTGAAGACGTCGATGTACAGGATTGTTATGATCCTCGTAGACATGGTCCTGAGTTGCAGACAAGTACCGGATCGGCGATCACTACTCGTCAAGGATGAGTATCTAGTCAAATGTGCATTACCACATCCAAGCGTACACGCAAATCTACGTCGCATCAGGTTATAGAAGGAGGCATTACTCCCGCCAATCCTTATGTTTGAGGGCTACCTTTAGACTTAGAACCGAATCTTGAATGAGGCGCAGATATTGAAAAGCCATTCAAATTAAGTTGGACAGGAACAAACTCACAACCATTTAAATAGATAGCCACATCGGATGGCCGCGCCCGTGTCACCGTCGTTTGTTTTTATTCCCGCTCTTTCTGTTATGAGAGACACCGGACCCCGTTGCCTTTGCGTTGGAAGAGGATGCGCCGATGGCACCCTTCTCTTCTTCCTGGTTGAGGAAAGCTGAGAGGCTAGAATAGACGAATTGGGTTAGACAAAGTGTACGATAAAGTACTAGTGCTGTCACATACCTGTTCCTGATGTCTCCGCTGGCTAGCGAATTTTGCATCTGTGTGACTTTGCTCTGCTGGGCTTTGAATTCTTCAAGGGATTCGGGGTCCATGTTTTTCTATTGACTCAGGTTAGCGTAGTAGGACATGAGATAAGAGACGGCATAGCGTACCATCATGTATGGCATAGCGAGCATCATGACGCCACCAAACACCATCATGAGCATCATGGGATTTTGGAACATGCCGACGATGTTGAACGATTCGCGCGGCGCGAAGTAAGAATACTTGGCCCGTGCTGCAAGCGTTATCGGGTATGGAAGCGAGACCGACGACGGCGGGTTCAATGGTGTCCCTGGAATATATGGGCGGATTTCCGGGACAGATTCAGACGTGACATCTACACGTAGCTTCGGTACTGTTGGCACACAACTAGAGATATAGGATGTCCGAGAACATACCTGATCAAATGCAAAGTCGTGAGTTACGACCGAGAGAATATACGTCCCAGACGCTACGTCGGGTCTTGACTGGGGTTACTTCTATCCGTCAACTCGCCGCGAACAGGTCGGACGTACATGACAAAGCTCCCATCTCTCGTGACACTCCCATACGAATCTCCGAAGTCCAGGACAACCTTTGCGGAACCCAGGTCGCTATATCCTGAGGGAATGTTCCCGTCAAAGGAGATATTATGAGCCATAGCGTGCTAGACGTACTTGGACATATATCGTTCCACTGTATCTTGCCCTTCAAGTCTAATGCCGAGACGGAGCACCACAGACTAGGGCAGTGTTAGATATACACGAGCCATACGTTGCAAATAAACATACCTTGACACAGCGAGAAACAAGAAAGGTATCCGAGCCATGAAGTCCTGAATGTCAAGAGCAAAGGTGGCCCAGTCGGCGGACGACGCGGCGGAGGAGCAGACGCCTTTGCCAAACAAAGTCAAACAACCGCTCGATATTCTGTTCCCGGAGTCTTGCTTGAATTTTGCGCTTCCTTCACCTGCACCCTCAAACCTATCCCGTTGTTCCTCGGTTTCTTTCGCTAAAATGAGACAAAAGCGCGCCAAGGCGTACCGGAAACTCATGGCGCTGTACTCCATGTCGTTCAAGTTTCGGCAGCCGTACCAAGTGCTTAGTGCGTCCCGTGCAGCCTTCATGGACAGACTTTATTAAACTTACTGCTACATACCCCATAGTTGACTCGGAGATCTGCAAAGCGGCTACTGCATCCAAAACGGAACTCGCGCGTCAACTCGGAATAGTCCTGCAAGGGGAGGTCAAGCCGAGTACGTCGCATCTTGCCCGTCCCTACCTCACTTGCGCTCGCTGAGTAGTTCTGATGATTAAGATGGACAGTGATTACGCAGTGCTGTATACATGAACTATATCTGCAAGGGAAGACGCAGCAGGCGGCTGTGGATCTAGCGAAGACTTTCGAGCGGCGGATGTGTAACCACAGAGAAGCCATATCGGGAGACGAATGCCTTGCCAGTGTCGTCGGTACGTCCTCACCCAATATCTTCGCGACCATTTTATTTATGTACTGTGTACTGATCTAGGTGAAACGAATAAACACCGCTACGTGATCGCAACACAGTCGCAGCCATTGCGCGTGAAGCTACGCAGCATACCCGCCGTCCCCATCGTTCACATAAATCGCTCTGTCATGGTCCTTGAGCCACCTAGCGATGCCACGATACGTGCCAAACAAGCGGTATGATTTTATTATTTAGGTTGCTGTGCCGTTACTGATCTTGTATATCAGGCGGAGGAAAAGGTGATGCATGCCGCCGCGCCTGAGCTTGCATCGGTTCCCTCTCAGTCCACGACGGAACCGCCCCGCAAGAAAAAGAAAGGCCCGAAGGGACCGAATCCGCTCAGCGTGAAGAAAAAGAAAACGGTAGCACAAGCACCTACCGCGAAGGAAACCAAGAGCAAAGGCAAAGAAAAGGAGGTCCTTGGTAAGGGAGCTGGAGAGGCAAAAACGAAGACGCCCCAGAAGGCGGGGGATAAGCGAAAACGGGAGTCGGATCCTGCAGACGATGGAGACACTCGGAACGTTGGCGGGGAGAAAGGAAGTGAAGCTGATGGAGGAGGGCCCAATACCGAGGGAGGAGGACACAAGCGGAAACGAAGGAGAAAGACGGGCAGCGCGCCTACGGTCGCCGACAACGCTCCGCCATAACTCCTTCGGTATGTAAGCCACCAAGTGTTCATCTACGACATATTATTTCATCCTGTTCAGCGCCCAGCGCTCGTCCGCTGAGCAACATATACAGATTTTGCATACTGCTGCTGCAAATCTCTTTGTCTTTTACTTGGCAAATCACGGACCCATAAAGCCACGCGAGACGCACGCGACCGATCGAACCGCGTCGACGTCGATTTTTCCATCTGTTTTTCCTCGTCCATCTGTTTGTCGTCGCTCCACTGCTCAAGTGTTTATCTGCACTGGCCCTGGCACTGCGACTCTTACAGATGCACAGCTGCAAGTCCTCATAGTAACGCTCAATACCCCAATATCCTCTGCTTTATCTATCTACTTTGTGTCCTAGCGGTGTGACGTCGTCTGCAGTGGCAAGTCCGAAAGGCACACCCTAATTATCTGCCTCGCCGTCAACGCGTGCTGCTGCTCCTTGTTCTCAATTACCGCCATGTCTGCAGCAGAGGCTTCCGCGTTCACGCCGAGGAAAGAGTTCATTCGAGAGCCACAAAGGACGCCTAATTCCTTCGCTCTTTTGGCCTTCTCCGGCTCCAGCTGCATCCGCCTCTACTCCTTCCCGTTGCAGCTCATCGTATCGCTTCGGCGCATCTTAGACCAACGCCAACTCATTGTCGCGTTCCGTGAGGACGTCACCCAGAATTTCTCCGAGTTTACTCTTGACGGAAAGCCATGGTCGAGCCCGAAGAGTGTCAACACCGAAAAGTTCATCGTTGATATCTTCGCCGTCATTTACCAGCATGGCTATGCTTTCCTATCGTCCATCGACTACGGGCGGGAGTCGGACGATCGTCTCGCCCTGACATTTTCTCGGCCCAATCCGTCGCAGGCATCGCGCCCAGGGTCCCCTCAGTCGCCAGGCTTCGGCGCGGCTGCCTCTGGAAGCTCCGTGTCCCATCTACCCACTGAGCGGAGGGTTCCATTCGCCTTGTCTTTCCCAGCGGCCACGACATTGCGTGTCATTAACCCACCGCTGCACTCCACGCCGGCCATTTTGCAGGCCGTGCGCGGGTCCTGGCCGCGCGGGGTCGTCTCTGAGAAGAAGATCGGCGAGGCGTCGTACGAATTCAAGTTGAAAGGGTACAAATGTGAGCACAGTCGCGCATCGTGAGGGGCGAACTGTCTAACCTGTGTCCAGGGTTCCAAGAAGACACCTTTGCGACAGACTCCTTACGCCACATCCTGTCTCTGCTCTCCTCACTCGACACGCACGCGTTCTCCCTGCTCACATCCATCTCCCTCTCCAACCGCTCACGCGTCAAGGACCTGTGGATATTCACGGGCCCGGGGCCTGCATCCAGCGACTCCATAGACGCGTTCCTCCCCGACTCCCCCGCACCGTCCTCGAATAATTCAGGGACCAATCTGCCCGCGCGGAGGACGCCACCGGGCGGCAGCGACCCCCCGCGATATACGCAGGCCCAGCAAGACCGCGTCTACGCACCGACGTCGCAGCATCGGCGCCTAGCGTCTGCGCCGGGTGGCGTGCACACCATACCGCAGCAAGTCCCGCCCCATCAGCAGCCCCCGCACGGGCCGTACCCGCCGCACGCGCACGTTCATGCGCGTGCGGCTACGGAGAGCCCCCTGCGATCCGACCCGCCCTCGCCGCATCCGCAGGGCGGCTTGCTGCGCAAACCCGCGCCGAGGGCGCAGGTGCCCGTGTCTGTAGTCGACGAGGAGACCATTGTTGACCAGGCGCGTGATGCGGAGGGGTATCGCGTCACGCTTCCTAGCACGGTGGGGAGTCTGGATAACATGACCGGCGTCGGTGCGAGGAGACACGGCGGTATGGACGAGTACCAGCAGGATATTATTTACACTGCTGCGCCGGACGGGACATTGGATGAGGGCGGGGGATACAGAGCGCCGGGGCCTGGGCCTGCCTCTCCGCCATTCACGCCCATACCCACACCTGGTGTTAGTTATGCCGCAAGGTCGCGGTCGCCATCACCACCGACGCGGGGCGGCAGTCCTCTGAGGCCTTTCACGCCGAATACGCCGCCTATACAGGCGCTGGACCACATCTCCCAGCCATATAGGAGCTCGCCACCACACTCCTCGGGCCCGAACTCTCAGCCTACTACCCCCGCTGCATTCACTACGCGCAGTGACTCCTCCGGTCATATGCCGCCGCATCTGCTAGGACCGGGGGTGTTTGCCACGGACGAATTTCGCGACTCGGCGTTCTCCTCGACGACGTCGGGCAGCCGTGAGATACCGATACAGTGGACTGGCGACATGGGCGCCGTGCTGCACGAGGGAGACGAGGATGCCGAGAAGGCGCGGGAGCAGCAGGGTGCTGAGAGCAAGCAAGAAGAAGCGCCTGACCCCCGCCGTGCATCTTCGGGCCCGATGTTACCCGGCGCATGGGCCTTGACACCGAGCGAGGAGAAGCCCGACGCGATTGACCGCCAGAATGAGATCGATATCACTGCTTCGCCGAAGATGACGCATGAGGGAGTAGAGGATGGGAAGCCCCGTGACCTCGAGGCGCGTGTCGCGTCCCCGGAGCTCGTCGAGCCTGGTACGGGAGTACGGCAGAGCGAGGCGGGGCTGATAGGCGTCATGGCTTCCGCACCCGAGGCGGCGCGCCCACCGGGACCGGAGCATGCGAAGAATGGGTCGGGCCAGGGATGGGTGCTCGTCAACGTCGAAGGCCGGGAGGCTCCGAGCGGAGGTCAAGCACCCACGTCCGCGGATGGCTCTCCTGACAAGGCTCCGTCTACGCCGCTGAGGGAGACACACCACAACCGATCTCCGTCTGCGCATCGGTCCAACTCGTCGGGAATATCGCCTGCGGCCAAAGCGATCGCAATCCAGGATGCGATTGACGCGAGGGAACGCGCGAAGGGTGGGAAGCAGCCGTCGAATAAGTCGTCTCCCAAACCCGTCAAGCGCAATTCTGGTCTTGTCTCTCCGACACCAGCGAGCCCTACTGCCGGTGGAAGCGGCGGGCTGAAGCGACTACTGTCTCTCTCGCGGTCCAAGAAGCCCCCCTCGGACTCGACGGACTCGACCTCGTTGCTTTCTACTGCATCGACAGATGCGGCTGACACGACCGAGAGTAGTGCGAAGGATAAAAGCAAGGGCGGCGGCAAGGCTCGGTCGGGGTTCCGTGACCGGCTGCGGAAGCTGGGGACGCAGGAGACGAAGATTCTGGAGGACAAGAGGATGAGCGTCGACTGATCCCGTTTTATTTTGCTTTGGACATGACTGACACTGGAACGGCGAGACTTTGGACTATTAGCTTCTACTTCTACGCGCTGACGACTGACACTCATTGACAATACCCATAATCTACCCTGGTACCTACCTGATCTGTTGTGATTTATGGCCCTCCATTACTACTACCCATTTCTCTCGTGTTTCGTGTTCCATAGCTTTTTATGTAGCTTTCTAGACTTTTTGTCTACCCGTTATTCTTTATGCTTTGACCATTTCCTAGCCTTACTTTGCACGAAATTTGACGACGTTTATGACGGTGCATTACAAGTGAACTTTGCGTGAATACAGAATTGCTACGAACGCGTCCAGCTAAAAAAAGCCACGTGATTCATTTTCCCAATCATGTGGCAGCTATACAGCGTACTTACAGCGGTATGTACTCGGTGACCGAATCTCTTCACATGCCCGCCGCCGTGTACGGAGGTTTCATACGCTCAAGCCGCAGAAAGGAAACGGAATAGAGACGCAAAGCCGTACTGATACACGTGTGCTGAAGGTTTCCTATGGATGCGGGGGAACAAATACGGCTGAGAAAATTTGAAGCGCGGTGACTTCGAAGTACGTATATGTGGCGGAGAAAGCTGGGGGGACCGTGTGGCAGGATGAGGCGCTGAACGAGGGGGTCAATATGAGCTCCCTTGATGCAAAGATATAGCAGGAGAGTTGGGGGCACTCACAGCGAGACGCCAATCTGACGAGGTAGCCACGTCTCCCCGATCTCCCGAGGGCCGAGCTGCTGCTGCGGCAGAACTCTCCACAACGAAACAGTGAAAATAGAGAAGTACACAGATGCTGTCGTCCTTAGCGTAGAGCACGGTAGGAGTATATTTCGACACAGCCTAGTTGCGCAAAGGAAAGCGGTAGATGAGCTGAAATCGTGGGCACCGGTCGGTCCTGGACCACCTGCGCATAAGCCGGTCGACTGTTCATATATGATCCTTGAGACAGCTTGCACCTTCCAGCAGCGGTTCTTATATCGAGCGAGAGTCCCCAAGGCGGTAAAGAGCGAGCAATATGAGTTGAGCGGGTTGAAGAAAGGAGCGTTGAAAAAACGGAACGGCCGGAGTTGGCGCTTGGGCTTTTTACAGGAGGAAGTGCCAGTGGGGCGGCCCATCTCCTGCCCTCCTGGCCCCGGCCATTCCCTTTTCTTTCCCGCACCCTCACCGCCCGACTCGCGCAAGTGGCCCAAAAAACGCAATGCCCACCTGCAGACGCAAACGCGTCGTCCTCACCGAGCCCTCGCATTCTCTCCTCCAGGCTGCAAAGGCAGATCCCAACAAGGAGGTCTACTATCTCGAACAAACCGGCGAGATTTTCGAGTCTTACGAGTACGCACGCCCCCGTTTCATCCACACCGATACGCTTCCGAGCCTTACCGCGCGCGTTCACCGCAGTGCATACGCTGCGCGCATGTCCTTCTACAGGCTTAAACAGTTCCAGTGCGAGGTCACAGGCAGGAGTAACATGGACTACTTTCAGGCCATCGAGAGCGAACTTCAGGAAGCGCGAACCATGCACTCCAGGTTCTCCGAACCCCTCAAACCTGCCATACTCAAGGCGGTTCAATGGCGTATGTCCTCCCAGTCCGTTTCAACTCTTCGACGTGTCCGTGTTGACGAAACTTGTCCGACTGCTAACAGAGGTCATGGGCCGCCTGGACCATCTCGTCGAAGCAGTCTACGACCGTTTCAAAGACCGCTACTTTGTAGAGGAACGTACGTGCCTCCGTTACAGACATCGATCCCGCCCTTCGACGCTGACTTTTCGGTCCCGCCACACAGGAGTATTCGTCGACGTGCAAGGCGACAAGTGAGTGTATCCCACCCTTCCGCCTCCCCCAGTCTCTCACCAACCCCGCTCCCAGATTCTATGCGAAAGTCGTGCAGGTCTTTGCGCCAAAACACGGAGACGCCGCCGCCGGCCCAAAATCCTCACCCGTGCGAAACGGCGCCTCCTCCTCGACCGACCCCATCCCGTCTCCGCTCCCCGAAGAGGACCAGCCTATACACAACATCAGCGGCGACCTGAAAATCCCCGCGAAGGACGCGATGGCGGGCGACGACCCGGCGAAATATTTTTATAAAGTACAGATTCTTGAAGAAGAAAAGGGCCCCGAGCGAAGCAAGTCGCACGCGAAAGATACTGGCAAGGCCAAGTGGAACGGCAGCCTGATGGAGGTGCAGTGTTCTGTCATGAGGTGCGCACTTCCAACATAGCAGTGTCTGAGCTACATACTGAATTACCTCGCGTAGTCGCGATCGCCTGGCATTCTCGAAATCCATCCTGCGCCGTTTCATACGCGACTGTGTCGACCGCGACGCGGCCGTTGCCTCGCCGTGGACCGTCAAGCCAGCCATAGCCAAGCGATACGGCGTCGACTCTGTCATGCCGGAATTGACGCGCAAGGGTGTGGAGAGCATCAAGAAAGGCGAGATCGACAAGCGTAAAAAGGTGTGGGAAGACAAGGAGGGTCCTCCTACTAAAAAGCAGAGGAAGTTGACCGCGGTTCAAGAGGAACGAGGTAAACCCTCTACTATACCACCTTATCCCCGTGATACTAAACCATTTCTAACCCAGCCGAGAAGAAGGAGCGGGAAGCCCGCGAGAAAGCCGAGAGGCAGTTATTGGCGAAGGAGGAAGCAGAACGAGCGGCAGCCGAGAAGAAAAAGAAAAAGCCCATACGCTATCCAACCGAGGACCTGGATGTGTCATTGTCCGACAAGGAGAGGAAGGCTGGGATGAAAGTGCAGCGGCCTGTTCCCAGCAAGACCGCCATTCCTTTCAACGACGAACACGGCTCGTTCGAAAGCTTCTTGATGAGCTGGAATTTCTTGGTCGTCTACGGGTATGCGCTGTCTCCATGTCATCAGTGCTCCCCAGGTAGACTAACTCGCTTCTATTTGCGTAGGGCACCGTTGCACCTATCAAGCTTCACGCTCGACGAGTTCGAATATGCAATGCGTCACTCCGTCATCGACCCCCCATGCCAGATCCTCGCCGAAGTGCATTCCACACTCATATACAACCTACGCACTGTGCCATTTAAGCGGCACAGCGCTGTCCTTTCGCTCATGCACGACGACGACGTGGAGATAGAAGAGGATGACCGCGTTCTGGGCGTCTCGAGCGAGCAGCTGGTCAGCGCCATGGCTGACGTGGGCAACAACTGGGAACGCGTTCCTCTGCGCGCATCTGAAGGTAGAGCTGGGTGGCAAGATGCGCTCGTCGGGTGTCTCAAAGATGTAAGTCAAATCGACCCTCCGCAACGCAAATCATCGTACTCATGCATATATATATCAGCACGCTACTCGAACGAAATTTCCCCGCATGCGCGAGATCTTGACACGTTTACTATTTGCCCCCGACCCCGCGGCCGCCCCTAACGAGCCCTCAGCTTCATCGTCAAGTTCTAGGGATACATCAAGCCCGCCTCCGTCCACGTTATCAATACCATCCACCCCCGATGAACGCTACCACACTCTCCCTCCAGCAGACCGTATCGCTATCCTGTCGTTCATGTGCAATCTGGCAATCTCGAGCAAGGCCATTCACTTGCATATGGAGTATTGCGAAGAGCAGCTGACCGCTCTGCGCAAGGAGAAGATCGAGGTCAACCGCACCAAGAAGCAGCAGTAAGCCCAGTGCCTCTCTTGATGAACTAAATGGCTTACGTCGATGTTTCTTTTAGCTTGGAGGACATGAATGTACTGAGTGGCGAGGCCAAGGAGGAGCAGCCTGCTCCAAAGGCGGAGGATGAAGACGTTCCTATGCACGACTCCAGCGACCTTTCAGATCTCGAGCCTTCCGAAGGCGGCTCCGAAACGTCTACCGGAAGCGGCCGCCACAAGAACTCGTCGTCGCGGCAAAAGGACCTCAGGCACAAGGCGCAGACCCAGGCGCACGCGAAGCAGCGCGAGGCTGCACGTGCGAAGGCTGCGGCCACCAAGCAGGCGCTCGCGGAGCACCGCCGGCTGGACGAGGAGGTCAACAAGATCGAGCGCAAATTGGAGGGCATCGAGAGGGAGTTTAGGAAACTGTTTGGGGCGATCAGGGTTAAACCTATAGGCAAGGACAGGTTTCACAATCGGATATGGTGGTTTGACGGAATGGGCTCTGCATCCCTGGTGGGCAGCGGAGGTGTTGTTCAATACGGGACCGGGAGGATATTCATCCAAGGCCCGAGCGAGTTCGACGTGGAGCTCCTTGAGAGGAGAGAGGAGAACGACGTGGAGGCGCGACGTATTGAGGAGGAAGGGGAGGGTATGTTGCGCGTTGGCGAATGGGCGGTTTACTCCGATCTCGAAGAGGTTTGCCTCCATATTTTCACCGTTCGTTTCAAGACCCTAACGTCCTCGATAGATCGATGAGTTCCTGACGTGGCTCAACCCCAAAGGCGTCCGTGAACTTGCTCTAAAAAATGCACTCACCAAGTGGTGGCCTCACATATCCCCTGGCATACGAAAACGCACAGCGGTAGGTTGAGTCGCCTCTCTCACTGATAGCGCTCGCTGAATGTGATGCAGGACCTGCACGCAAATGCGAAGCTTCCTGAGGCAAGACGGAGCACTCGCCACAGTGGGGCTGGCCACGATATCTCCAGGGAGCCGTATATGCTCTGGACCAACCGTCGCGCGGTCAATCCAACGACATGACTGAAGACCATCGCACCGTCCGCTTTCCCCTCAACTTTCCAATGTTATAATTTGCATAAGAATACGGACATCTCATTACCGGGCCTACATTTGGCATATTTGTTTTTGCATCCACTGGATTGTTGTTTAGACCAATCAGATCATATTTTATTTTGTAGTTTGCCTTCGTTCTGCAGCTGCGACAACGTTGAACGTTGAACCTATGTAGCCTCGTCTGCGCTAATCACCCAAACACCCGACCTCTATCTACTTGCAGGCTAACTGTAACATGTAAGGTCTCCTTCCAGGCATGTCCCACCCTGCTTCAGCTTCAACAAAGTTTTTTATCGGGCGGATCAAGAGGGTTCTCTAGCAAGAAGACAGCATCTCATCCGAATGTTCTCGGTTGTACCTGCATTTCGAATTTTTCCTCGGTCCGGAGTCTTTGTCCTGAACTTATAAAATGGGGTCGACGAAACGGAGCACTTGTTACTTCAAGTTGAAGTCGCGAAACCGCCATCTGCTGTTTCCTTATCTTTGCTCCACAGAGTGCTCACGAATAACGACTTTCTACGACCTGCCATGACATCCTTACCCACCTATTTCACGGTCGGTTCTGCTTCCAGCGCGCAGAGCGGTGTTCGCGATGCTATTGCCTCTTGTGAGCTTGTCTTCGCGTCTAGTCGCGCTCGAAAGTCGCATTAACACCCTTTTTTCAAGACCGTCGCGCGCAATACTTGAACGTAGGCTCTACCGTACCGTCCGTATCAGGTACATCGGGCCCTTTGTCCTACGACGAAGAGTCTGGTCTTGTCTCTCCAATTGGCGAGGAAGTAGAACAAGACTCAGACGACGAGCGCGAGAACGAAGACGAAGATATAGACATCCCTACTCCCCGTGCCCCCCACGACTCCGTCGATGAATTACAGTGGGACGACCTTCCAAACGAGTCCAATGCTGGACAGCCCTCGACTACTGACGCGTCTCACCTCTCACCTCCTCCAATTATTGCGAGGCCATCATACCTTCATGCTACAAAACCTTCAAGGTCGCCGTCGCGCAACCCCGATGAATCCACCCCCTTGTTGCGAAAAGCGGTCTCGTTCTCAGCTGTGCCCACTCCCCGGCGCGCCTCGGCCTCCGGAGATGTAAGTCAAGCCAAACCTGCAGATTCACCACAGCAAAATTGGCAGCACCCAAGGCCAACTCTGGTTCGCCGGTCGTCAACGGCCTCATCTAAAAGTATCAAACACAATTATGGCGGCAAGAGTACCTTCGGCCAAACAGTAAGTTCTGAACTTACATCCCACGCCTAGGACTTACACCCTCTTTACAGCTATTCAATTCGATAGCCATTCTGCTCGGCATCGGAATGCTCTCTGAGCCGCTGGCTTTTGCATATGCAGGCTGGATTGGCGGGACCATTCTTATCGTGTTCTATGGATTCATCACTTGCTACACGTATGGATCTATCTATTTTCGCGGCTTTCTCTCCACCCTAACGTCATAATTCAGCGCAAAGCTTCTAGCTCATTTAATCCTGTCAGATCCCCGTCTCCGGTCATATGCGGACATAGGTCGGAAAGCGTTTGGCCCAAGGTCATCTCCATTCACGAGCGGCCTGTTCTTCCTGGAGCTCTTCGCCCTGAGGTTGGTCGAGTTCATTCCTTACCATATATATCACTAAGGGCTTTTCGCAAACAGTGTGGTCTTAGTTACACTTTACGCTGACTCCCTTCATGCCATTGTTCCGACGTACTCATCAAATACTTACAAACTATGGGGACTTGTAGTGTGAGTACCCGTCTCGTCATCTCGTCACGGCGAAAAAGATCTAATCTGCGGTACTTGAACGTAGGTTGATTCCGACTGTATTCCTCCCACTCTCCCTGTTATCTATCGCGTCGATATTAGGCATCCTTTCGACGCTCATGATAATCGTTGTCATATTTGTGGACGGATTACAAAAGACCCAGGCTCCGGGAAGTCTATGGCAACCCATGGAGACAAAGCTAGGCATCGAAAGTTTGGGCGAACTGGGTGTCGCCTTTGGTCTGTTCATGGCAGGGGTGCGTATACACCTGGGTCTACTATGTCGTAGAAACTCACGCGGCGCGTCTCTAGTTCTCCGGGCACGCTGTCATCCCTTCGTTGGCGAGGGATATGGTCAACCCTGACGAATTTGACAGCATGATCAACTGGGCTTTCGGAATCGCCACCATTGCCTATGCTGCCATTGGTTCTGCTGGATACCTTATGTTCGGGCGCCTAGTCAGCGACGAGGTAGGACCTGCATTTTCACCGTTGGTTCGCTGTATTCTAAAGCCTGCATGGTAATAGGTCAGCCGGGACCTTCTGGAAACCCCTGGTTTCAATCCGCTCCTCAACGAGGCAGCCTTATGGATGCTTGTCATTGCCCCACTGTCCGTACATCTTTATAATCTGTATCTACGTCGGCTCATCGCGATTTTTCTCGTAGAACAAAATTCGCACTTGCAACTAGACCGGTATGGTTCTGCCTCAATTCGCACCTTACCACAGAGTCTAACTTCTCTTTATTAGCTCAATATAACCCTGGAGATCATGTTGGGCCTCGACAACAACCCACCGAGCTTCTCGCCTGAAGATCACCCCGTCAAGCCCACAGAAAATACCCCACGCGAAACCTCGCGCTTCACGCTCAGAAACGCCCTTATTGTCGTGGAAAGGACGACATTTGCTCTGCTCTCTGTAGCAGTCTCCATACTCGTGCCCGAGTTCAGCTCGCTGATGGCTTTCCTCGGATCGTTCTCTGCTTTCATTCTCTGCGTCATATATCCTGTACTATCGAAGGTGTTCCTTGCGGGGAAGTGCGGAGCTTTCGACGCTTTCTTGCTTACTGTAGCTATTATCATGGCGGCTTGGGGGACGGGGGCTGCTTTCTGGTCAACATAGATTGATGTACTATGTCCTTCCTGATATACCCGCAAATATAGTTCTAGTGTTTCGACTGTGAAGCATGAAGTCCAAGAGAAACTGTCTGATTCAAAACATCTAGCGTACATAGGTACAGGATGCAAGAAAACCAGTGTCTGCCGCCTACTACGAAGTCGCGGCGTGCGCGATAATTTTGTTGAGTTCTGAGATATGCATGAGCGACATTGCAATCAGTTGGGATGGCGTAAACATACGTTGCAGTTTGATAGACTCCTGGACAACAGTCGATTCGATCTGGTTGTCCGGGTTTGGCGGAATGGTGTATACACCTGTGGCAGCATCGACCGTCCAGCCAAGTTTTGCGCCATATGCCTCCAATTCAGGTCCTTTTGCTAATTATCAGCCATGATGCAATTTTTAACCGAGAGACAAAACGGACCACTCAGATTGAGATAAGAGCCAAGCCTGTCGCTCCCAATGCGCGTGAAAGCAGCCTTCACGGCGCGGACCACAACATCCCGTACGGCATCTTCGAAGCCCACACACTCGACGGTATAGTTGTCCCGCAAAAGGGCCAACTGCTCAGAATGGAAGGTCGACCAGAACGTCGGGAATCGACATTGCTGCAATAACGTGTGGAGGCCTGTGAGGACGGGCAGGAGGACGGGAAGTGGATCGGGCTCGTCGAGGTTCGCGTTGACGGGCCGTTCGTCAAGAAGGGATATGCACAGGTTGAAATCGGGGAAGGGTGCCGCGGTGAGGGCTTTGAGAAGGATGTTGATCACAACGTCTGCGTTGTAGAGATCGGCATTGAATTGGTACCTAGGATGTCAAGAGCGAAGGTCGGCAACAGTGGTCAGTGGGATTGCAAGTGATAACGCACAGTTTTAGGATCGCAAGGTTTGCGAGACAATCGTACTCCTGGCTGCGTATTTGATGGTAGAGGTAGTCCTCGAGAATTCCGACGTTCGAAGGATTGTATCGGTCTTAACGGATGATCAGTGGGATGAAAAAGTTGCTCGTGGTTTCTACTACGCACCAACACCAGATACGAGATTCTCTATAAGTTCTGTCCTTGTAGGAGGGGAAACCCACGAAGAGCTAGCGACAGACATGGCGGTAGGAGGAAGGTCACGACTTTTTTTGGTGCCGGTGGCTGAAGATCTCTTTCACCTCTATCGACGCGACCGCGACTGTCATAAATCATGGACTTGGATCCTAACGCGCAACCCCCGCAGCCTGACTTCGTGGCGGACAATAATACCGATTATGAAATGGCTCACGACGAGGACCTGACCGAGGAGCAAGAGCAAGAATCAAAGCCCAATCATCAGCTTGAAACCCCACCAGCGCCCGCACCCTCTGTACCTGCCGCCGATCCCCCACTCCCTATATCATCGGACGTACAAACGAGGAAACCTAATTACAGAACGAAATACATTCTCAGCGGACACGCCCTATCCATATCGTCCCTCAAATTCAGCCCGGACGGGTCTACCCTCGCATCTTCCGGTGAGTCTTTCCCCCACCGTTCTACCGGGCGAGGTTGACTGATTTTCTCCCCGACGTTGGAAGAGAAGCTGCCGACAAGCTCATAAAGCTATGGGACGTGTATACCGGGGAGATTACCCGTACATTGGAAGGCCACACCGAGGGCATTTCGGACATCGCTTGGTCGCACGACGGAGAGTTCCTCGCGTCTGCCTCGGATGACAAGACCGTTAGAATCTGGGGGATGGACACCGTAAGTATCTATGCTCTCCTTGGTGACTTGGCACCGTCACCCACACTCATACGTGGACAGGGCAAGACAGTGAAGACGCTCCGAGGACATACGAACTTCGTTTTCTGCGTAAATTTCAACCCACATTCAAATTTACTCGCCTCTGGTGGCTTCGATGAGACTGTTCGAATATGGGATGTCGCCCGAGGTGAGTTCCACTAATTTTTCCATCTCCATGAATTGAGTGAGTACTTACGGTCTCCTCAGGAAAGTTATTGCATAATATCCCGGCTCATTCTGATCCAGTCACGTCTGTAAGCTTCAATCACGACGGAACATTGATCGTATCTTGTGCAATGGACGGCCTCATGTAGGTTTGCGACGCCTTCTTGCTAACTACACTGACTACATCTCCAATATCTCCACAGACGAATATGGGACTCCGACTCAGGGCAATGTTTGAAGACCTTGGTCGACGATGATAATCCAATTTGGTGAGCCTTCCCTCCCTCCCGCAAATGTCGTTGTCGCTGATCCTTCTTCATCAAGCTCGCACGTAAAATTCTCCCCGAACTCCAAATTCGTGTTGTCCGCTACACAGGACTCGACCCTTCGGTTATGGAATACGCACACCTCGCGTTGTGTGAAAACCTACACAGGGCATGTCAACCGCACGTACTGCATTTTTGCCTGTTTTGTCGTGTCCAGTGCAGGGCAGTACGTTGTTAGCGGGAGCGAGGATGCGAAGGTCTTCTTATGGGATCTCCAGAGCCGAGAAGTTGTGCAAGTGCTAGAGGGGCATCGGGGTGCGTCAGACCCTTTATTACTGCTGTTACACTGTCTCACTGTACTGCCCGGTAGATGTCGTCATGGCGGTAGCGGTAAGCAGATTTCTAAATGTCTCGGGATCCGATATTTACGCTGAAGATTTCTAGACACACCCGACACGAAACATAATCGCGAGCGCGTCGATGGAAAAAGACCTGACCATTCGCTTGTGGTTCGACAAGGAGGACAATTGAATCCCTGTCGCAGGGTCTAGTGCATAGGACTTTTCACTAGATGTTGTAAAATTTTGTTGTATCTTAGCCTCATGGCGCTCATTGTGTACCATGACCATGGCAGCGGCACAGCCGACACCCACAGCTTTCTCTCCGCGCGTATGCTAGTTGTCGCGACCACATTCTAGGTTGTTCTTGAAGGCGCTAACCGGGACCGCCACATCTATAAGTCAGGCTGGCTCAGCCAATCGGATGTCGCTGTCGGATACCCCGGCAGCGTTCCGATGCCTTATAAACGAGCCGCAGTCTCTCGCCTTGTCTTTATCTCTCGTTCCTACCACCACTACCAATCCATTCAAACCAACTCTTCATACTCCCAGCATGCAGATCTTCGTAAAGACGCTCACTGGAAAGACAATCACCCTCGAGGTAGAGTCGTCCGACACTATCGACAATGTCAAGGCCAAGATCCAAGATAAGGAGGGGTATGTACACTTTCGCTACACTGGATGCCTGAGATAGCAAACTCATCATTTACATTTACCTATAGCATCCCGCCCGACCAGCAGCGCCTGATCTTCGCCGGCAAACAGCTCGAGGACGGCCGTACCTTGTCGGACTACAACATTCAGAAGGAATCCACCCTTCACCTGGTGCTCCGTCTTCGTGGCGGCATGCAGATCTTCGTCAAGACCCTCACCGGCAAGACGATCACGCTGGAGGTCGAGTCCTCGGACACGATCGACAACGTGAAGGCCAAGATCCAGGACAAGGAAGGCATTCCTCCTGACCAGCAGCGTCTGATCTTCGCTGGGAAGCAGTTGGAGGATGGTCGCACCCTTTCCGACTACAACATCCAGAAGGAGTCTACTCTCCACCTCGGTAAGCCATCGTCGCTCATTGTGCTTGTTCTTCCGTGACTGATCGGTTGTACAGTCCTTCGTCTCCGTGGTGGCATGCAGATCTTCGTTAAGACCCTCACGGGCAAGACGATCACGTTGGAGGTTGAGTCTTCGGACACGATTGACAATGTGAAGGCCAAGATCCAGGACAAGGAGGGTATCCCTCCCGATCAGCAGCGCTTGATCTTTGCTGGCAAGCAGCTCGAGGACGGGCGGACACTTTCGGACTACAACATTCAGAAGGAGTCCACTCTTCATCTTGGTAAGCCCTGATGGTCGCTATTTGCTATGAAACTACATTTAACACCGCTATCATTACAGTTCTTCGCCTTCGTGGCGGTATGCAAATCTTCGTGAAGACCCTCACCGGCAAGACGATCACTCTTGAGGTGGAGTCTTCCGACACCATCGACAACGTCAAGGCGAAGATTCAGGACAAGGAGGGTATCCCGCCTGACCAGCAGCGCCTCATCTTCGCTGGCAAGCAGCTCGAGGATGGACGGACACTTTCGGATTACAACATCCAGAAGGAGTCTACTCTTCACTTGGGTGCGTACCTGTTGTCGTCGCTCTCGAATTGCATATGCTTATTCTCCTGCCTGTAGTCCTTCGTCTGCGTGGTGGAAACTGAACTCCTGGGTGTCTCTGTATTGTTGGATATCTTTTGTAACATCATCGTCATCACGGCCACACGTCTTTAATGCGATTAGCGTTCTCTCTATAGTGCATTGTATCTGCAAGTCTAAGCTTTATAGTGCGTTGTAATCAAAGTTGAAACAGTTGAACTTTAAACTAAAGGCTTCACTTGTTGTTGGCTCGTCTGACTGCTTCGCATAGATATTAGAAAAGTAGCCGTCTACTCGTAACTTGCGGTGGGTCGTCCTGCATTATGTCTACACGATGTGTTGTGGTACAGCGGTCATAAACAACCATATGCATTTTATGCCAGTAAATTCATAACATGGGGTGCAGCAGGTGGTAACGAATCTAGAATGCGGCCTGTTGCTCGACGTAAGGCTCGGGCTGGTATCCCTCCTGAGGCTGCTGGTATGCACCAGCGTCCTCCACTGGTGGCGCAACGGCGGGGACGACAACGGGCTCGCGCTGCTCGGATGAGGGCTCGGATACGATTTTGTCGACGGGGGGTTCGAGGACTTGTACGGAGTCGGGGAGGGGCTTGCGGGGGCCGAGCTGGCCCTCGGGATCCCAGCCCTTCATGCTAGCAGCCGAGTGCATCAGTTTATCATCCACAAGTGGAGGACGGCGTGGGCGCTTACATCTTGACCTTGATTCCGAGGACACCCTGCTTGAGCAGAACGTGGCGGACCGCGTAGTCAACGAAGTCACGGGCGGGTTGACCGGAGTGGATCATGAACCCGTCGGTGAACTTCATCGACTTAGCACGGGCAGCACGGAGCTTTCCAGAGACAACGACTTCACAGCCCTTGGCACCAGACTCCATAACGAAACGGAGGACACCATAGCATGCTCTGTAGATTTACTGTCAGAGCTACGCAAAGATAATCTAATCTTTGAAACGCACCTCCGGACAGCGAGACCACCCAGGAGCTTGTACCGTAAACTCTCGCACTGAGCGATAGCAGACAGTCCACGGTATTGAACCTTCTCCGCGTACAACTCGAGCGCATTTTCGGGGAACTTGAACCGCTTCTGGACGAGCGCGGTAAGCTCACGGATACGACGACCCTTCTCTCCAAGGACCTCCTGGGTGTGGGTTGCGCGGATGATAATCTGTAGGAGGCTAATTGAGAGTCTCCCATATAAACCATCGGTAGGAGGCGTACCTCCGTGCGGGCGTGTGTCACACGGACATCACAGCCAGAGTAACCTTCCTCGGCAAGTTCACGAGTGAAGAATTCGTTGAGTTCGGCGCGGAAGACACCGTCAGCGACGAACTTGCGCTTTTTGCTGATTTGGGTGGACATCTTGAGGAAGGATGTGCTATAGAAAACGCAGATCGAGTGTTAGCCTGAGCTCTGGCGAAAGTGCATCATCCGAAGGGTGTAGAGTCCATCCATCCCATCTGAACGCAAATCCTGCCCATTCTTCCACAGATTCTGGGACTGTACCCTCAACAGCTCGACAAATGGACAGCACGAAGACGAACCTTGAGGAATGCCAACCAGGGAGGGACGAGAGACTTGACGAATGGGCAATCTGGGCACAGATGGATAGCACGCCTCGGGTACCGGCGACTTCCGAAGCGGAGCTTCAACGAGAACGCATAAATTCATTTTTTCGCGACTTGAACGACACCGCGCCCTTCTCTTCTTCCTCTTGCGTTCGCAATTTTGCAATGGCCAGGTGAGCACCTTTCGAATGTGGACAATGTCGCTCCATCCCATCCTTTCTATCCATCTATGAAGAGTGTTGAATTCATTCAACCCCAACTGGCACCTCTTAGTCGACTTAATGCACGATCAACGAGCCTAGCTCGCGTGTCTTACTGACATAAACGACGTTCTGAGTTTTACTTTCTCGTCCTTATCTTGCCACCTCTTTTCGACAGTTTGCTGACGAACTTTCATTGCTCCAGGTTATCGCACTGTGTGCAGCCATTAGAGATGGCCGTCATTGCTTCCCCTACGCGTTTCTATGCACACGCTACGCCTGTATACACGGTTTACAAATATCATACTACGTCGATGATGATTATCATGTCTGTCCTGGAAGTACTGAAGACATCTGTAAACATATGCAACGTCGACGTCGGTTTACCATCTCTTTTCACCTCTGTATGTTCGGAGAGCTAAGTAAGGTTCATGCCCAGTGAAAATCGACTTGAATGCTGTGGAATTACAACGAACCGCAGCGAAGGAAGCACAGTGCAATCAAGTGCAATAGAACGCAAGTGAACTGCGTCGAATTGAGAACTTCACTTTACGTTACCTCTGCACAACCTCCGGATGCATCAAATAAATAAAGGAGGATGTTCGAGTCTTGCCTTTGTACATTGAACCGTGTCTAACGCTGTCGAATGCGCAACTTTCTCTTTTGACTTGCTTTCCACGATTCACAAATACACGGACTTGTCTTTTTCTTGGGCTTGCGGCGACGTAAACAACCCCAAATGTTGGACTTAGCCGCAATCCGTCGACGCGACACTCTTTCTTACCTACCACCACCATGTTCCCCGCCCCAGACTCTCGCACCTCCCAGCCATCGATCGACGACGACAACGACAACGACAACGACGACGACGACAACGACGACGACGACAACGACGACGACGACGGCCACCACCACCACCACCACCACCACCACCACCAGCTCGTCGCCCTCGCGCATAGCAGACGGTACGCATACTGACCTCCGAGTCCCCCCCGGATCCCACTCGCTCGAATCGCGCCAAGAACACCAGCAAGCACAGGTAGTTCCCTTAACGGTGCTCGGCAAGCGCGCGAGTGATGCGTGCAGCACGCTGCTAGAAATGACGGTGTCGCACATGAGCTTCGGGAGGTATGTCAATAGCTACACTACAAATGACTACGACTGACTCCCCCGTGTAGCAAGCCGTCCCCTACCGACAAACACCTACGCCGTCCTGACTACACGCCGCCGCCCGCCCGCTTTTCGAATTGTGCGTTAACATGCATAATGCGTAGGGCAGCTGCTAACGTCGCAACAGGTGTCGCGCAGTTCTGGGCGCGAGATATCCTGCTAGGGAGATGTTTCGAGTGTGGGGAGCTGGGAGCCGTTTGTCAATTAGCTTTGTAGATACCGTTCCTCGTTTTGTAAGTAGTCGCGTACGCCGCCGTAGGCTGCACCAATGCAATTTCTATCTGCTTCATCCTATGGTCGTACCACATTCAATATCATTCAATGGCAAACAATGAGTAATATGCAATATGCAATTGCTTTGGAATAGATTGCATGCATTTGATGGTATTTTCGACAGCATTCAATGGCATTCATTTTTGGAGTGCAAAAAATGTAATCAGGTGGAACGCGAGTGAACGCGATTGAACTCAGACTTCTCGTTCGTACACGTTCGACGCGATTCGCTGCCATTCAAGTCGATTTTCACTGGGCCTCAAGCTTCGCTGAGTACTCATGCCAAGGACTACTTGCATCCTTTTAAGCGATCTCAAACTGTTCCTCGTCATAAGTTTCGTCCTGAACGTTTATGCACCCTACGATAAGATGCTGATGTTGTATCTCGCGCTGATAACCGGATGTTTTGAGCGTGGCGTTCCAAGCACTATATAGTCCTTATCAGTCACGGCGCGCCCCCGTTCAAACCCCCTGCACTACGATGTCGAAAACCTGGCAAGAGTTAGTTGCGGACAAGAAACAGCGACAGGCCGACTCCATTCCTAAGGAATGGATCATTACGCCGCCTGACGAGAGCGTTCTTGATGTCACAAGTATCCCCGAGGCGTGTGGTTTGCTCTCACCGAAGGAGATAGCGATAACCGGGTCCAGCGTCGAGGTTTTGTTGCAGAAACTTGCTGCCGCGGAATGGTCATCTGTCGAGGTCACAACCGCCTTCTACAAGAGAGCGATTATCGCGCAGCAGCTGGTAAGTAATATTGCTATCACCTACGCCCCGAGTTCTGACCTTCGTTCTTGTCCGATTCTTCGAATAGGTCAATTGTCTCACCGAGATATTTGTCGACCGTGCTCTTGCGCGTGCCGCCGAGCTAGACGAGTACCTTAAGACAAATGGGAAAGTTGTTGGTCCCCTCCATGGGCTACCGATATCGCTCAAGGACCAGGTTAGCATCAAAGGCCTCGAGACCACCATAGGTATGTACATTCCATGTAACATTTATCTTACGTTGCGGACTAATCCTTTGATAGGATATGTCTCTTGGCTAGGACAGTACGCTGAGAAAGACGCAGCCTTGACTGAAATCCTCTATGAATGTGGAGCTGTGCCATTCGTCCGCACCAATATACCACAAACGCTTATGGTACAGCTGCTCTAGTCTTCCTACATTGCACAGCGCACTGAGATTTGAATTTTAGTGGCCAGAGACGCGTAACAACATCTTCGGCAGAACTACCAATCCCTTCAACCGCTCACTCACCTGCGGAGGCTCTTCCGGCGGCGAAGGGGCGCTGATAGGTCTCAAAGGCTCGCCTCTGGGTGTAGGCTCCGATCTTGGCGGGTGAGAGGCTTCAGCCAATACTGCTGTCGTGCAAGAAACTCACACCTCCTGGTCAAGGTCTGTCCGAATTCCAGCCGCCTACAATGGCCTTTACGGCTTCAGGCCTTCCTATGGCCGTATCCCTTACGGTGGATCCGTGAACTCTCTCGAAGGGCAGGACTCGATATTATCGGTTCTGGGGCCTCTATCCTGTGATTTGTACGGCGTCAAAGCGTTCACCCAGGCGGTCGTTAGCAAGAGTCCGTGGCTTAAGGACCCGCTAGCCGTCCGCAAGAAATGGGACGAAGAGGCGTACCAGCTCTCTGAACATGGAGGCGGAAAACAGTTATGCTTCGGTTTTATCTTCAACGACGGCAATGTCGTACCCCACCCACCTATTTCCCGAGCTCTGGAGTCGACCAAGAAGGCTCTCATCGCCGCTGGACATAAAGGTGGGTGCTAAGCTCGCGTAGCCGGACACGGTCGCTCATTATCTACTCTACCAAAAGTTGTGGAATGGACTCCGCTCAAGCACCAGGAAATCTGCGCTAATGCTGTAAGTCCTATTTGTAAAGTTGCAATATACTCCCTAACGCGTGTAGCAAACAGGCTAAAATATGTGAACAGAATTTGATGGCTACCGCATTAATCTGACCTAACTAGTTTTTCTATCACAGGGGATGCTGGTGCTGCCGAGGACTACCGCGTAACGACTGCGCCCACGGGCGAACCAGTGATATCCACCATGGCACTCACTGAAGGCGATGCCTCGGCGGCGGCGTTCCGTCCCAGCGAGCAGAAGACTTCAGCTTACGATCTCTGGCAAATCCAGAGGGAGCGACGTGATTTCCGTCAAGCGTACTTGGACCACTGGCAGAAGTCTGTGGAGATTACCGGAACAGGCCGTCCCGTCGATGCTCTCATCTCACCTGTGGCGGCCTATTGTGCGCCTCCCCACGGGAAGAGCACGTCAGTCCCCACATCTGCGTACCCTGCATACGCTATACTGACCCTAATGTAGTTACATTGACTATACGCTCGTCTGGAACTCGTTGGACTATCCTGCGCTCGTGTTCCCCGTAACGAAGGTTGACCCGTACTTGGACGCCAAGAAACCGGCGCACGAGTTCCTCAGTGCCGCTGATAAAATTAACTACGAGCTTTGTGAGTGTTACTGCCATCTCGCTAACCAGAGCGAGCACACTCATGCCACTTCTATAGACGATCCGGAGACGTTCAAGAACGCGCCCGTCGCGTTGCAAGTCATTGGGCGGACCTTGGAGGAGGAGGCCGTTATCGCCATGTCGGAGATCGTCGACGCGGCTATTCGCGACCTCCCCAGCGTAGAAGGCAAGATCTAGGGTTCGGTGGTCGCGTCGCGTGTTTCATAGGCATGCACCTCGGAGGGCGATGCAGGTATACTTAAGGATAAGGATGTTATGTACTCAAGGAACTTCAAATGTATATGATTACAGTACCAGTGTAGCATGCACATTGCACGAAACATGGAAGAGTCTGTCTTACTTTCGAGCCTCGTTCACGAAGATACCGGCCGCGCCCATGCCGCTGCCAATGCACATGCTAGTGCACAAGATATCTGCGTTTCTCCGTCGAAGTTCTGCCAGGCCAGTTACTACCTGACGGACACCGGCTGCCAGACGTGGGTCAATATATCGAACACGCAGCTCATCAACTAGTCAGAAAGGACTCACTCATGCCCAGAGGATGTGTTATTGCGATAGACCCGCCGCTGAGACTGTATGAATAACTTGCGAAGACGGTAGAAAAACACAACATACTTCGGGTTGATCTTGTCGATAGGTATCTCCAGCTGCTCAACGCAGTATGCGAATTGCGACGCGAAAGCTTCGTTAATCTGTACGAATCACGGCGTAAGTACGTCAAACAAGGCAAGGTCACCCTTAAGTACGCGCCTCCCATATATCAACATCTTCCTTCCGCAGGCCAGTCTGAGCAAGGACCTTGGGGATTGCAGCTACCGGAGAGATGCCCATATACCGCGGTTCCACTCCTGAATACCAGCATCAATTTCAACTCGTTGGAAAGCGGGCAGGAAATTCAAAGCTTACCGACGACACTGCTGCCAACCCATTTACCCAAGATTTCCCAGCCTTCTTCTTGTGCACGAGCACGCGTGGTCAATATGGTGATAGCAGCACCATCCCCAACTCCACTAGCGTTTCCCGCAGTAGTAGCGGCCGGCCCCCAGTTAGGGAAGACAGGTTTCAAGGCTGCTAGCGACTCCGTAGTCACGCCTGGCCGAAATGTATCGTCTACGGATATGGTGGTGCCATTAATCTCTATGGGAATGATTTCTTCGGCAAAGATTCCCGCAGCCTGCGCCTGGAAATATTATGCCTGTGAGTAAAGAACTCCTAGCGTGGTCGACAGTATAAATAAGGCCGGACCTTCTCTGTTCGGTTGTGCGAGATGAGAGCGTATTCGTCTTGCTTCGCACGAGAGATATTGTATGTCTCGGCTACCATCTCAGACGTCCACCCCATGGGCTGAAAACATCAGTCTAAGCGTGTGCCAGGTAGTGCTGCGGGACAGCGTTAAACATCACCTGTATGCAATCATGCGCCTGCGGATTTTGGTCGACGATCTCGCTCACGACGGGGGTCGGACGCGGGCTTTCTTGGCGAGTCAGTACGTTTGTTTCCCATTCGCGACAATATAATTATCACCCACTTTAGAGTCATACTCTCGACACCAAGTGCCAAACCGAGGGAGGTTTCTCCGGACTGTATAGCATGGGCAATATTCCGAATAGCCATTAGTCCGCTGGAACATAGCCTGTTGACTGTGGAAATGGGAACATCGTGGGGTATGCCCGCGGAAAGGGCAGCAGCGCGGGATACGTAGAGCGGCGAAGGTGGATGGCAAGTTCCGACACAAATGTCATCGATCTTGGACGGGTCCAATTTCGTTGTCTCAAGGGAGGCCTACGATAATTACGGAACCATCAACAACTTGTGGGGAGGGACTAGGTGGTGGAACCATTTGTATCGAACACTTACCTTCAGCAACGCACGCAACATCTCGTCGACGGGTGTGTCCTTGAGCTGACCCTTCCTTGCTTTACCCATCGCCGTGCGTTTGGCAAACGTGATGACCACATCCTCTGGGTTCTTTTGGAGGATGGCAGACAGACCCCTCCCGGACTGCGTGGACGCCGCCCTCACGCGACTGGTATTAAGAGGTTTGCTGCTCAAAATCCGTGACCGCAGCATGTTGGTGTACGGGAACAGAAAGCTGTTCGGATTCCTGCCTATTTGACAGTACGTCGTGTATGCCGATACCCCGCATCGCGTTTACTCATAACAGACAATATTTGCCCACGAGGACTCACGAGAATCGGAGCATAGCGGCGAGTCGCAGTCACGATCACTTTTGCGGCAACCACGTGAACAAAATTTAGATCGCCACAGTGCAAAGTGCAGAGCCAGTGAGGAACAAATGGAGAACGCAAGCTCAGATGAGTACATAGCGTCGAGCATTTCTCTAAGTCGATATGCGAGCACGCACAGGAGTACTGAAACGTCGGAGGTTTGAGGCGGGTAACTCCATCCAGCATTGACTACCTGATGTCGACAGACATAACACGGCGAACGAGTGGTAAGACCGTGGATGGGGATGTCCCACTGAGTTCATGAATGAGTAATTAGGATGATCCGCAGAATATACAGTATGGTGTCTGGAATAGAACATTTAAGAATACTTGGGTGGAGTGGCCGAGGTTGTAGCACATACCTGACGTCCCCGACATCTATGTCGAGCCCAGTTGCTCGAGCTTCGCAGCAGCCTTCCGTTCCCGCGTAATAGCACCAAAACACTCTTTGCAGAGATGGTGCGCTTCTTTGGGTGCACCACACGCCGGACAATTCACTATGTCTACAGTGCAACTAATGTCAGATGCACGGACGGCCTTGGTATCGTTGGCGCGTTACTGACTTTGTTTATCCTTCAAGCCCTTGTTCGCACTGCGCATAGACTTTCGTGAATGCGAAACCTTTTTCTTCGGTACTGCGAGAAGAAATGGCGGAAAAAGTTCCAGGAGAGATTGGAGAGTTGGTAAAGCCCATCTGAACGGTGCAGGTGCGACTAGCGAGCTTGGAAATAATAATGCCGATAGCGTTGGTCTCGAGAACACCAGCGCGGGGAATAATGAACGCGTCTGGCGCAAAGCTAGCGAGGCCATGGCGAATTGAGGAGGAGGAGGTGAGCGTCGAAGGAAAGACTAGGGAAATTGCTTCCGAGTCCGACTTCCGATAGTGAACGATATTCGCACTTTCCCATTTGCTCGACAACCGCATCCACCTCGAACGCTCATGTTCCGCCTAACGCGCCCTCTTTTCCAACAAGTCGTTAAACGGACGACGGGAATAACAGGCCTGCCTGTGCACCCCAATCCTCTCCCGGTGCTGACGAAAACATACGAAGCCACCCTCCAATCACTCTCCAGCATCCCCGCGACCTCCGTCTACCGACAGAGCGTAGAGGCACTCACGCAGCACAAACTATCCATTGTCACGGGTGCAAATGGAGACATATCCGCGGTTGAGAAGGGTTTAGACGAGGGACAGATAGAGGAGTCGCTAGACATCGCGAAAGACGAGCTCAAATTGGCATCGCATATGGTTGAATGGAAAGCGTGAGTTGCCATCCCGAATTTCTGCGTCTTGGTTGCTTACATTCTACTCGATAGGTGGGAACCCTTAGAGGAAAAGCCAGAGGCAGGCCAGTGGGAGTACTTCGGCAACACCTCCAATGCGACATGACATGTCTTACGGATGTAACACCTCGGTCTCATATATCCGTTTGCGCCCCCTTGATACGCCGGTTGAATGGCTGTATAGACATCTCATAACCAGATGTGTGCACACGACGCATCACAAGATGAGCGACTCCCTGCGGCTCCCCAACCAAGAGACTGCACGAGCCCGCAGATTCCGGGATCCCGTAAGTGGATTACTGTCACATCAACGGGGTACACTGCCTTCTCCGGACAGCTAGCTGCTATCATAATCCTACCAACAGCAGCACTCTGCGAAACTGCGCAGAACTGCCCTGAGGGCTATGAATTGTCTGGATCCAGGTACGGGCCGGGTGCAAAGCACAATCGTATAAGATCATCGAGTTTACTGCTCAGTATGAGTAAATCTTCTGCAACACGTCGCGAGCATTGCACCACACATACACTGGTCGTATTCACCTACATCTCTTCAGATCCATCGACCATGTCTACGTTCGACGCAGCTGCAGCGTCGCGGGGATATTACAACTGCCCCGAAACCCCATCTCCCGTGGCTTTGTCCGTCAAAGGAGAAGTGAGTAGTACACCACTGGCATATATCTCCTCCGACTGAAAAGAGGCTTTGCTAGATTCCTTCCTGGATATCTGGCGTCCTGTACCGCACAGGCCCAGGAACCTTCAGCATTCCGGCTGATGCGAATGGGGCCATTTTTGAAATACGACACTGGTTTGACGGGCTGGCGTTGCACCACCGCTTTGCGATCCAGAATGGGCAGGTTGAGTATCGTTCGCGCAAAGGCGCCACCGCTATAGAGGACTATATCAAGCGAAATGGCATTTACCCCCCTAACAGTGTGTATCACCACGATTGGCTTATATTGACCTGTTTTCTTAACGCTGTTTTTCGTTAGCTGCTAGCTTCGGTCAAGTCGATCCTTGCGAGAAGCTTCTCGGCAAAATGTTTTGTGGGTGACGCTCACTGTCTCAAGTGGCTTGTGGGCTTACAGTTGTATCTAGCCAAGTTCGCACATTCGCTCTCTCCGATTCCAGGGCCACCTGCCCCAGAAGGGGTGCAGTCGCGGAATGTTAGCGTGACTATATCACTCGAGTTCAACGGGCTCCCGGGCGCACCGTTGGTCTCAAAGACAGATGCAAATTCATTGCAGATACTCGACCGAGTCACTCTCGAGCCTGTCGGATTGACCACTTACAAGTCAGTCCTCCCAGAGCTGGATGGCCCATTAGCGGCTGCTCACGCGGGAGTCGACGACGAGGAGGGCGCAGGTGGAAAGGGATTCTATAACTACACTTTGAAGTTCGGTAGGAAGCCGAGTGAGTGTTCATTTGCTTTCCAGGTATACTTGCTTATATGCATCCGTTGACCCGCATGTTGTTAGCTTATAGCGTATTCAAGATTGACCCGAACGGAAAGGGCAAAGTCCTCGCCGAGATTGATGACGCCCCCGCCGCCTACTTGCATACTGTTTTCCTGACCAAGCGCTTTGTTGGTGATTCATCACCCCTCACTCTCACGCGACCTTCACCGATCCTAATTTACGGCTTTCAGTCCTGGTCATATGGCAATGCGATTACAAGCTTAGTGGTCTGCCAATTCTCATTCACGGCTCGATGTCCGTTAATACCTTCAAGCCCTGGTCTGAAAAGCGGAAAACGTTATTCTATGTCATCGACCGATACAAGGGCGGGGTAGTTGCCAAGTACGTGTCCTCGTTGCTTTGTATGAAAGAGATCAGCCAGTTCACGACATCTGCTTCCTCCAGATACCATTCAGATCCCTTCTTTGCGTTCCATAGTTTAAACTCCTTCGATGACGAGGATGGCTCAATCGTTATTGACATAGCATGCTACAAAAACTTCTCAGTACGGCGATATGACTCTTGCACGGTCGACATGTACTAATGCATATCTCGGACTAGAACCTCGAAGCACTGACACTTGAGAGCCTGCGGCACCCTTCGAAAGATTCTGCAAGTCCGATTCCCACCGCGAGACGTTACAGGCTGCGGGATCCAAGTAAACTGGACGATGCATCCGTAAGCTATCCCGCGACGACAGAGTTTGATCTTGGACCGTCGGCGAATATCGAGCTGCCGACTGTCGCCCCAAGCGTCTCCAGCAGGCCATACCGCTACGTGTACGGGCTGCACAACCATCGCGCGGACGAAAACTCGCCCGTGCTATTCTCCAACGCTCTCATCAAGATTAACATGGAGGACAAGACGTGGAAGGTGTGGCAAACCGCGGATGGAATGCAAATTCCCGGAGAGCCGATATTTGTACCACGTCCCGACGAGAGCGCGAATGCCGCGGAGGATGCCGGGGTGCTCCTGACCGTGGTATTGGATGCGAAACGCGGGGCAAGCGCGCTGGTCGTCATTGATGCCCAGAGCATGCAAGAGCTGGGTCGCGCAGAGATGGACGTTCCTTTCCCCTTTCAATTTCATGTGAGTGCGGGTTTGAACGTCGTACTTAGCCTGCGACGCTAACATGAACCTTCGCAGGGGGCCTTTCAACCTGGGAACGGCAAGTGATGCTTGCCAATTTCGAGACAGACCGTAGGCTCCTGAGAGGAAGGGTGTTAACGCTCATCAATGTACTTGTTCGTGCGACGCAATACGTTTTTTCCGAGTATTTATTCGGCGGTGTCTGATTTTGGGAGATTCGCAGGCAACGCCACTACGGGGACCCCACCCAGGTCGACAAGTACTGCAGCAGGAGATGCAAGTAATATACCTGGGTACACGCGCTGGCGTCTTGTGCAGCCTTAAATGCAAACGGTCCAAGTCAATCCAGCTCAAAAATCAGACGATGAGAGAATGGTCAAAGCAGCCAAGAAGCACTTTTGTATTTCTCAACAACATTCGCCAGACATTAGATGAAAGGCAACGACGCAAATCACTTGACATGACCGCTCGCTGCCAGCTTCGTTATCGTGCATACAAAGGACGTGACAGTAACAACATTGCGGGGTGGTGGTACCAGAGATGTAATGAGTACGGGAAGTAAAAAAACAGAGACTGACGTTGAAAGAGTACAGAGTCTACATCTATTTACTTCTTCTTGATGGCCTTCTCCGCCGACTTCGTCACTAGAAAGGAGGATTGTCATAAGTACGTAGGACGAGCAAGTAGACAAGAGAATGTGCTTACCCTTTCCACCGGCCTTCTCGGTCTTGTCAACAGACTTGATGACACCGACAGCCACGGTCTGCCTCATGTCACGGACGGCGAAACGACCAAGCGGGGGGTACTCGCTGTAGGCCTGAGAAAGAGGGAGAACAGGTTAGTCTTCACATCGTTATACTATAGAAGCACCTGTACACACCTCGACACACATGGGCTTCGAGGGGACGAGCTTGACAATGCACGAGTCACCAGACTTGACGAACTTGGGCGCGGCCTCCATGACCTTACCAGTCCGGCGATCGATCTTCTCGATGAGCTCGGCGAACTTGCAGGCAATGTGGGCGGTGTGGCAATCGAGCACTGGCGCGTAGCCGGCACCGATCTGACCAGGGTGGTTGAGGACAATGACCTGAGCGTTGAAGGACGCGGCCTCCTTAGCGGGGTCGTTCTTGGAGTCAGAGGCGACGTTTCCACGGCGAATATCCTTGACCGACACGTTCCTGGCGGAGGGAAGGAAATAAGCATCGCGAATGTTTGAAGAAAAAGTGCCACATACTTGACGTTGAAACCGACGTTGTCACCGGGGAGACCCTCAACGAGCTGCTCGTGGTGCATCTCGACGGACTTGACTTCAGTGGTCACGTTCGAAGGAGCGAAGGAGACGACCATTCCAGCCTTGATGATACCGGTCTCAACACGGCCGACAGGGACTGTGCCAATACCACCGATCTTGTAGACATCCTGGAGGGGGAGACGGAGGGGCTTGTCGGAGGGACGGACGGGGGGCTCGATGGCGTCAATGGCCTCGAGGAGAGTCTTACCCTTGACGACACCACCCTTGGTCTCCTTAGTCCAGCCCTTGTACCAGGGCATGTTGGAGGACTCCTCCAACATGTTGTCACCGTGCCATCCAGAGATGGGCACGAAGGCAATGGTCTTGGGGTTGTAGCCGACCTTCTTGATGAAGGTGGACGTCTCCTTGATGATTTCGTTGAAACGGTCCTCACTCCACTGCAAGAGACGTCAATGATGTATGCAAGAAAAGCTATGCATGGAAACGTACCTTGGTGGTGTCCATCTTGTTGACGGCAACGATGAGCTGACGCACACCGAGGGTGAAGGCGAGGAGGGCGTGCTCGCGAGTCTGACCATCCTTGGAGATACCGGCTTCGAATTCACCAGTTCCACCAGCAATGATGAGGATGGCGCAGTCAGCCTGGGAGGTACCAGTGATCATGTTTTTGATGAAGTCACGGTGACCGGGGGCGTCGATGACCTGCAAGATGCGTACGGTTAGCGATCGCTTACGATCATCAGATAAGACAATGAGCACGTACGGTGACCATGTACTTCGGTGTCTCGAATTTCCAGAGAGCGATATCGATGGTGATACCACGCTCACGCTCGGCCTTCAGCTTGTCGAGCACCCAGGCTGTGCATGATCGTTAAAATTTTTTGAAAAAAAATGAAGACGAGTCATTTTACGCACCATACTTGAACGAACCCTTTCCGAGTTCAGCAGCCTCCTTCTCGAACTTCTCAATGGTACGCTTGTCGATACCACCGCACTTGTAGATCAAGTGACCGGTGGTGGTCGATTTACCGGAATCGACGTGGCCGATGACTGAAAAAAAGAGATGAGCGATGTCGACGATGTCGACGATCGATAAGATGCTCACCGACGACGTTAACGTGGATCTTCTCCTTTCCCATTTTTAATGACTTCTGCAAGGTGTGTAAATTAGTGTCTGAGACGATTTCAAGAGATCGCAGCAAGGAAAAAAAACGAGCAGACGATACGAAAGAACGACGGTCTTCCCGATGGATTTTCTCGATCGTTCTCGCACAACTACGGCTCGAGAGACCACGACGTGAAAGCCAGGAATCGCGAGCACGAAACAGAGAAAGAAAACTCACTTGAAGAGTAAGGAAGGTGAAAGAAAATGGATGGGTACGGGGGAGGTGATGAGGGGAGGAACGAAAGGGCGGAGGGTTCGAGGCGTTCAGTTATACACGAAAATTTTAATCTGCCATCAGTGTATCAAGATCGCATCGATGGAGACCGATGACTCCCCCATTCGGCACCGGTCCGCCGGCTGTGGCGCAGAAAACCTTGAAACCATCCTCAAGGCTAAGCCAGTGCCAGTCGCTGCATATCGTGCACATCGTTCCACGGATAAAAAAATACAGATAAATTGGTCTTCCCCAGACGACTGCTCGGTACATAGATGGTGGGTTAACTATTGCTATTCTACAAGCTATCGATGGCATACACATAGCCACAATAGCGGCGTGATAGATGGGCACAGGGCAGATGGTAGTGAGTCGGGGGAATGCATGCACGAGTCAGATAAATAGCACGTAAGGAAGATGCTCTTGGACTATGTGGGGGCGTGAAGATAACAGCGCTGGAAACTCCACGGACGCCAGGATGGGACGATTCTCATCGATAATGGGACATCCGAGCCTCGTTGTCTTCCTTTGTCGCCTGCACGCTGCAGCGCGACCGATAGGACTCCAGGATTGCGATGCCATTAAGCTTGTTGAAGCTTTATGCGAAGGGGTTCGCCATCCCCCATCCGCCGTGGCCACTGAGGAACCTGGACTGCAGGACCTTTTCAAAGGTTGGCCGCGCCGCCACATCCACCTTGAGACACGCGCGGACCAGAGCGGCAGCGTCGCCGAGAGCACCGCCACCGTCACTCTCCTCGCCCGAAAGTTCTTTGTCGTCTCCACATCGTTCATCTAGAGCGATCGAAGCGCTGGCGAATGGGGACTCGAGCCCTTCCTGCGCTTCCGAGGCTGTCGTGAAGGGGCATTCACCGACCAGCAGTACGTAGGCTACAACGCCGAATGCCCATACGTCTTGTTCTTTTCCATGGTATCGTTCTCCGCGGAGAATTTCCGGTCCAGCATAGTCTAATCTGTAAGGAGGTTAATACGCCATCTTGCGGTAAGAGTATGACGAGGACTTACGTTCCGCTAAATGTATCCCAGCCGTTCTTCTTCACAAGACCAGAGCTACCAAAGTCAATCAATATCGCTTTTCCTGCAGCCCCGAGGACGACATTTTCATCCTTGACATCTCGATGAACTAGACATTGAACCTAGTTTAGGATGCCTATGCGTAGGATAAATGATTTGAATGAGCTTACCTATGCCTTGGGCGTGCAGGAAGCACAACGCATCCGCGATTTGACCGAGGTAGCTTCTAATGGAGCTAGACGGAATGCCGGTGGGGTAACTTTCTACGAGATCGAAGAGATCGAAAGGTGGCGGGGGCTCGTCTGGCTCCTGCTCCGGAGTAGTCGACGGAAGGACGAGGTAGTAATAATGGTTGTCTTCGAAGAAGTCGAGGAGCGGGCAGATATTAGGGTGTCCTTTCACGGTGCGTCCTTCTTGCCACGAATCGTCACCCAAGGCGGTAAGCTGGTCGTCTAAAGCTGGGATGTGTACCGGGCTTTGGGGCGCGTCTTGCAGCGAAGGCCGGTGTGGGTCCCAGGGCCGACGAGGAGGTAGAACGTATGAGATGGAGGAGATCGCTGACATGACATATATCTCGATGGGTATAGTTCCGTACTGGGGATGCCTCTTCCAGCAATCGGCCAATATTCGAGACTTGATAACCTGCTTGATGACCAGAGGAGGCTAATCCAACGGTAAAATAATCAGTAACGTTTGCCCCGAAGATACGTGTGCGAATCTTACCCCTAACGACCCGTCAGGTTGTCTTTCCCGCGCCCGTTTAACCAGTCCATAAGCGCCCCGTCCGATATCGCCCTCGATCTCGAACTCGGATATACTCCTCCCGCCCAGGAACGAATCCCTTTCAGGAGACGGTGTTGGAGGGCCAGCACTTGCCGCTGCGCTCAGGAAGCTGGTTTGACTGTCCGAGCGCCGCAAACTAGGCGGTAAAGAAGGGGGAGGTGACGGGGGCTCCATGGGTGCGATCAGAACGCGTCCGGCGACCAGTGAGACGCGTTGCTGGGAGGAGCGCCTTCGCGGTCGGGGAGAGGATGGGGACCGAGCTGGGGGTGGACGCATTCCATGCTCAGGGGCGCTCCTGACGCTGGATGGCGTTACAGGTCGTGGCGATGGAGTCCGCGAGGGATCAAGGGGAATGGCAAGCGGTTCGGCGGTCAGCATGTGCACTGGCGACGATGTTCTGACGATTGCCTCGGACGGGGCGGGTGTGACGGTGGTGATCGGGCGTGCGATTTTGGAGGGGCGGACTGCACTGGACGCCCGTTGCGGTAAATGCAATTGCAAGTCATCGTGATCAACGACTGTCTGCCCATAGATCCGTGGTGTCTCTTCTTCGCGAGGAGACGGATGATCGTCGTGCTTTTTTTCCCAGTCAAAGCCACGTCCTATTGAAGTGACACCCCAGCTATTTCCGACGCTGGCTGCTCGGTACAACTTGGATTCCGTGGCGGGAGCGACCCACTCATCGTCGTCGAAATTGAGTTCGAGAGGGGGCGCAGACAGCATATAACTAGTTTGTGTGAATAGATGGGTGTAGTTTGCGAGTTTCAGATGAGCGTTGTGGAAGAGAAAAGAAAGGCGGATGCAAGTCCAGTAACACAGGGACAGCTTGGTGGAAATTGAAAGTCGAAACCGAGATCGCGGGGTAAGCCGGCCGAGGTTTCCTACGGTAGCCGGTGCACGTTCCCGGCGGTGGCGGCAACTTGGTCTTGAAGTTGTACACCGCCATTTTTCCTCCAGCCGAGACCCAGCTGGTTCCGATTCCGAGACTGGATGTCTCAATTGTCTGATTCGAGGGTGGCGCTCAGCTGGCTGCCAGTTTCATCAGAAAATGGCCGCACGGTGGTACCAGCTCAAGCTGGGGACCAGCATCTTAATGGTATGGTATAGCTGCGGGTCAACACCCTGTTTTGTTGTGAGATTTGAGGGGGTTATCGGGGGATTTTTCTCATGAATGCAAGCTGCAGTCCCGTGCGCAAAATAATGGATAAAAACAATCAATTACAGAGTGTATACATATACACATGATACATGATGTATACTATGAATACCCTAGAAACTCTACCTTGATGCACGACACCTCCGTTTGCATGACCAGTGCCTACGGTAAGCCGGCCATGGTAAAGCAGACATTGTACTGGTAGACACATCAGATCAGTCGAGCACCACAATGGAAGACACAAGGGACTTACCACATCATGTGGAGTTGTCGGATTGTGTGTGCGGCTTGCACTCATCACCTGTTATGTTAGCACCGAGAACATTGAAGACAGCACTTGACGCCAACGCCTGCTCACTCCGGTGGACCTGCGCCAACCTGGATTAGTATTACACCTCAACTTGTAGGAAGAGTCCGACTCACCCTAATCCCTGCATGCCGGATTCTTTTTTTCGAGCCTCTGGTGACCAAACCTATCCAGCTGTTTAAAACCGTGTTAGGGTCAGTGAAAGTCAAAGATGCCAAGATTTATGACATACCGTACATATGCAGATGCTATAATGAGCACGAGCGGCACCCATTCTGATATTGAAGGGCGTGAGCAAGACGTTGATTACAGTACGACACGGACCTCAGACAAATTTGAGGCCCAGACTCCAAGGTAAGAGCTATATGCCCAAAGTCGATGCCCTGCACACGACGAGTGGCAACAGCGAGCATTAGGCAGCGATAATGATGGACGGGAGTGCAAGAGTGGTGGTGGTAAGAGTTTGAGAGACGCCGACGCGAACGAGAACAAAAGAGTCGGCCGTCGCAGTGAGACCAAGAGTTCAGGGCAGGTCAACGCTCACTTGGCATTTTCGCAAAGTCGTCAGGCTGCGGTCTGGGGGAAGGCTGAGCGCGGAATCTAACAGTGCAGCTGGGTCCGACATGGTACCAGATGGAAGATAGCTTTTGTCCCAGGTCATCAGCGGCCCCCTTGTTTGCCTGCAGTAGCCTGAATACATGTGATCCTCATATAATTTCATTGTCTGATTTCTCAGGTGACGGCCGGCTGTACGAGCCCTGGGGCTATCTAATTAATCCTATTGTCTACAGCTGGATTTGTCAGCTGGCCTCGCTGTTTCGGACAGTTGGCGGTGTACAGGAAATCTCATTTATCTTCAGCGTTGCCAGCTTGCGTTCAGCACTTTCTTCGTCGTCTGCCTTGGATAAATAAATACGCTGGGCGCGGCACATAGCCCCTCAGCGACATGGACTCCCTGATACCCTTCACGACATCGGGGTCGCTTGTGGATTGCGTGGACAGTACGTCTACTCCCTGGCAGCCACAGACCTGACCACACCGTGACCCTTTTACTTCTATTCGCGTCGTTCTCTGCTCTGCAGGGAAGATGCTGGTCATCCTGCGTGATGGCAGAAAGCTCCATGGCGTTCTGCGGTCCTATGATCAGTTTGGTGAGCTCACCGTTACACGGGCCAAGGCGCATAGTGGCTGAATAATGACTCCGACGCACCCTAGCGAACCTTGTCCTCGAAGATACGGTAGAGCGAATATATCATGGAAATGCGTTTGCCGAAAACTGGCATGGCTTGTTTCTCATCCGTGGCGAGAATGTAGTCCTTCTCGGTGAAATAGTGCGTGTACTTTACTGTCTAATTTTCAGCAGCGTGGCTTATCGAGGCGTTCCCCCAGGACCTCGACCAAGAAGACGAAATCCCCCTGCGGCAGGTCGAATACAATGTCCTGGAACCATACCATAAAAACGACACCGCGGTCAAGAAATCACACGACGATGCCAAGGCGGACGTTTTGTACGAGCACAAGGGATTTTGCAAGGAGGGCGGAGAAGGCGACGGATATTGATCAGTGCGATCCTTGTTGGGGTGGACAGCTTGATGGAGTGGACAGACGAAGTGAGAAACAGCAATGGGCCGATTCATTACCCCGGAGGAGAGACGCTGAAAGGTGTACTTGACGATAATAATATTGCTTTCGCGAGGATGTAACAAGGGAATGTAAGACGGACGAACAAAGCTACAAAACAATCGACGAGTGTGCAATAGAAAAACACGATAACTGAGCAAGGAAAGTGAGATACATAGAAAGAGGAATCGACAGTCGCACCAGCCCAAAACCCTGATAATGAACGGGTTATATGATACAGGACCTATTATATTTGCTTTCGCTTCTTCCCCTTCTTCGCTGCCTCCTCCACGTGAACGTTAGCGTGCCCATTGGTGGAATGTGCAGAGGTGAGAGGCATCTTCAGCGGGACGGCAGGACGCGCTTGCGGGGTGATGATATCCTCGATCCGCCTGCGGAGCTCCCGCTCTTGCGTCGTGAGCTTCCCAACTGCGCTTTCTTTAGTTTCGCGTTCGAAAGCAACCTCCGCGGCACGCAGCTTCTGCCACCTGTGAGATCACGCTCAATTAAATGTGGGATGCGGAGAAGGGACGAAGAGCTTACCCAGCATGACGTTCACATTTCCGGTGCCCTCTGCACCACCACTCTCCGTCTTCTGCAGACGAATGCTCCGGACCCTCATCTTCGTAGCTCTCTAGAACGCCTGCGCCGAACTCCTCCCACTCCTCGTCACCGAAGCATAGCCGCTGATCCCACCCGCACTCGTCAACCCGCTCCGCACGTTCCGTGGCTAGGTCCGTCAGGCGCTCCCGCCAGCGCACGATCTCCATCTCCTTCTTCCTATCCTCCCGCTCCCTCACCACCTTCTCTAAATGCGCCTCCAACCGCGCAACCTCCCGGTCGAGTTTAACCTTCTTCGCCTTAACGCTGGCGTCGAACGCACCCTCGGTGTCCACCTCCATCTTCACGCTATCCGGCTCTGGCTTGACCGCCCCGCTGGCGTCTGGGTCCACGCAGACGACGACGCCCTCGCGCTTCTCCGCGTCCCGCACGCTCTCCCACAGCTTCTCGCGCTTTCCGCCCTTCTTCTCCCATGCCCCAATGCGCGCCTCCATGTAGCGCACGCCGCAGTCGTCCGAGCAGTACTTCGAGAAAGCACCGCGCGCGGGCTTATGACATGCAGACGGAGACGATGGATCAGGTTGCCTCAGGCCGTTGAGACACCGTTTCTTGTACGTTGTGCGTAAGGCGAGGTGTGGGTTGCCTAGGCAAAACCGGTTAGTTCGCATTTCGAGTGCCCAGAGGGAGAGGAGAGACATACTTTCTACGCATGGTGGACAGATAAATTGATCCACCAGATCTATCTCGAGGTCTGGCATGTTGACGCACTGCGTATGATACCATTCGTCGCAACTGTAAGACGTGATTTAGCGGCCAGGACAGGTGCTCTCTCGAACTGAAGACATACCGGTCGCAAGCGATCATAACCCTGTCCTCATCGTACCGCGTCTTGCACACACAATACAATTTGTCGTCTTCCTTCGCGTCTTCTTCGTCCTCTCCTTCATCATCCACGTCCATATGCATGCCGTCTTTCTCGCCGCCATCCTGACTGGGCATGGCCGACGCTGACCGCGAACGGGCAGCCGCAGACGCTGATGCGGACTTGCGTGCTGCGGCGGGTACAGAGACAGCTGCCGGGGAGGCTTTCGACCCTTTCCCGTCGTCTTTGACTTTCGGTACAACCTTGGCACGCGGCTTCGCAGAGACTTTGGGCTTAGGAGCAGACTGCGCATGACAGTGTAGAGTTCAGCCCATGACATGCTATGAGGAGACATAAACGTACCTTGGATACTGCCACGGCAGCTTTCTTCTTCCCCGCTCCGACTCCAACTGCAGCACCAGCAGCACTCTTCTTTGGCACCTTGACACTGGTAGATGCAGGTGGAGGCATCGATCCACGCTCAGTGGCACTGGTGCTCGCTGTTGGATGCGTGAAGGGCTTGGGTGGCCGCGCCTGCGACTCCTCCTTCACTTTCGGCGCATGCACATGGCCATGAGACGTCGGCCGGTCATCTACGAGACTCAAAAGCTCATCCTCGACGTCGACTTCCATGTGTGGATCGGGGGCATGCGATATGGTAGGTTCTGGCGCAGGTGGAGGGGATGCCTCTGCGTAATGCTCCAGTAGCCACTCATGCGGGTCATCTTGCTGCTCCTGTGGCGGTCCCTCCGCAGCAGCATGGGGTGGTGGAGGCGGTTTCTTCTTGCGCGGTTTCTGCGCGGTTGTGGTAGAAGCTTCTCCTTCAGCTGACTTTTCCTTCGGCGGACGGGGACGTGGGCGGGGTTTCGCTTTGGGTTTCTCGTGCTTTTCCCCTTCCGACAGTGGCCCTACAGACGGCACCTCCTTGGGTTTGACAACTACTTCCACCTTTTCTATCTTGCTGGGCGGAAGTGGCGCGGGTGTAGCCCGCCCTTCATCGCCGTGCGCACTTGCTACCGATACGCTGCTTTCTTTCGCCGGGATTGAATGTGAAATGCGCTGCTCCGATCCCGAGGCCGACGCAGATGAGCGTCGCCTCTTTTGTGGCGGTTGCTCTCGTTCTGTCACAGCCACATCGACGTCCATCCGTACGTCCTCTTGTACAGGACGTTTCTCCATGACTCGTTCCCCATTGGATGCAGGCAAATCCTGTACCTTCACGTGCCCATCGCTGACACGTCGCGGTTCGTCACCGACGCGAGATGCGTTGGAGGCGGCCACCGAGGCGTTGCCGTCGCTCAGCCGACGTCGCTCTTCTGAAGCAGCTTGGACGAGTGCTTCTAGACCAACGTATGTCGTCGACTTTGCAGGCTGTTGCTGCATTGTCGACGGATGTGGTGGAGAATGCTGCTGAGGGTGAGGGCGTGAATGTGGGTGGGTAGAGAACGTTGGTGAGAGGGAGGGTCTTTGTCCATTTGAATGGACCGGAATTGTAGGGGAGAGGGACGGACGGTATTGTGACTGCGGCGAAGTGCGCGGGCGAGATAAGGTCGGGGACAAAGGCGGTGGGTAGTACGACGGCGATTGCGGCAAGGCTGGGGCGGCGTACAGCGAGTGCGACCCAGGCGAGTGCGCATGTGCGGATGCGGGACGCGGACGCGGCAAATAAGCGTTGGGAGAGGGGCCATTATGACCAGGGCCGAGGAGAGTTGTCGGCGAGTGATGAGGTGACACAGACATTGATGTGGAGGCCTGCACTTGAGCAGGTGTGTAGAAGTACGGCGCAGATGGCGAGTGTGAGTGCGAATGCGACGAGTGAGAGAGGGCTTGTGAATGTGACGAAGATGGACGAGCGTACTGCTGCTCAACGGAGGCGGAAGAGCTCGGCTGTCGGTGGTGTACGGTGTCTACTTGATGTTGGCGTGGATACTGGTCATGGGGGTGCGGTTGTAAGGATCGAGGGTATTCCACCTCACTGTCGTCGTAATCGTTTGGCCATGACTGCGTGTGTGAATGGGAAGACGATGGACGGTGTTGAGCCACGCTCTGCGGATGATACAAAGGTTGCCTTTGACGCGGGTACTGGGCATGAACAGGGGGTAAAGTCCGTGAATACTCCAACTCCCTACTATCCAAAGTCGAGGGCTGGGGCGGCGAGGGTGTACGTCGAATCTTTACAGGCGTCGGCTGGAGAGAAAGTGGTACGACATCGTGATCGCGGTCGCGTTGTACGTGAAGATTGTTGTTGCGCAAGTGCGGACCCAAGATAACCGGCTCGAAGACAGGTCCTGGTGGAGAATGAGACGAATTTGCTGGCAGCGAGGACTTTACTGTCGTCGGGGAGTCGTCTGTGCAAAGAAGAGAGGAAATGTCGAGGCGTCGAGAGCCCATCGTGGTGGACGGTGAAGAGCAAGAGGCGTCAACGGCGTCGGATTGGGTTTCCTCGACACGGTTGCCCTCTCCGACTCGACGCTCCGTTCCTTCGGCCCCTGCATCCGTGCTGCAAACAAGTGCCCCAAATATTCAGATTCTTCATCACACGATCGTCATGAAAAGACAAGCACACAATCAGGCACGCCGACATAGTCCCGGTCCGCGGTACATAAGGACCGAGGTGCGCACGGTGAGAGACAAGTGAGAGACGATACGAAACACGTTCAACGTGGATAGGCATCCAGATTCCACGGCAAATGCCAGCATCGGAGAGCTTTCGAACTTGTTTTCAAATGCAGACACTTGTGAGAGACCAGGATCAAAACCCAATGGATTGAGATCGCAGGGGGGACAGGCATGATAAGAAGAAATGTACAACGAGACATTGCGACCCAACCCATACGGCGACCACGAAGAGTCCACCGTTACACAAAGCGTGAGCGCGCCGCACCCAAGTCCCATCGTTCACAACCCTTGCGGGCCTTCGTGTTCTCCAGCTATCTATGACGGTCTCAAGGTCCTCGACCCACGCCAGTCCCGACGTAAAGCCAGGCGGGCAGATCCTCGTCGAGATGCTTTTAAGATGCTGCAGAACGATGTCAGTAACGGCGACGCATACGGGCAACAACGACGAGCTCACCTGTGAATTTTGCGTTAGAAACGAAAGGAAGAGAGGCTGTGGGATTTATAGGCCCGTAAAACTGTACAGCCGTATTCGGGTGGCTTGACCAGACCCCAGTCGCCCGGTTCCGGGGGCCCGGGACCCACCCTAGCTCATTGCGGTCGACAAGACACAGGCAGTCTTTTTGACATTTTCCGCGACATCCTGACGCTGCTTTCTTTGTTCGCGACTCGCAGCACCCTTACCCGCCGAGTTTTATCCCCAAGGTCTCGTCTGAGTGACCGCCATTAAAAGGGCCCCGTCAAAGATGTCGGTGGCCACAAAAAACCCGTTTGCGCTCCTTGACGGTCAGTGTACTCCTAATCACATCGCAAACCCGATTCTGATAGATCCTGTTCGTACTTTCTTGCCGCGAAAAATTATATGTCGAACAGCCGAGGACTCGTCTCGCCCGTCCACACCGGCAGTAGCCCCCAAGGCGAATGCGACACCCGCCGCTGCTCCTGCACCTGCCGCACGGGGCGGTGCCCAAAAACCTCGAGGAGGCCCTGCCTCGCGCGGTGGACGCTACTATGCGCGTGGTGGAAAGGCCGGGGCTGCTGATGATGTAGCGGCAGCCGACGCACCCGCCGAAGGCAACAGGAAGTGTGAGCAACCCATCCTGCACTAACCAGAGATCAATATTGACAGCGTCACGATGTATCGATGCAGTCGAGGGCGAAGGTCGCGGACGTGGACGTGGTGGACGCGGCCGTGGCGGAGCTCGTGGTGCCGGAGGAGGCGGTGGACGCGGCCGTCCCTTCGACAGGCAGAGCCAGACCGGTAAAACGTAGGTCGATCCGTTTTCACATACCCGTGATGGCCATTAATTCGCATCCGCAGCGACTCGGACAAAAAACTGCACAACGGCTGGGGCGGTGAAGATCCCGTCCAGGAGCTCCAGGCTGAGGTAGCCGCGGAGACGGATGCCAACGCTGAGGCTGCCGCTCCCGATGGTGATGCTTGGGGTGCGCCCGCCGGCGGGGACAGCGCCGCATGGGCAGCCCCTGCAGGCGACGCCGACGCCGCTGCACCTGCCGCGGAGGACGGCGAGAAGCGCGGCCGCCGCGAACGCGAGCCCGAGGAAGAGGACAACACTTTGACCCTCGAACAGTACCTCGCGCAGAAGAAGGATGAATCCGTCGTCCCCAAACTCGAGGCGCGCAAGGCCAACGAGGGCGCCGAGGACTGGAAGGATGTAACGCCCCTCGCCAAGGGTGCTGAGGCGGAGTACTTCGCCGGAAAGGTACGCTCTTTGACCGTGGTCGTATCCAGTCGATTAACTATGCCTTCACTCTAGGCCAAATCCGCTCCCAAGCCGCGCGTCAAGAAGGAGGAGAAAGTCTTCCTCGAAATTGATGCCCACTTTGAACGCCCCTCGCGCGGACCGCCTCGTGGTGGACGTGGAGGCGAGCGTGGTGGACGCGGCGGTGACCGTGGAGGTCGCGGTACTCGCGGTGACAGGGGCGCTGGCCGTGGACGCGGCGCACCCCGGGGCCGTGCGGGCAACAACGGTGCCGCCAACGTTAACGTTGACGACGAGACCGCCTTCCCCTCGCTGTCCTGATCCAAGAAACCTGTAGGACGTTCCCGGTCCCCGTGCATTGTTTCTTGCCTCGAAAACGATGATGTCGGCCATAACAGGAGTTGTTTTTGCGAGTGCCCGTATACATTGACTTCCGCCTGCTCCCCTTCATCTACTTAAACCATCCCCTCGAAATGCATCCACGATCTAACATTCAATACGAAAGTAGTTCTTCATTTCTCAGTTTGTTGTGTTTTCTAACTTGTTTCCTTTTCTCTGTCTCTTTCATGTCCTATGGTGATATCATTGCATGCTGCCCAAGAAATCTATGACAAGTTAATACTCTCTTGTCGTGTTTTGAGGACTCCGAGGAGAAATCACGTCGACTGACACTACAATTGCTGCTGGGCAAATGGCCCCTATCCCTGCCTTTCGCGTTCACCATCTCATCCATCGCGTGAAACACCCGGAATCTGCGATCGAGCTCGACGGACGAAGAATAGGACTGCCATTGATTCAAACGTTTCTATCTACCTTGCATCGTCCACTAGAGGCGAACCGGTCATGATTGATACCATCTACATCGCAAGACACGGTGCGTAGAATGCAACACACGCCGTAGGCGCAATGAATCTCAAATTCATTCCAGGTTACAGGTTGAGCTGGGTTACCAACACCTGGTGAGCGCGATTTAAATTTTTGGGGTCGTGTTTTGACCGCTGCTGTCGATGCAAGGAAGAGCGTGACGGGTCTACCACGAGATCCTCCCCTTGCAGCCTTTGGCGAGGTGCGATCCGTTCATCTACGGGTTGTCAACCAGGTGCACTGATAATGCACGCAGACACAAGCCAAGGAGACGGCAGCATACTTCCTCTCCCTCCCCGAGAATGAACGACCGACCGTCATATTTTCGTCGCCATATTGTCTGTCCTTCTTCTGAGCGCGTCAGGACTGTGTATTGAGCATATGTTCACAGATCGGTGCTTGCAAACTGCCCAACCTATATCCCAGGCTCTCAACGTTCCGATTTTCGTAGAACATGGTATGTTCAACGGTAAAATCATGTTGCTACCGCTGATTTGTTGCATGTCGGCAGGTCTATCTGAATGGTATTCTCACGCCGCAGAAGGAACTGGACTCCATCCCCGCCCAGGATCTGCAAAATCGCTCCAGGCCTACTTCCCTGAGATAGATGATACCTGGTCTTCTGTTTTTTACCCACCGCGCACAGGCGAAGATGTCACCGAAGTGCACGACCGTGCCTCTGCCTTCCTTGGGGCGCTCATCCCCGAAACAGAACGTCGCTTTTCACCGAATCGTGTCCTCCTCGTTAGCCACGCCGCAACGATTATCACGCTTATCCGGGACTTGGCAGGAAATCGCGATCTGCCAGTTCGGGTAGGATGCTGTTCCTTGACCAAGGCCACCCGCAAGGCGGACGCCGCAGGTGTTGCGAGTGCTTGGAATCTAGAGCTAGTGGCAGACGGGGCACACTTGAGTGGCGGCGCCTCGCGGGATTGGGGTTTCGAGGACATCGAGATCTCGAATGGACAGGTCAGTGCGCTTGAGACGTCGATAGAGTGGTTCCTGACCTCTTTCAATGTCAGGTCGTGAACGATTCCGGAATCCCTGGCACAGAGGCTGAGGTGGGGGAACCTGTAGGAAGCCAAGTCCATATCTCTTCAAATTTGTAGATGATCATGTACATATATGGGTGCTATAATCAGGGATTCAAGCTTTGAATTCATTCTTCCGAAAATTGAAATTACTCTAAGCCCGCATAGCCAGTGCAGGGCATGCAAACGGTGAGCGCTGAGCGCTGAGCCTCTGTGCAAGGAGATGCATATCAACTTCTGGTTCAGCACTATCATCTTCGAGAGTCAATGCAATTGATTTCAACCACCAAATGTCACAATGATTGGAGCTTCATATTCAAAATGTTACATATGCGCTGGCGTAGCTAACGCTAGAGTCATCGACGCTAATGCACTGACTGCTCTGCTCATACCGTACCCATTTGATCTTCGGCTGATATTTCTTGCTCTTGTCTTTCTCCAGCACGGCGAGGGCCCCGAGTAACACGCCGATGGGATGCCTTCCACATATAGTGTTCTTCGTCCGAGCCAGATATGTACCAAACTTCTCGTGTGCGTCGGAGGCCGTCGAGGGCGGCAACGTTAGTATATCCATGGCTTCGTGGTCGAGAGCGGATATAGACGCGTGTATAGGGAAGGTGGAAAGCGTAGGCGGAGACGGATCTGCGCGAGACAAGCGCACCGCTGGGGTGTCCGTTGGAGGGGGCTCAGGATAGTAGTGCGTGTATGAGAAACGCGATCCCCTGAGACGAGACGTAAGATCAGTCCTGTTAGGTTATCAGTCGCGAGGCGCACCAGTGACAAAAATCGCTTGAGACGACGCAGAATGTGTCTTCCCGAGCTAAGTATGGTGCCAAAAGATGGCCGTAGGCGGCCTCTTTTATCTGGTCAATCGCGCCGACCATTATAGGCACGATGGATATGTCTATGCTGTGAGGAATGCAAGATGAGTAAATTAGTGGTTTCGTGATCAGTATGGCGTACCCCTCGAAGATCTTGCGGACATATGGTAGATGCATTTCCAAGCTATGCTCATCCTCGTCGACATTGCGGTTCATCTTGCTGAATTTCCCTGTTGCTTGAAGCTCCTTGATAGCTTGGTATAATATATTAGCCATCGATGCACAATCGCGCATGATACAGTGACACTGTACTTTCCGCATCCAAAGGAAGGTTCCCAAGTGGTGTCTCGTAGTCTTTACTCTTCGAGAGAGTGCAGCCGTCGATATAAACATGATGAGAAGGACCGAGTATAAAGACACGTTTGCTGAATAGACAACGGTGAATGATAGAAGGACTAGAAAGCGGAAATCCGTACATTCCGGCCGTGTCTATGCTCTTATACGCCCAAGCAGCTGCAGGGCCAGAATAGGAATATCCAGCGTGTCTGTATAGGAATTGCTATGAGCACGGCGGAATGTGCTAGGATGATAGAAAATCAACAGACGGTGCGATGATAGCCTTGCAGCCCCTGATGGGAGGCGCGTAGCCTTCACCGTCAGTGGGCTTGACGGCACCCAGCCAACCCGTAAGCTCTGAGTTTAGTTCTCGCCCTACGAGGGTATGTTGCTTAAGAGCTCAACCGTTACGGGAGCATAGCTACACACCATTGCCCGTATACCAGGTATTGGCGTGACTGGCACGTCTGTGTGTTGTGTTAGTCGCGACAGATACTTGGCTTTATGGCACTCGCCTGGTGGTCATGGTCGTTAGCAAGTTGTAGTAAAGGTCAATCGATGAGGGATGGTGCAACTTTACACGCCACCCCACCTTAAAGAGTAACAATTGACCCCTAAACTGATCTCGAGGAGAATGTTGGAAGCAAGCTGGAAAGTGAGACTGGGTTGAGCTTCGCAAAACACACCGATGTTCAGCGGAGCGATAATGCGCTGAGATTGGATCATTGTAATACGCCTAGGATGCTTACAATGACACGAGATGCTGTATGCAAGAGGTGGGATGGAATGGGATGAAAGCATAGCGCATGTGGATTATCTGCTGCATATGAAAGAAAACTGATACATGACGAACAGCAAATCACTCCTCCGACCGCAGGCGAGCGGCGGCGTTCGTGACCTTCACACCCAACACCTTGGCCCTATAGGAGATGGCAATTGAGAACAAGGTGATCGCGAAAAAAATATTTGCTACGCACCTCTCGAGAATGACCGTCCGGTTCCGGCTGCTCACATTGTGGGCGATCTCGGCCGTGAAGCTCTTGTTGTGCATCAACAAAAGCTCAACCTCCCGCACATTGTTCACCAGGAATTTTTTGAGGCCGTTGGGGAGGACATGGCGGGTTTTCTTGTTGCTTCCGTAACCAATCTAATGTCGCCATGCACCGCTTTGAGATAAGAAAGCACAATTAGATGCAATCGACGCACCTTGGGCATAGGCGTTTGGCCCTTGAAGCGACGCCTGACCCTGTTATCGATACCCTTAGGTTTCCGCCATGACTCCTTGACTCCGTGATAACGATCAGACTGGTGGCGCCTGCGGTTGCAAATCACCGGTCAGTACATTGGTACCATTGCAGCTGTAGACATGCAGACGAACTTGAATTTCGTGGTGCGCTTCTTGACGATGGGGATCTTGACGGCCATGGCGGGGCTGAGAAGGCAAACAGACAGAGTCAGACCAGGTTCCGAAAGATACGTTTGGAGCAGAGGAGGAAAGCCCGGGAAGCAAGAGTGGTGTCATCCGAGGGTCACAGATGCCATCCACCCCGTATATGTCCACTGTAGGGTTCCTCCAGTCCGTAGACGCGATAGACAGTCATCCGTCGTAGGCTCGGCGAGTCTGAGATAGCATAGAGACGTGCATACTTACATTTTTGAGGGCTTGAGGTCGGTGCGTACGACGATGAGCCTTGTCCTGATCTACCGTGTTATTGACTCCTGTTTGTTATCAGTGGCTGCGTGCGCCACATTGAGCTTTACGCCCCTTGCTCTGCTACTTTCACGAACGTGCGCGTGCGGCACACTATAAAGTCATGGCTCGTCAACATGAAAATCGTCTCACCCCTCAAAGAAAATCATGGTCGAACCAAATGCGCGTATCAGGCTGTATGAACCTGCGGACAACAAGCAGGTGCGTTTCGCGCTTGCAAAGGCCAACATGGAACCCCTTGCGGTTGCGAATCGACGTGGTATGTCTGAATTCTATGTTTTGCGAAAGTCACCTAACAGAATGCAGCCTATGTACACCCTCTCACAATAAGTGCATGGATCGCCATATCCTGCATCTTCATTGAATTCATGCACTGGTGGCCAAATACCGATCACGGCCTCTGGGGATACCTCAGTCCCGTTCCTGCATTTGGTTCGACTGCCGTACCAATAATGTTTTTGATTGACTGGTGAGTCGTAGTAACACCACCTGTCTGAGCACGCTGTCTGACTGAGACGGGACTAGGCTGAACCGTCCATTCTTTGAGGAGCGAACTCAAAGCGTCCTGCGTGCGCCGGATATCCAGAACATTGAATCCTACTACTCTCGCTCGAAAGCATCCGGTTTCTGGATTCTCGAATATGGAGACTCGTTCGTTGGGCTTCTTGGACTCGACGCTTCTCCACTTGAGGATGGCGCACCCCGTAGCAAAACACCGAGCCCACCAATCATACGGCACTTTTATGTTGAGCAACAATACCGAGGCATCAAGATACAAAATGATCTGCTTGCACACGCTGTCAACCATGCATTTCACTCCAATCCTAAAATACGGACTATCACTGCGCCGGACTCCCCGCTGGTTTCTCATACCAGAGCGAGCTTCCGTCACGCCGGCTTCGTTTTAGAAAAGAACTTGGAAACTATCGGCGTATATGGGTGGAAACTGGGTATGCGGACGCTGCAACGAGATGCTTGGAACAAGGCTGTTGAAGAGTAGTACGTGTTCGTTCGGATTGAGTGATATGTCCTTCCCAAGATGCCGCCAGCTCCTTCAAATATAATATTGCCGCAATCTTCAATATCCTTAAACTTGGGACTGTGCGCACTCAGCACTGTGCAGTGTGCACGGCTTTACAGTTGGGCATTGGTCAAGCGTACAATGCGACAAGATGACAGCGCAGGTACTCGTTGATTTCCGATAAGATTATCTTGCTCATCATTTGTCGCCTAAACACTGGTGCAGGTCACTGGGAAATATTTCGCGTGCCGTCCAACATTCCAGAGCGGTCGATATGTTGTGGGGGGCTCTAAGTCGGGCATTCTTGGACCACGGGTCCTGCGTTGACGATGTCGAAGGCTTTCTATCTACTCGGCCGACGGTCCGACACGGGAGAACAACTATAAAGTGTGTATCAGATCTCTCACCCAACGAATCTCCCTCTCATCCGACTTTCATCTCGTATCCCTTGTCTCACTCGCAATGATTGTCACCCACACTTACCACGACGTCAAGACTAGCCTTGACCCTGATGGTCGCCCCATGAGGGTCTTCGTGATCTCCCCGAATGTGCCTGAATACCCGCAGGCCAAGTTCCCAGGTAAGCAGATCATATTTGCAGCGGTCTCTCTAGCACATGCTCAGACTGCGCGTACAATCAATAGGAGTCGTAGTTTTCAGGTGTGACATCGAAAACTTGCTTTTATATGTCTTCCTCGTGCTGACCGGCATATCTAGTGAGATCTACCAGGTAACCGGACCTGTTGAGCGATTTGCTGGCGCCATCGCTAGCCAAGGATTCGTCGTTGGTGAGACTTTTCACCCTAATCACAACGCTGCTCTAACCACTTTTATAGCCGTCCCGTCTATTTACCACGAATTTGAAGGGCCCGAGCCCCTTTCGTACGACGTCGCTGGAACCGATGCCGGGAACAAGTACAAGGCACGCCGTGGCATGGACTCAAATACATCCCAGCAGCGTCTCATATGAACCTAGATCACAAAAGAGATCGCGGCTTACGATGAAGTATGCCTTCATAGTTGCGCCTTGCTCTTACACCTTGACTAATCAGCGCGGGTGATTTATAGGACAGGAAACTGAGTGTAGACCTCCTTCTTTCCCTCCCAAACTGCAATGGCCGAATTGGCGGTCTGTCTCTACGTGCTCTTGATGTCTTTACAAAACTTGACATACATCTTATTTAGCGACTGGTGTATGCATCGGTGGCCATCTGGTAAGCACACGCATTCCCCTGTGAGGTGCATTGCAACTAATAAGCATTTGCACAGGCATTCCGCGTAAGTACTAGGCCGCGTTTCATTCCCGCGACACATAGTTTACACGTTCGTTCAGGCGGCCTTTGACCCACGGGTACTGTCATCCGTCTGCTTCTTCCCGACCGACATCCACAGTGCTACGCTTGGAAAGGGCAAGCAGGATGACTCCCTGGCGCGTGTACGCGCCGGCGAGCTGACGAACAACGGCGAAGTCGTCGTGCGTACCCTTCCCTCCGTATATTTATGTCCACGCCACTAACCACCATCCTTGGGCTAGTTGATATTCGGAAAACAGGTGATTTTGCAGTGGCGTTGAGGGTGCCGGCCTTTGCTAATCCTATGATAGGACACACACGTGCCTCGCGAGGGACGTGATCTCATCCGTAAGACCCTCGATGATGCTGGCGTGACATCCACCGTACGCAAATTCATTCGACCTGTAGGTCCTCATCTGACCGTCTCCATTCCCAGTTCCTCGAGGTCCAAGCGCAGCACGCTTTCGTCCGAGACGACGCGTCGAAGGGACGTTGGGACGCTGCCCTCACCCGCACTATGTTCAGCCTCCTGTTGGAGGTGTTCGGCCGGACCATCGTCAACGACATGGGCCCTAAGGTCCAGCTCTCCGGGGAGCCCGAGCATGTTTGCTGAACAAGAGTCCATAGATGCCATCATTTTTTGTACGTTGTACAACGAAAAAACGCTAGCTATGTATAAGAAGCGGCCACTGTGCCATGATATATGTGCATAGTGCGCGGATATCTTCAGGTGTGAATCGATCGATGTTCACAAGCCGACATCTTTGCGATGAGAGGAGCCTTGCGCGCATGCCATATATACATAAATTACTATCTCATTATCCTCGCAAGTCGTACATGTACTCGAAAGTCCAATGATGTGAATGCCAGCGGTACAGTGGAGTGATGGTTGTCTATTGGTCGTCTATGTGTTGTTGATGATTCCGGGGAAAAGGTAGCTGAGCGAAATGAAATGCAAGCCTAGCACAGTCTATGCGGCACCAAACCGGGAGCGCTCCCTCAGGCGAGCTCCGATTCGAAAGAATATGAATCTATAGGTAAAAAATGTTAGTGGGTCGCCCATAACACACTGGAGAAGGTGCTTACGGAAGTGGCGCCATTAGCGTCGCTAGCCCAGCCAATAGTGCAGTGGCCCCCGGCGCCCCAAGTCGCTTGTACATGTACGGCGCGAACAGGGGGAACACGGCAGCGAACGTCGAGCGCATGACGCTATTGGAGGCCATCGCGGACGCCGCGATGGGCCGGTAGGCGGTGACAAGGAAGGTGAAGGTCGAGGTAAATATGAAGAGGACGCCAGCGCCAAAGGGGACAGACGCAATGATGGGCACAATCCAGGGCACACTTGGGTACGTTGTGAATGCGATCCAGAAGAGACCTGATGTGATTGGTTGTCAGTTACGGCGTTACAGAAGAGTGGTATCTTGCTCACCAACAGGGATGAGGATGCCACCGACTTGGCCCATGTAGAGTCGAGTCTCTGGCGGAGGATTGGGACCGGCATTTTTGTATATCCTGATGCATACATGGATATAAGCGATGCATTATCATGAGGGGAAAGTCACGAACTTGTTCCATATTGGCTGGGTGCATAACGCGATGATCATGCCAATTGCGATGCCCAAAAATGACATGCCTGTTTGCTGCACACTAAAGCCATGGCCATTCTCAAAGATGATTGGGAAAGCCTGGAACGTGAGGTACAATATGCCTAGCGCCAGTGCATTCCTACACACATATGTCAACAGCAATCATGAATTTAGATGGAGTATATAGGTACCATATGTTTAACAGAAGCGCCATGCGGTCAAGTACCATCAGCTCTGTGGTCACCGTAAATCAATAAATAGCGAGAAGGATGTCATTGATATTCACCAAAGGGTCGATAGCAGCTGGTGAGGATCCGTGCGCCAAGACTCCTATCGTTGGCATGCCTGGTCTCAAGCGGCGCGATGTAATTCTCGTTGCCCGTGGATTCTCGTAATCTAGATCATGGTGTAAAAAGAACTTCCTCCGGCTATAAATGTATATATCTTACCGCTGAGCCTTGAATTTGAGGATTACGGGCACGTATGTCTCTGGCACGAACTGTAGAGGTCACTGTTAGCCATAATAACAGATCTCGGTGGTGAATCATACGCACGAGGAATAGGGCGACCAGTTCGACGAAAATCCAGATTATTTGAAACCGAAATGCCCACCGCCAGTTCAGATTCTAGGTTTTCTTTGTCAGTCATGAATTCCGGAGACGGTTTAAACCAGCGTACTTGGCAAATAAATCTAATCACAAATATTGCTGTCAGTAGCCCTTCACTCAGCATGAAACTGTAGTCGTGCGTACCCGCTGAGAAGTGGGCCTATTGCAGGCCCGAGAAATGGAAACACGGTGTACACTGCCATCGCGCTGAGAAGACAAGATGTCAAAATCTCAAACCCGCGGATACGCCATAACGCTTACTTTCCGACTGTCGCATCCGTGAAGAGATCGCTGATAGAGCTACCTGCGACGCTTAGGAATGCAGAGCCGCAGAAGCCAGTAAGGAAACGAAAAATGAGATAGACAGCTGGACATGTCATGTCATGTCAAGAAGTCAGTGCAGGATCTACTACGAGCACTCAATATATTGACGAACCAAGGTTTGGGGCGAAAGTCACGGGCCACGAGAAAATAAACAGGAGCGTGTATGACACACGGTACACAATTGTGCGACCATACATCTCGCTCAAGGGTCCTATCTATACTTCAACCATTAGCAGAGGTTTGAATAAATGGAGAAGCTGTCTACCAATAGTGGCCCTACACCGAGACCTTCAATATACATGCTGATGCCCAGTATTGTAGCCTCTTTTGATACGTGAAAGTCTGCAGCCATAGGATTTTCCGTGAAGGTAGCCTGCGAACGGGATGTAAGAGGTCGTCCGTTTCACAGAATATATGTAACTTACTATCGAAGACGCACACGCAACACATAATGCAGCGGAGCAAATAACGGTGACAATGATCCACTTTCTGAGCGTCGACTTATTTTGCGGGTCCTCGTCAGGGTCCAGGGACACTAGACGCTGCAAAGCGTCGTTCAAGCGGCGGTGATGATCATGGCCGTACTTCTCGAGGTCCTTCGCGGTACTTGGCGTCTCTACGCCATTTTTTGGTGTTCTCGTACCATTTCGTGGGGTATTTGTGGCAGTTATACCGGATAGGGTGGGGGTGGAGAGATTCAAGTTATGTAGGTTCATGAAATCAGTGCCGGCTGTTGGTTGCGGCCGGGGAGACATCGACCAGAAAATTTCTGTGAGACGGGAGTTGTGCAAGTGGGACTTGCGATAATATTCCAAGCATCGCCATCTTGACCGAGGTATAACATGCAGCCGCCGAACGAGACCAGAGACGAGCGAAAGGACGAGACGAGGTCCAGTCGAGGCCGCGGCCCGGGATTAGGCCGGATAGGGACTTGGATGCCTTTTATAGGTGACCTCACGGCGCTCTCGTCGTAGTCGCGGCCGACGTCGACCGAGGCTCCTATTGGCCCAGTTCAGCAGACACCGCGATGCAGTCCAGCTCTGAGCCTCCGTTCTATGTTCTTGTTTCGCATAGCTCGCTTTCAAACATATCTCCTAGCACAGCCCAGTCTGCATCGTTAGCGCATCCGACGATACAATACCACTACGCGGACGACTCACCGCTCACCCTTCTCCCGCAATCGCCTTCTGAACACGTCCTCGTGCTAGATTATGATCCCGGCGCAACCAACGCACCTGTCGTCAACAGTCTTTCCCGAGGGCTTGTAGTTTCTGGCCTGAAAGTCGCAGAGGCACCTGGCGCAGCTGCGGTGGCCGATGATGAGCCAGGGAGGAACGACAGGATGTATATCCTTGAGACGACCCTGGCGCGTGAAGACAAGTGCGTAGCTTATACCGAATCAAACGCAGTCAAACTCACTGTCTATGTAAGGTTGGGAGTCGACGCGTCACGGGAACACCAGACACCCGAAGCGACGCTGGCGCGATTTAAGCAGAGGTAACGCATGTGCCACTGCTATGTTCAATTGCGTTGCAACTCACGCAATGTGGTGTGCGTATAGGAATACCATCCTTCGACGCGTGTTGCAGTATCCGGACACAGCCAAAACGGACCAGTCGCCGAATACAGCCACTCGTCCTGCTGCTCAACCCGTGTCTCCGTCTCAACCGGTGCACCCTCCGTCATGAATTCTACCATTCATCTCATCCGCTACTGGGCCATGGCAGTGGTACCGTACAGCGTACCTGTCTCTCATTGTCTTTGTGGAAGCAACTACCTAATCATGTCTGTTGTGTGTATCAGATATCTGTATCACAGCTCTCTGCATCTCACTGCCGTGTACCCATCATTCACCTGTTCAGCGACATAGTTCAGCGACATATACCTCCAAAGCACACATTAATATAACATGCCTCATCGGAGACACGAATGGTAAAGCCCTCGCTGCCGCGCATTTTCCTGGTACGCGAACATGGGCATGCAGTCTATCAATACAACATGCAGCGCTGGGTACGCTCTAGTCCCGTATATCGATCTGAGGTCGCTGACATTGTCTGGCTGTACTTCAGAATCGGATTCTGGTCAGCGTTCCTACTGAGGCTACGCATCAATACTTATTTTCCTCTTTCGGATGTTTGGCTCCGGCCTTTCGACCAAACAACGCCGACAAATATTGCTGGGACCTGCAGAGTTGAAAGGATTGAATGATACAAGTAGCATACGTTGTAATGGCTAGTAAAATGCTACTCACTACGTGCTCACCATCAACTATCTATCGCCTGGGCGATTATTGAACGATACCAAGCTCTGCCATGTCCTTTATTACTACCAGCACGGCGGTGCTTTGAATGACACGGCTTGAATACTCTCCGATATCATGATGCGATGCTCGTATGAAATTGCATCGTGTACCTGGGCTTGTAGAGAGTTGGCCCCCGAGTCGAAGAAACAGTTTTGATTGGAATTGACTTGTCCGAGAAATTGTAGCTCATTCTACCCGACTCCTCAAATTTGAATGAGACGTGCAGATAGACACAATGGTGCTCCCCATATACGAGGTCCAATTGCAGCAGCATAGTCAGCATAGTCGACAGGTAGTACGGACATGCTGTGCATCACGCACGTATTTCGGCGGCCGCCTTGCTCGAGCAAGTATGTGTTTCGTGCGTGTCAATACGCGCTGCGCTAAACAAGATCGTGACCTTGTTTGCGTGTTTCAGATGTAGCACAGGAATATGTTCATCTACTGCGCTGACCAGATGACTGCTTCGGAAATAGCTGCATTGAGTATGCCAACATCGCTAGTACATAGAGGGCAAGTGCTCAACTTCAGAATTCGGATTCATGATCGTTCGGCGCTATGAATGGGAATTTCAATCGTGGAGTAAAAGATATGCCGCAGGACACACAAGACTCGGACCTACACTGTCATCAGCCCATCGTACCAGGCGGTGCACGGATATGATCAAAATGGCTAGACAAACACTCACATGATAGTCCAGTGCCAGTAGAGAAGGGTCTCGACGACGTCCTACTACACGTTGTTAATAGCGCCCACGGGGGCCACTTGGGTTGCCGGAGGTCACACAGCCCCGCTAAAAAACAGTGCAGGAAGTACTGGCGGGGAGAACATGCACGGCGCGTAGAATGAAGACGCCTCGGGCCCACGTGAACCATACAGACTGTATACCTCCTTGCCGTAGATTCTTTAATTGCGAGCGCTGACACAAGAGAGAATGTCAGCGCGCGCTCTACGAAGTGGTCCTGAATGTTGCTACTTTGTAGCAGCACCGAGTACCCGTGTTGTATAACTCGTTGGATTGAGTCGACGGATGAAAATGTCTACCGCGTGTGATCCGCAAGTCACTCAGCATAGTCGGAAGCTATGGCGCCTAACGGCAGTGCAGGTCAATATTCAAATTCAAGTTCATTTGACAGATGCACTCAGCCGAGACCTGGTCAATGGCGCTCGGGTGCACACCGGGAGAGGGAGCAATCTTGTGTCGGCTCGAGGTGTGGAGTATCTGTCAGTGCAAATCCGATGCACACGGCGCTAGGTGAGCGCGTGATTAGTATGAACAGCCATATCCAATGTGAGGCTCAGTGCATACTTTTATGGAGTCACCTACACAGGAGGCGATCGTAGCTCGCGTTTCGAAAATGCTGCGCCTAATAAACGCTCGAGAGGACTGGATCAAAGGGGTCTGTGCGGTGACCCTTGGCCGTTCAGCACTGGAAGATGTCGCGACGACTACTAGAATCGAGACTCACAGTATTCAGGAATTGGTATGGTCGCTCGCTCCGTAGGATTGTAGGCGAGAAGACCCGCTAGCGTCGGACTTTACAACGCAGCCTAGGTACCCATGAGGTTCGAGAAATGCGAACGTGTCTTGTACAAGTATCATCACTATGTTTTAGCTTCATACTCGAGAACCCATTGTAGAAATCAGTCTGAAGAAACGGGGTAGCTCACCTAGCACGAATGAGAATAGGGTCCTCATCGAGGAGACCGTGCAGTGCTCGGAAGAATTTGTCTGATATGACCCGGACGTGATGAAATGAAGTTGCGCCGTAAGATGTTCTGGATACTAGTTTAACATACGTGATCAACACAGCACAATTGAGTACTCATCGGCAGATGGGCGTCGTGTCTACGATGGCCGCGGCCAGGCGGTGGAGGGGAGGCGTCATACTCCCGGTCAAAGATAACCGCAGCGAGGGCAAGTGTACAGTATAAAAGGGTCGCTGCTGCTTGCATTTGAAGGTCAGCAACACTTGCAACATTCTGCTCCAGCTCCCAGATCAACGACACTTCAAGACCAATGTCAGTCATCTTCGCCAGGAATTTGCGTAGGGTGCGCGTAGGACTGACATCTTACAGAATGTACTTCTCAACCCGCTTCGCCTCTCTCGCGCTCCTTGCGCTCGTCACCGCCGCTCGCGGTGCTGAAGTCAAGTTCTACAACAGCCGCGCCTGCAACGACCCTCCCTCTGAGGACTACCGAAACGTCGCCTGCAATAGTTGCGTCGACCCTGCCGGCGGTGTGTTCTGTCCAATTTCTCCCTTAGATTAGTATAGATGACTGATATGCATGAATCATGCAGATTGGTTCGCTGCCGCCGTATCTGGGATCGGTTCAGGCCAGCGCTGGACCCTTCACAACGAGGCATGTAACACCGCTGAGTACTACGAGTTTCAACGGCAGATGCTCACGCTTTTTGAATAGGACAAATGCACCTCCAAGTCACAGGTCGCTCAGGCCTACGGCAATGGCTGCGGTGTTGCAGGCCATACCGCCATCCGCTCGGTCTGGGTTGCGTGCTGAACAGTTCGCCGAGAGTGCTGGTAAGTACTGTTTGAGTACTAACCCCAAAGTGTGCATCCGGGTCTGATCATTCGCCGTATCTTTCGCTCCAGGTTGCGGCAAGGTTCCTGCTCGTGAGATTTGAAAACCGGCGTAAACGTAGTAGTCTGACCTGAACCATTTGTATGAATATGCGAAAGAGAGGCACGACGTATCGACACTTTTTCACCACATTCGTCCAGACCAGTCCTTGAGAGAAAGAGCAGAGAAAGTTGGCGATATGTTTTGCAACGGATAGCACATACTATGGACAGTAGAATCTTGATTGAAACTGACAGTCACGACTGAGTTCAAGAATCAAAATCGAAGTCGACGTGTGTTGTTTGCTCCTGTGTGGCTGCAGCCTCCGTTGCAACAAAATTCTGCCAAATGGAGGCGCACGTCGAGCGCGAGAATAAAGTATTGGATTTTTATAGCGTGGATATTGCGACCTGGCTTCAGGTTTCGCTTCTGCCAAGACCTGTGGAAACAAAAGAGCAACGTCTATACTAAAAGCTTTATATTACATCCTCGGGTTGATATCTTGCAATTAAAATGAATGTAGAATGACCGCACACCGTCCTCGCTGTAAGAATCAGGCCTTCGCATCGTCCGGGACCCGCATGTCCTTGGAGGCCTTCGCCGACCGTGCACGAATTCCGGCACCGTATTTGTAGAAGAAGAATGGCATAGGTAGGATCAGCACTGAGACCATTGCCAGTAACAGCCCAGCCCATTGGAAGCCCCTAGGACTCTGGTTAGCCAGTTTATGGGGCAATCGAACGGGAACGGACATACATATGATGGAACATCTGTTCAACGAACAAGGGCACGGATGCACCGACCTCCGAGCGCAAGAACGTCTTGGCGGCGATCGCGGATGCAGCAAATTGACTGTAGCTATCAACCTGTAATTTATGGTATACATTAGCAACAAAGCCGCAAAATGATATAGATGGACGCCAACGAACAATGTACGAGTTGGCGGAAACGTAGAGAAGAATCATGGCGAAGCCGAAAAGGGCGCCGCCAACGCAAGGACCTGTGATCCTACATGTGAGTGAACAATATCTTGGAATTGCGGACCGAGCCGTACCCATAAAGTTGACATGCGCATAGGCACCAGTAAATGCGAAGATAAGGAGGGATACTGGCAATACGCTATGGTTCAAACTCCATTAGCATGCGATGGGCCAAAGGATGGGCAAGAATACGCACAAGGCACCGATCATCATAGTATACAGTCTAGCTTCGGGAAATGTGCCGTTCTTCGTAGCTTTGCGATACACCTTCTCTTGGAGGGGAAGGAGAGACATGGCGATACCGATACCGATCTATATTGTAACATTGTTTGTCGACAAATGCTGGCGTACGGAAGGCTAGTTACCACTCACGATAAGACTGACGAAAGTCGTGCCAGTGATTCCGCCGCCGAATCCTCGAATTTCGGCGAAAGCGATGGGGAAAGCGAAGAACCTTCAGATTGTCTGTCAGTCCGGTGGGAGTCAACGCCATACGTCCCCAGTACACTTACATGAGATCTAGAGAATCGAACGTCAGTCCACGTGAAAAGTGCATGCATAGATATCCACAAGCTCACACAAGAGGCTGTATACGAAGGTGAGATCTGCGGCAAAAAAACTGTCAGTGCTTTGATACTGATGTCATGTACGAAGCATGCATACAGATCGACCTGTATGGAAACATTCTTCAGTTATGCGATCATCTACATCACCACAGCGCCTCTTACATGAAAAACACAATCGCCTCTCCGAAAAGGAGCGCGAACGGACGTGTCAAGGCGATTTTGAGGTCTTCGGCGAGCCCAATATGCTCGAGCTCCGCAAGCGTCCGGTAAGATTCGTCGCCTGTTTCCTTCCGCAGCGCTTCGGCTTTACGCTTCAACAGCACCGGTGCATAGCTCTCGGGTATGACAAGCGTCAGGATGAAACAGGCGCCGACAAATGCAAACAAGGTCCAATCTGTAACGCTTGTGTTAGGCACCGTAACCAGGAGGAAAAGGACACAAGCGTACAAATATATCGCCAGCCGGCCATTTGACCAATCCAGCCGCCAATGATAGGGCCGATGCATGGACCCATACTGAGCCATGATATACTGTCGTTAGCGTGAAGTAGAGGCTGCTAGAAGAAAGTGACCGTACAATATGGTGACAGAAAAGAGTGCCATCGGGATTCCACGCTCTTCGACCGCCCATACGTCTGAAACGCTGCCGCCCACATTACACATGGGGGCCGACGCTGCAAGACCGGCAATCTGCCTCGACACAATGAGGGTCGCGGCATTTTTGGCGAGCGGGTCCGGGAGAGTGAATACGAAGTAGAGGAATATGCTCAGGCAATAAATAGGCTTGCGCCCAACGAACTCGCTCAGCGGCGCCAACAATAGCGGACCGATGCCGAAGCCGATGACGAAGCATGTAACAGACAGGTTAATGATCTCGTTCGTTGTGTTAAGGTCTACTTTGGGTCCCTCGAGACTGCAAGTTTGCGTTAACTCGCAACCTTTTGAACAGACAACATGATTACGCACTCTCCAGTGACGATAGAACTGCCAAGTGTAACCGCAAGACAGAGAAAACTTGTGGTGATAGTGACTAGCCTGCAACAACGGGTAATTAAAACTAGGCGTTTTTCACGAGGTTGCTGGACACGTCGAGACCACGCACCATTTCTTAGGTTTTCCCCACTCGCGAGGGTCTTCGCCTGCGCCCTTTGTGAATTCAACAATCTTGATACCCTTTTCCGAGAACGCGCGTTCTACATCTTTCAGACGGGTAGGAACGTTGGCAAGGGTGTGCGTTGGAGACGAGGCATTGTCACTCGGGAGGAACAGGCCTTCGTGACCGACCTCGCGGAACTCCTCTTCCTGTTCCCTGGAAAGTGCGGGCGGGCTAGCGAACTCAGCTTCGATGGGTTCAGCAGGCATGTCGACAGAGGTAAGTGGGGACACCGGACAGAATGGAGCGCTCTGCCACTTTATAACGCGCCAATAGGCTCAGTCATCGTGTTTTGTCTGTCTGGCGATAATACCGGCTCCATCAGATATGCGGCGCCAGGAGCACCGTGAGTCACCGTGGGAGACGACACGCACCGTTCGAAGGAGCGCTGGGCGACAAGGATGTCCCGGTTGCCAGCTATTGCCACCAATCCTCACTGTTCTTGAGCGACAGGTCTCCGCCGAGATGCCGACCCATCCGTGCATCTCGCGCGACGGTGTCTGGTGCTTCTTTCATGCTTCCCGTCTTCCCCAGGGCTGTTTACCACTCGCTTCATTACCAAACAACGCCTACGGCGATGGTGGCGACGTCGTTGCTAATTTCTTGACGGTATCATCAATATTTAATTCGCATTGCTGAAACAAAGACCTTACTAGCACATAAAAATGAGGGTCTAATGCACAGGATCATCATCTTCGCGGGCCATGCAGATTGTTTGACAGGTCACTAGTCAATGGACAGCTGCATAAGTGCCTCGGGGAGGGTTCGGGCATGGTAATGACACTTACGTAACGGAATGAGAGGTCTTGGCAGAGGTCCAGCGCCTTTAATAGAACCACTCCTGCGTAGCCGCTGGTACATTACGATGGGCGATACGAATCACGCCTAGCTGAGGAAGGGTTCTAGTCGATCCCGAACATGGGGTGAATTCCTTCGTCGTAATTGATATCATCGATCTTGACCACCACAGGAATTGACAGGACATACTTCGTGCAAGAAGACCAATGTACGTTTGCCCACCAAAAGCGGGTGCTTCCAACTCTTCGAGATGCGTCTCCATCGACATCGCAAATGGCCGGCGACAACTTGTGCTATTACCATCGTGTGGCGATGCTGGCAAGAAGTTTCAGAGATGCAGCGCCTTCATCGGAGGGCTTCGGCGATCATTGACTACGTGCAGATGGCCGGGCAGGTCGTCCTGAAACAGCAACGCCGAGTAGTAAGATGTAGTCGCAAGTCTAATGCACAGTTATAATGAAAGCCTCACCTGAAGGGTGATAGCAGTAGAGGCATGTTCAGCTAGTCATGCTTCTTCCGAACATCCTAGACGCTAGTTAGCCGAACGGCCCCGCAGCAAGCGGCTTGTGCAGCTTGAAAGCACTTGTCCTGTGATGAATATACGTGCCGTCCGTGCGCCGCCAGCGGCCCACTGCTGAGTATGATCTATGACTCAGAAGAGCATTTGAAGGAGTCTCCTGCGAGCTGCGCTGGTGCAGCTGCAACGTGAAAAAGGTAAGTGCTCGTGAATGAAAGTCCTGACATGATTTGACGCAGCTGTTGTGCTGGCTTAGGAGAACGACTTACGAGTCTGGGTCTTGTCTCCGTTGGACGTCAATCTCAGACGGCATGTCGCAAGACAGATTCAACGAATTCGCCATCCAAAGTTAGGGCGCCGATACAGATCCACCACCATAGCAACGGGATGTTCCAGCTGGCGATATAATCGATAGACATTACTGGCCGCAACTGAGAGGTGACGAGAGTCAGCGATGGCTGGCGCTGTATCATTGACAATTCAGGACTTACCAGTGTCGCCGGCGGAATCACATGGAACACGCACCATTGATGACATGGTTGCGGTTGCAGTGTTAAACCTGCTGGTGCAAAGCGACTTCGACGGTATCGCTGAAAAAAATGCTATCCTCTCAAACTAGATCTGTGAGAGTGCAGCGTCCGAAACAGAGTTCACGAAGTCGTCGAAAGCCAGCCAGCATCGCGTTGTCCTGTGAAGCTGACTCGGGATGTTGCTGAACGATACGAGCACAGTGCTAAAGCACCTATGTATCACATTCATTTATAAGGCAAGGACAGTTAGGCACGGTACAAGGCTTAGTAACAGGAAACGCTCTGCCAGCCATGGTGGCGTTGAAGACCGCATGGCTGGCCACACGATTTCATAAAATGTTTGCGCCTGTTTGGCTGGAGCATGGGCGTGTTATTCAACGCTATGCGACTTCTATTTCTGAACACTCAGTACATAAATGGTAAGGTGGCTACTATCCTGCTCGATAGAACGCCAAAGAGTGGCACTCTTCAATTACTAACTTCCGAGGCAGACGCCGATTACCAACAAGATAGGTAACAATTGTAGGCCTCGAAATACGAGCAGCTGTCCCGGCCCGTAAGTGCTCGAATTTGGTTCAGTGCCGTGCTAAACGCAAGCGCAGATCCATGTCTTGAGGTCAAGGCCTGGGCACCCGATGATGCCAGTGCGAAGGAATATATTCTACATATTGATAAGTAAGAACGAAGCCTTATGAAATCGCCGGTGCTACTGGACAGACTTACATGATACGGAGACGCCGTCTGGGACTTCGTACGCTATCATAGGGTTCGTGCAGCAGTGAAAGAGAGAGAAAACGGGGTCATGAGAGCAGTTCACGAGTGCCGACGTTCACGATGCTACTTTGACATGTATTCAGTCGCTTCCTTCGAGATGCGTACAGCGCCGAACAAGACGCACCTAGCACTGGCATCAAGTATTGATTAGTACACCTCCCCAAACAGCGCACTCGCATATTTCGGGGTGAAGTCTGAGAAGAGAAATACAAAAGCCACTTTTATCTATGCAGAAGGGCGCAAGTGTATCAAACTGCTAGCATGGAAGTCTCGGAGAAGCGTATGTAGCGGCAGCGGTGTGAGGTATGAAAGCCAGCTGACTTACGGGATTCAATGCGTTATAGCCCGGAAGGACAACGGGCGGCTACCGCTTGTATATAAGGGTCACTACCGTCGACCGTCAACCACAGCAACCGTTGTCTTCTCCTGTTTAAATACCAGAGCATTATATCGAGGTCAGTCGCCTTGTCGCCAGTATACTGTAATCAAGTTACTGACCGGGTCCCATCAGCTATGCATTTTTCAACGCGCTTCGTATCACTCGCGCTCCTCGTCTGCGGAATCGCCGTCGACGGTGCTGAAGTACTTTTCCGCACTGAGCGCTCGTGCGACATACCGGCGTCTTTGGACTATAGAAATGTGGCGTGCAACACCTGCGTCGACCCTCCCGAGGGTGCGTCTTTGAGCTGTATACTCAACATGGGCGTAACTGACGATGCGACTCACGCAGATTGGTATGGCGCTGAGGTCAGAGACATTGGCTCGGGGCAGCGCTGGGAAGTTCATAACCAGGTATGTGCTGCCATGCGAACCACGCAAGCATTCCAAATGACAGTGTCACGATGCTGACGCGTTGCAGAACGGCTGCACCGCAAAGTCCCTAGTCGGCCAGTTTTATGGTCCGCTGTGCAGCGTTGCGGGGCACACCGCCATTCGCTCTGTCTATGTCGCCTGTTAGAGAGAGAGAATAGGTGAGTACATGTTAACTAACGAGACTCTCTTACCTCTAAAATGAATCGCAGGCGAATCCGAGTCAAAGATGGCAAACAAGGTGTTTGAAGAGCTTGTGTAGTATTGGAACGCGCCTCGATACAAACAAAGTTTTTATCGTAGCATCTCGGCCTATACATATATAGCAGTATGCAGTCTTGAAGCGAACCCTGAGTGAGTCAGTAAAGAAACCAGAAGGAAATAGCTTTTGGCAAGCTGGCTGAGATCAATTTTGAAATGAGTTCCGCGTAGGCCTTGTGTGTGCATGTTTGGCTACAGCCTTAGCTTGCTATTCAACGCCAAAGGATTGAACTTTGAACTTGCAGGCTTTTGGACGAAATGACTTTATTATTGCCATCCATTATGTCTGACCCTCGTCCTCAAAACCCCCTTCTCATTCTGCAATCTTCTCTTGCCCAGTCTTCCCTTCCTCTTCTTCGTACCCTTATCTCAACTGCCTCAAGACCACAGACGCGAACTCTTCTTTTTTGTTTGCTCCACCCTCCCTCGACACTTTTCAACGTAAAACATGTCGAGGACGATCGGATACGAGCGTACGACTTCACGGCATGTGCTCCAGGATACTATGAATGCCATACAGATGTTCGCGAGGAGATGTTGACGGCTTTGAAAGATGGTCAGTCGCGTTGAATCGCAATGCTGTGTGCTAGCTAACCGTCGATATAGCACCGTCTGGGCCGTTGAGCGTGGTCATAGACTCGGTAGACACACTTCACGCAGACATCGACTCTACATCTCGGACCTACCACTTTGTCCGCGATCTTTTTTCGCTAATACGCTCGCGTCAATGTTCGCAGTTCTCAATTCCTTCTCGTAGATGATAACGATAACACATATATGCAGCCCCCTCCCGACTAACACTACACATTCTCGCACCGTCACCCCTCCTTCCCCTGCTCGTCTCACCTGCGCTCTCTTCGCCTCTCACACAGGTCATCGCGCATCCACCTGCTCTTCTCACGCACATTGCGTCCGCATATCTCACCCCGCCCCCACCCGCATCCCCGTCCCCGAAGTTCTGGGGCGTCTTCCTCCCCGTCTCCGAGCGCTCAGGCGAGAGTGCAAAACTCGTATACGGACGCGACGGCGACGGATCCGGCAGCCCAGACGGCGAGATCGTGCTGGAGGTGCTCGTGCGTAAGCGCGGCGTCGAGCGCGTGCTAGAAGGATGGGCTCGCGGCCAGCCCTGCGACCTCGCAGCACTACACTCCCTCAAGAGTGTCTGGGGCCGCAAAGCCCCTGCGGAAGTACGTATTTGTACTTTGTTGCTCTTCGATTACTTACGCGATCGCTGCACAGGACGCGCCTCCGGACCCCACGCAGAACGTCTCCTTCAACCTCAACCTCACGCCTGCGCAACTAGCATCGCGCGCGCAGGTTCCCCTGCCCTACGCCCACGAGGGTATGCTAACTTACCCTTCCACCTGTGCTCAGCTCACCTTTCTCTCAGGCAAACCCATTGAAAAGCCGTCCGGTGCGATATTCTACGATCCAGACTCAGCGGACGACATCGACGACGACGATCCGGACGAAGATCTTGACATCTGAACAGAGCAACTGAAATCACATCATGTGGTAGCCGACGCAGAGACGTATTTATTCTACATATTGTATCGATTACAAGTGCGTATTATTCTACGGAGGGACGGGATACATCATCGGTTGGAGCTACAGAAATTGGAACTGGAAACGAAAGCGAGGGGACACAAACAAAAACATGGACTACGAGGACAGGATGCTGAGAGAATGGAAAGCGAACCAGGTACAGATTGATACTAAGAGGACAACGCGGTTGGGAAATGCTCAAGGCCGTTGAAACTTGGGGCGGATATAAAGAGAAACAATAGAAACGGAAACGGAAACGCGCCTTCGAGGATCATCCCATATGCCGAATGTCTATGCCAGGTGCCTGCAGTCCCAGCGCAGTGCGCAGATTCGTCAACCGCATCTCACGCTCGGTCTCCGGATTCCTCCTCCCATGCTCTCCACCGCCATAAATCTCGGTGCCCAGCCCCACATCCATGCCCTCTTCAATACCCACACGCACGCGCTCCCATCTATGCGAGTTGCGCACAGGATTGTGTGCGTGCGCGAGATTCGTGATGGACGAGAGCGAGAAGCGGCGGTTCTTCTTCTGCTGTTTACGCTTCACCGCGCGGACGTCTGGCGCGTACGGTGTGGCCAGCGTATCAGGCGCAGCGCACAGCGGGTATGCACTCGAGCTGCGCCGCGGGACCTCGAGGTGCGGCTGCGGAGGTGGCGGAAGGTCGGTAGTCAGCGCGCGTATGACGGCGGACTCCTCGCGGTCGTTGCGGTAGTCGCAGAACGAGAAGGAGCTGGGCCTGCTGTCTGGGATCGCCGGATACGTTTTGTGCAAGGGCTGTGTGCGGGCGAAAGCGGTGGCGGCTGGGGTGGCTTCTGACACGAGCGTCGGGCGTGGGGCGGCGTTCGAAGCACGAGCACCAGCAGAAGTAGAGGGACGCATCACCTGCGTCTGGGTATGGACGTGCGTATCGGGTCGCGCACGTGGAGCAAAGGTGTGCAGGGTCAGTGCGCGACGCGGTTTGCGTTTCTGCGAAACCATTTTCATTTAATTGATCATTCTGAATTAAAGAAGAAGAGTAGCAGAAAATGGGGACGTACAGAGGTGTCGACCGCGGGCACGGGCGGAGGTTCGGTGTCCGATGCAACGGTGCTCGTGATCTCAACACTGACGCCTCCCATGCCGGACATCCTCCGTGCATGCGTACGCATGGCAATACTTGCGTGCTTTGCACCTCTGTCGTACGGCTTTGCAAGCTCGCCAAAGACGCGTCGCACGTGCCCTCCCAGCTTGCGCACGCGTCCGACGAGACCGAGTTTCGGAGGGACGTAGCGGTTGCGGATAGACATCGACTCGAGCGCCCAGGACGGCACGCCGTCAGGGCTGTCTGGCGGTGTTTCGGCGTCGTGGTTACTGGCAGTGTCGAGCCTAGCGTGCGCAGTGGGGTGCACGTGCCCGGCACGGAATGCAGCAGCATACTGAGCCGCACTCGTGCCCGAATACGCTCCTTGGCGGTGCGACGAGGTTCCAGAAGAGCGAGGGAAGGGGCCCAAGTCTGTCACGGACGAATTGCTAGCCTTGGGCGAGGATCGAAGCTGGCTGGTCGGCTGAGGGGAAGTGTTGGTGCAAGACGTTCCAGTGCGTGAAAATACTGGGACTGGGACGGCCAACTGCTGTGCATCTGTTCCTTGCTGGCGAAAGAAAGGGGAGGAAGGGAGGAAAGGCGGGGACTTGCCGGTATCTGTGTTTGAGCGGCGAAGTTGCGGCGGTGTATCGGAGGACCGGATGCGACTGCGGGTTGTCATATGCATTGCAACAGTAGACGGCGGTGACATGTCTAAGTCCGTATCGCTGCGGGCAGCGCGTAGTCTAGGAGGTGAAGGCATGTTTGGCAAATCGTCATAAGAAGGCGGACGTGAACGCGAGCTGGAGTACGGAGTCACTGGAGGTGAAGTCGGAAACGCGAACTGGGAAGACGCGGGAGATGCAAAGACGATTCCGTCTGGTGACACAGGAGACGTCGTGCTCCGGGATAAAGATGGAGACGCTCGGTCGGGGACAGAAATAGACGGGCGTAGACGACGACTTGGTGGAGAGTTATCAACTTGCGGCAGAGACGCGTTTTGCACGGGCGACATTTGTGTCAAAATAAGTGGGACAGGCATTTTAGAGAACGGGATAGGGTGCGCGAGCGTCGGCACATCTGGCGCAGATTCTGACGTATACGCGGTGCTCACGGAGGTATCCTAGACATAAATCAATATACAATGGCGATACTAAAATGCACAAACTGCGTACTGCTCGCGAGGCGCCATGCAGACCAAGGCCCGTCATCTGCGAGTTCTCGCTGGAAAGAGCGCTTTCTGGCATCTTGTAGTTAATGGGCGAAGTCAAAGGAAGCAATGGTACGCGAGGCAGAGACGCGGACGAGATAGACATAGAAAGACGTTGGTGAAATGAAATTACGCGGTCGATGTGTTCAGGCGGCGGCGTTGCAGGAGGCGACTGGGACGTTTCAGAGTCGGGCCAAGCACCTGGCACAGGGAGCGGAGGCGATGGAGTACGCGGCGGTGTCGTCGGTGTCGTCGTCGCCATCGATGTCGACATGGCGGCCATGACCGTCGGGAACAAAATGTGCAACAGTGTGCAACTGGCGGACGCGCCGCGCCTGTTCGCGAGATTATTCGGCCGCGAGCTCCTTTGGCCTCCTCACCGCGCAGAATCTAGTAGCAGAGGAAAATGAGAGCAACAACAAAGCATGGAATTGACCAAGGACCGTATTTACGGAAGCATCATAGAAAGCACCCTCGAGAGTGCACTGGTGCGAGACGGGTTGCAGTACGAAAAATGAACCAATCCTGTACAATGGTTCTGAGATCTGAGGCACTGTAAACAGTCAACTTCAGTACCGCGCCACGGTGTTCCCCACAACCAGCAAGACAGTTTGCAGGCAATGGCTAGCGGGATTACTTTAAATTAACGCTAGACCAGGTAAGAAGCATACAGATACATCATACAAATCCACGAGCTCACAAGCACAACCATCCAAATTCAATCGTGCTTGAGTAGCGTATTTTGTGCATGTGTCCGTATGGTCTGGAATGGATTCGATGCAAACTCGGGGTTGGCCAATATCAGTGGATGCCGCAACCTCTCCATTTGTCTATAGAAAAATTAGAGTTAGACAAGTAGCTGGTGGGTTTAGACGGTATACGAGCGGCGTACAGTGCGCGTTTTCTCTGAGCCTTGCTCAAGGGCTCTGATTTGCCCTCCCCGATCTGTCCAGGCACCGGTTTGGGTGGCGGTTTTGTATCTTGCGCTGCATCATCGTCGCCTTCCTCATCTGCGTCTCCTTTCTCCACTGCTAGCAGAGCAGATTGCATATCTGCAAGGCCTCCTGCTATTTGCTCTTTTGCTTTGCGTTTCAGCCGACGTCCCGCATGTGTTTTGGCGTATGGAGAGCGGGTTGATTCAAGTCCTATGAGTGCGAATTGGCATTCTAAGCTCGTGCATCATTCAATAGAAATTGTTTCTCACTTTGGACAAAGGCTTCACGCTTCAGCTGTTGTTTCTCCTTTTTCTTGAGCACCGGCTGCTGATCTTCCGTTCCCATCGACTGCAATAAGTCATTTCCCTGGCACATGTACGTGAGTATTGGACCTTAACACGGCTCAGAGTGTACTCACAGAAAGGAGCTCGGATCCACCGACATCGATATGCTCGACCGCATTTGCCTGTGCGGCGAATTTCCGCTTATCCAGCCTGACGGACTGTGCATGCGCGCCTATGCGAGTTCGACGTTCTTTTGGCTGGGCTGAGTCAGTCAAGAAAAGCCACGAAAGCTGCCTAGGACATGGCTTGCCATTTTTTTTATGTTTACAGCGAGAGCGAGTGTAGCTTGTAAAAGAGCCTAGCAAGGTCGATCCGGCTCGATGATATGGGTGGTCGGGGTCTTCATGGCATCCCGGCAACGTGACTACTGAAGGACGCGTTCGCACTTGCTATAGCTGCCTTCAAAGTCTCTCGCATATCCTCGCTTCAAGCTCAGGAAACTTTTCTCTACACCGATTCATATATAGGACATCGAAATCGCGACGACGGGGAGGCGTACTAGGACAAAATGTCTACCGGCGATGCGGAGGATCTTGGTCTTGAAATCCAGCAGGCATATGTACGTGCAACGCGTTTACAGCACACACAGACTTATCATAGTTCATACTTAGTATCTTCGCAACAGGAATCGGCTCAGTGGGCTTTTAGAAAACCGTGGGGTCACTGAGGACCACAAGGACACGGAGGTAGGTCCACAATCCAAGGGTGGTCGTCGGGTGCTCGCCCAGACCAAGCTCAGACGCTCACTGGCATGCTTACCGCCCCGTTTTGTAGCGCATCTTCCGTGACGCAGAGATACAGATTTTACGAGCAAAACATGATGAAATACTTCAAGTGCTCACGTCTACCGAAACCAATGTTGAGAGGACCAGGATGCTCGAGGCTGAGTCTTTCGAGAAGGATAAAAAGGTATGCAAACGCCAATATGCATGGTAACATGCACCTAATAAAACTCTTCGTGTCAGATTGAGGCTTTGGAGGCAGAGGTAACGCATGAAGTACCTCGCTGCGATACGTCTAGTTGATTTATCTGTGTAGTGCGCTGCCTTCAAGGAAGACATTCGACATTTGGAGCTCCGAAATCTCGACTTAGAACTGCAAGTGAAGGTCGCTTCAGATAACGAGAGCGATTTGAGACGGATTCAAAGCAACCAGGAAAGCGCTGTGAGTATATTGATAAAATGGTACACTGAAAAGGGCTTTGAATTGAACAAATCATTAGCTTCAAAATATGGAGCGTATCGTGCAAGCTGAACGGTCCGCCAATGCAGACCTGCAAGTGCGACTTCATGACTCCCTTCTGAAACTGACACAGGCGGAGGCTAAGAGTCACGAGCAATCCGCAACTATCTCGAAATTGGAAGGCATGGTGCGGACCTGCATCGAGTCTTTTGTGTTCCTGGTACCCTTTCTCTGACCAAGGCCCCAGGTTCCTCAATTAGCTGGACCATCGAGAGAAAGAGCCGTCATTGCACCAATCCGATTGCCGGCGATGAGACGGGAATCTGACCATCTTCCCGGAGAGGAAAAGAGGCCTAAGACCAGCCGTCGCCCTGTTGAGTCAGTCCTCCCAATCGCCAGGAAGGAAGTTCTGGTTCAATTCCCGGATGTTGTGGTTGGTGGCGACACTTCACAGCATGTTGGCTTTGGTCGCATATTCTTGTCCAGCATGTTAGGCGGTGGGAGTGTCGATCTTAACGTCAAGTAAGCATTCTTGGCCTCTATTGAAAGGTGTACTGAAAGACGCACTAGGATTGTAACTCCCAAGCCCTTGTCGACTGCTTTGAATATTCAGCATTATATTTGTCCGAAGTTATCCGACAATCCGTGGTGTCCATCTACCCCTGGCCAACATGGTTACATGTTTGTTGGTCTTGGCCGTGATAAAGACAGATACAAGGACCCTCAAGAACGAAATCTTTTCCTCGGTGTCGCCTCTGCGGACTTTCGCTATATGGGTGTCTATCGCGTCCACGCCGTCTCGCCACTGACCGTAGACGAATGGAATACTCTTCCTGATGATGTATGTTATGTTCCTTTATCCCCAGCCCTAGTCCGTGTCTGACAGCCTCTCAGTTTCAGAAAAGTTATTCATTCCTTACGTCGTCGAAAAACAAATTCCCCGGCATCAACTGGACTCCTAAGGAGTGTCGCGAAGCGTACGACTCGGGGAGACTCCAGGTCCCTTGCGTGCAGTTGACGTGCGTGGGATTCAATGATATGCTCTATCGCGAACTTGCGAAATCCAAGCCTGTTTCTCCGGGGAAGAAGAGGCCCGCTGACTCCATGCCAGATGGATTGCCCGTGCCTACAAGGAAATCTCAGAGGCTTTCACTCTGAGTATTCTCATACTTGTGACTTGCCATCTTGATTCTGAATGTACTCTACAGGGAAAGCTGTCTAATCGAAAGCCTATTTTCTTGCCCGTCTCGCAAGATCATCCAGTCGCCTCGTGAGATCGTGTCACTGAGGGTGTGCGTGCAATGTGTATGCATACATTGTGACTTGATTTATGTGAACATGCAGATAGTACAACAAGGTACAATGATACTATATCATCCTTCGAAACTCGAATTGACAATCGTAACAGTGTGGATTTCAACGATTAGCGCTGCCTGTCGGAAATATTTAGTATCACGCGGGTCGTAGGTGTCAGTCTAAGCATGCAATGTATCGACGAACCGCCGGTGATCGTCTCAACTTTCTGTCAGAAATCGGCTTGGAGCTCGTGTGCGCCCATCTGAAAGTCGGGCAGACTTCCTAGCCGTAGACGGCAACGCCTCATCATCTCGTCGCCTTTTGCTCCCATACGATGAATCGCCCTCGTGTGACGCGTCAGAGAGGGTCTCAGCTTGTGACGCTGTAGTTTTGATGCAAGCGAGCCGTTCATATAGCTCGTAATCAAAATCCACGCAAACGAGTTCTACGCAGGGGACCAAGAGGTGTCCAGAATCGTATTCCCGCTGGATTTGTTCAACGCGATCGGGGTCGCTAGCCTCCGAGCAAACCTCTTTGAAGACTCGAGTTTCAGTGATACGGCTGTACGATTTTTGGGTCTGAAGACATGCGTCCAACATCAGCATTGAAAATCATTTCAAAGTAGAGAAGATATCACATACCTTCTCGGAGAGGGTAGCCCACTCTTCTTTCGTCAAAGGTGCCGTAGTTTGCATACGGTAGAGGCCCATGTATCGATAACATGCCATATTCACTCCAACAAAGAGATGCAGCTCGTCGGCGGTCTGGTATACATCGTGGTCCGTCCCTAGACCCATGAACATGTAGCCATGTGAGCCTGGCTCGGTCGGACACCATGGGTTGTCCCGCGCGTTGGGACAAGCATATTTATTGATATGAAACTCCGTCGACAAAGGAGTCTGTGATTTTACCCTGTTAAAGTGATCGGCGTGGTTAGAAGTATATCCTGCACACCGTTTAAACAAATGGACAAATGTCACTTACGTGACGTCAACGCGTCGAGGATTCCCGCCCAGTTGCCGTGACAAAAAAGTGCGATTAAACACAACGCTCTCATGCAAGTGGCTGCTATTGAGGTCGACGACAATCTGTGGATATTTCTCCAGTGCTTGCTTGCGACTACGAGGGGTGGCGTTGTTAGCCTGGAAGCCGTCGCGACTGTCTGACCCATCTGCCCGGTCTGAGCGTCGGACGTGCTGGGTAGAAGTAGCCGAGGAATCCGTTACTTGCGGAGATCTTTCTCGAGGACGCTGAACACCAAATGTTATGTGCATCTTTTTCACGTATGAGGGCCTGATGTACCTGTTATATTCAATTATAATACGACGCACTAGGCTGTCCACGGTTCTTGACCGGCGACTCCTTTGCTGTTCCTCACTTCTTGAAAATAGGTGCCGCCGAGCACTAGGATGCGTCCGTAGGTCCGCATTGTTAGCTCTTTGAACTTTTAGCAAGTCCCTCGCTCGGGTAAGCTGCCAATATAATGAGAATTGCGGGGGTTTACCCTAGACACGGGATACTTACTTTCTTCCTCCTGATGATAAGGGCCGTCTCTAAGCCGGTGATCCGTTGGATGCTAGCGTCGTTTGCTAACTGAAGCTCGGTGTTTGACAGCCTCAAGTGTTTGTTCGCGTCCTTCTCTGCCGTGACCTGTGTCGGGTTTTGTTAGCATGAAGCTCCCGCTCTTGGTGGGAATCCATCGACACACCTCCTTCTCCAACGATTCAATCTTCATGATACATTCCAAGTAAGTGTTTTGCAGACCATTGTTTACAGAAGGATATGCGACAGATACCTTGATGTTCTTGTCCGCAAGCTCAACTTCGTATATGCGAGCGTTTCGAGCCCCAATCTCTGCAGCCTGAAGGTGTGCCTTCAGTTCTTCGTTCTGATGTTGCAATGTTTTGACGTCGTCCTCACGGGACAGAAGCTACACGGTCGGTCAGATGTGGAGTTCACGTGGAAGACACTGTATATCTTGCCTCTTTCGCAAGTTGATCGCGTTCGATCTCCATCTTAACGAGCGCAACCTCGCTATCACCATACTGCTGCGATTGCAACGCTTGGAACATCCTGTCGGAGATTCCATGAATTTCTGGCTTGACACGATTGTTTGTTCCAGAAGTATCACTGTTTTTCTGTAGTACCGTGATCAGAGGTCGAGGTGATGCACGAACGACCCTAGACGCACCTCAGCATTGAGGCGCTCGCGGTCATCCTCAACCTTTGCCATCTTTACCATGTTGTTGCCGAATTTCTGTTTTTGTAGTGCGCTGAACATTCTTGCGGCATATCCATGGTCGTTGAGTTCACTCATGGTGGCTCGAATGCAAGGAACCTGGGGAGCAATAGATCTCCACGGCGTAGGTGGTGCGGCCATGGGTAGGCCATGTATGGACGCGTGTTGACCGCATGTTATGGCTGCAACAGTGCAAGACTGTGACCGCAAAGGAAGACCCCAATCACCCCTAGAACTCGTTAGCTGATTTGAAGAGCGTTGTTCCTATAGGTATGGTCACCCCAACAGCGCAGGCGCTGCGACCTTAGCAGCTTAAGCAGTCTCTTGTTTCCGATGTATTGGACAAATAACATGCACGGACGCACTGTGATCAAGAGATGAATTCGCCTCTGCAACGACAAACGTCGACAACATTCAAACAACGAGACGCACAAAATTGGACAGCGCGCGACCCAGAGACGATGGCGACAGCAACCTTTTGAAACCCACCAAGTCACGCTAGGAGGGAGCATGGGCAATGCTCACAGGCGACACTTCGCTCTAAACGCCAACGCGAGATCCTGCGCAGACATGTTAACCAGCTCACCAATGGATGATGCCGGAAAAAAGCGCACTATGACAACAGACGAGAGGCTACGGCGCCTAATCCGAACCTTCTGACCGTGGGCTTCAGTGTTGGAGTAACCGCCCGACTCATGGACCGCTGTGTCGATGTTGGCGACATCTTCGTCTCTGTCAATGGGCGACTGCACCCAATGGTAAGCAAAGTAGGCACGGGATCGACGAGAACGACATACAAGTACCAGAGTTGAGATGGAACCGAGGCCATCATAGGGCAAGCGCAGTCCTTCGCGGTGTTGTGCGGAACGAAGTTCAAAACAGCGGGTCAACGAGGGTCCTCCGTATCCATGCTCCCCAATGTCCTTGAGGTCTACGTGATGAACCGAAACAAAACAATTTGACATTGAAAACAAACTAACCGTAAAGGCCTCAGGACGGTAAGGGAAATCTCTGCGGTAAGGGTGGTAGCGCTGGCCGTAGACGTCGCGGGGGGTTGAAACGCGCATGATGAGGTGAACTGAGAGACCAGGGTGACAGGGGAAAGATTATGTGTGCCCATATATATGCCCAGCAAATTATTGACCCAAAATGAGGGCGAAAGATGTGACTCCAGGTTTATGGCATGAGCCATTCGTAAACGCCGCGCGTCGAAACACCCTTTTGGCACGACCTCTGCTGATAACGAACGACGCGGCAACATCCAGTACCTGCGCTTGCTCCTCCACTATATCACTGTCCGAGGGCCCACGACTGAGGAAATATCGAATCGAGTGCCACCAGGGTCGAGCTGATCTTGCTTCCTTGTCACTTCTGGCCAATTCAACCGTGGGTGTGCGCGGCGTTCTCCGCAAATCAAACGAAAGGCTCGGGCTCAGCCAGACAGCGAACACACAGACGCATACAGGAACCAGAGATGAGTTCAAAAGCCTACAGGCAGATTGAAATCACTTCTGGTTGCGTGTCCCAGTACTGTGTATCGCATGTCTGCATCTCGGGCAGCAGGTGACGATTGTCCATGCATACTCGCGTGCAAATTCGGACAACTTTTGGACCTTGGAGAATGAGACGGCGTGAGCACCAATAACTTCATCGTTGCATTCCTCTTCGCTCTGAGGAGAATCCTGGGGTAATTCTCCCCCTTGTGAATCCACAGAAATGACCCCGTCCCATCGAGACCCGCTCGCCACCGTGACAGCAAATGCGGAATGTAACGCGCGTGTCACGTGTCACGCTACGCCCCATCAAAAATTGCCACAAAGGCAAGTCTCTGGACAACATCCACAACGAAAAAAACACTCATTTCATGCCTGAAAGCTCCTGTAAGACACTCAGGAAAAGAATGTGCCTCAAGACGTCTGTAGGCAAGCCTTGCCAACGCAAGATGCGGCCCCCTCATTGTCGTGTGCAAGAAGTACAAGCCAGACGCAAGCAGATCGCAATGCAACACAAGGATTTGACAAGCACAAAATACGAGGACGCACCATGATTTCCCAATAGAATGAACAGTCATGGTATCATTGCTGAGACCAGTCGGGCCCCCTTTTGCGTATTCCGAGAGTTGCTGATCCCGTATATTGAATGTTGCCTAGAATTGCCACTGGCTGCAGGATGTACCATCCTCCGGCACTGGTGAAGGGGAGGCTCGTCCCAGACAGAGCAATCAAAGCCGGTAGCGAGCCCGCGGTACTGAATGTGCTGTCGCCTATGTGGCGATATTGCCCAGAAGGCGATAACGCTCGTCGCGGGAAGTCAAGCCAAGGAATCAAGACCGTCGGAACCGCGCTCAAGATACGGAAGAGCTGCTATGCCTGACAGTTGGGTCTCTCCACGTACAGCACGGTCCTCGTCGCGGTGATCATGGTGAAGGCTGAAGCGCAAAGCACGTTTGCTTCCGTCTAGTCAAGTTGGAAGTCCGCGCCGATCACCAATTTTCGGGGGGCGATAGGACCATGGCACCAGTCGACCACGACCCAGAGACATCCTTGTACGGTTTGACATGAAATGCAATGGCAAGCAGCAGCCCTTCCAGTTGTGAGTGCAAGGCGCGAAGAACAGACGACGCCACGCAAGAAATGTCGGAGGTCCAAAGCCACTCGGCTTTTCAAATTGGCCCTGACTTTCTTTTCTCGTTCAACAACGTCCACCACGTCGTCCGAACTCGTTTTGCGATTTTTCCAACCGCAAAGAAACGCGATTCGATTTTTACTCGATTTTCCATGGTATTCTCATCTCCCGGACGTCGACCTCGATGTGACATTGCCGACAGTGGACCTCTACCGTGGTCATAATCACCCCTTCGGATCTCGCTGCCTAACTCGATTTCTCCCTGGACGACCACTGGGATTTCAGTCGCCCCTCCATCCATTGATGCCTTGCCTGCCAGTGCGGCCGACCTGACGACGAGACGCATGTGCCAATCCATAATTCGACTGCGCCTAGCTCCAATGACCTCCCCTGCCACTGTCTGCTCGTACCCAAGACAGTTGGTCGTACTAGGATCCAACATCTCGTCGATGGCAATCTCATCCGAGGCTTTCTACCGCTTCTCGCGCTCACTGAACGTCGGTGATCCACTGTTGATGGCGCCCTGACTTCCTTGAATTGCCTTCCTCAGAGGGACTCCGCTATGGCAGATTGGGCCCACGGCGGGAGGGGCGGGAGAAGAAAGTCAGCCCTCGCTCTCAGGATGCTACAATCCGAGCGTCCTCATCCCCCTCTTCCCGACACGATACAAACTACTACTTTGGTCCGCCCCTCAGCTGGACAACGTACTTTTAAGCGCAACGCCTACCAGTAGCGCTGAATCCGATACCCACCCATGTTCCCCCTTCCCCCCATGCGTGCCCGGGTTCTCTCTCCATATCGTCACAAAATTACGGGATTCAATCGGCGAATGATTCTAGCTTCTGTGCACGGAATCATGCGTCACTATGTGCGGCGACGACAGCTGAAGCGCTGACCCCTCAGGCAGGTACGTATGCGCTCGCCTATAGGTCTATGCCTGGTGTACTGACCTCCAACGTACGTCCAGCCTTCTTGCGAGCGTTGATCCTGAGCTCTTGAGCTAATATATTACCGCATGTTCAGACACCAATAGCAATGGCTATCATATCATACGAAGCTCCCTGCTAGCTTGACGTTGGCTCAATATTCGTCGTTGAATGTGCTTGATCATCAAGGCTCCTGTCGAACTACTTATCGAACGATTCCGCGGTGATGACACTGGGGTTTCCCAAGTTTTGTGTCTGACTCTTGCTCGTGTGTACGTGTACTGCCAGCGCCTGGGTCAAAACGTTTCTTCAAAACCACTTCCATGTTATTCTGAGCTCCAGAGGGTCGGTGAGGAGACGGATTATTATGAACGGAAGATATCCGACAGAGCATAAAGTGCGAGAAAAGTCTAATAATGAGCTAGAAAATCCCTAAGAACATTTTGGTAGACCCCCATGTCCACACTCTCCAAACTATCAACAATTACCCGCAGAAACTCAAAGCATGAATGTCAATGGGTTCTCCAGGTAACCCCGGAATGCCTGCAACCACCGGGCACCCACAGCACCGTCCACAGTCCGGTGGTCCGCGCTGAGCGTCACCTTCATGATTTGCACGGTCTTGAACCCACGCTCCTCCTCGGGTGCGGGAACGAGCGTAGGCTGTGCACCGCCGATAGCGAGGATACACGATTGCGGCGAGTTGATGATAGCGGTGAAATGCGAGATGTCGAACATGCCGAGGTTGGACACGGTAAACGTTCCGCCCTGTAGATGGTATATTAGTCGGGCAATAAGGGCTTAACGCGTCAGTGACTGTGAACAGACCTGGTATTCCTGGGGTACGAGTTTCCCGTCACGAGCCTTCTTAGCGAAAGCTTTCGACTCTGCGGATATTGTTGCAAGTCCCTTCGAGCCTACGTCCCTAAGAATGGGAGTAATGAGACCGTTGGGGGTGGCAACTGCCATCGAGATATCCGCCTTCTTGTACCTATCGAAGCGTTAGACTGCTGGAGACATATGCTACTGGACCGAGCTACTGACTGTCGGATGTATTCTCCCATCCAAGCTGAGTTTGCTTCAGGGACGTCGGCGAGTGCGAGAGACACGGCTTTGATGATGAAGTCATTGACACTGATCTTGACGCCCTTCTCCGCCAATGTCTTGTTGAAGACTTGGCGTAGCTTGAGCACCTTATCCATGTTGATATCGACCGTGAGGTAATAATGGGGTACCTCCTGCTTCGACTGCGTCAGCCTGCTGCCGATGACGCGGCGCATGTTCGAGACGGGGGTGTCAACGTAGTCGGCAAGGGCGGCGGATGGTCCTGCGGACGGGGATGATGGTGCGGCAGCAGCGGCGGCGGGCTCAGGCTTGTACTTCTCTACATCCTCGCGTATGATCCTGCCTTCGGGACCGGTGCCTTTGATTTTGGCCAGAGGGATGCCACGCTCGAGAGCGATTTTCTTGGCAATTGGGGACGCGAATATACGGGCACCTGTCGAAAGTTCCTGCTTAGGCTCCTCCTTCGGTTTCGACGCCTCCGCCTTGGGGGGTTCGGGTTCCGCCTTAGGTGGTGCTGGGGCCTTCTCGTCATTGGGGACTGGCTTCGCTGCTTCATCAGGCTGTGATGCGAGCTCTGCTGCGCCCGAGATGTCGTCGCCCTCTTCAGCAAGAATACCGATGGTGCTGCCAACAGGGATGTTTTTCGTGCCGTCTTCGGTCTGCAGAGGTTAAGTTTTAATGAAGAACGAGACAAGGCGCGTGCATGAAATGATACATACGACAATCTTGGCGAGAATACCATCGTCCGGAGCCTCCACGTCAATGGTCGCCTTGTCAGTTTCCTATACGCGCGTCAAAGTTAGCAACGCTGGCGTCGTACGGTACGGACACGTACAATCTCGAGTATGACATCTCCAGCAGAGAACTTCTCGCCCTCCTTCTTCTTCCAGGAGGCAATTCCACCTTCCGTCATGGTAGGACTCATGGCCGGCATGGCGAATTTACTGAGAGCCTGTCTCCGTGCGGAGACATGCAGACCTATAAGACAAAGCGACGCGTCAGTACACCCACTTTACTAACATAGGGCCAGCTTGACGCACCGCGAGAGAGAATGCTGCGAGCCAGGGAGGAAGCCATAGTGAACGGAGGGGTACGGAGGTGACACAATTTTCGACAAGACGATTCAGAGTTATTGGGGGACAGGTCCGAAGTCCGATCCGTGTCGGGACTTGTAGAAAGGCCTGCCGTCCTTCCCCGACAACGGCCGCCACTCACTTCTGTTTTTTTACCATGGCAAACGCGTCGAATATCGTTCTACCTGGCCAACCACTGCCCCTTCCCCGTGGACCTGCTCCGCTGCTTGGAACGGGAACTTATACGCGGGATGGTCAGGCGCGTGCAAGTCTGCTTGGTGTGCCTCAGTACGAAGGATCTGTTGGTTTTCACGTCTTAAATGCAGTACGCTTTACACAAGTGACCGACGGGAATATGCTCGTAGACTATGCTCATATCGCGTGTGCGTCCTAAGCCACCTGCACCAAATTCTGTAGTGCTTGGTTCGGTGACGCGTTTGTCACCGCTTCAAGCGATGTTGTCCATCACTGTCGTGGACGGCGTCCCTCTCCCTGCTGGAGAGGAATTCACAGGTGTGATACGGACTCAAGACGTGCGCGCAACAGAAAAAGACAAGGTCAAGATCGGCGACTGTTTCCGTGGAGGAGACGTCGTGAAGGGCGTTGTGGTGAGTTTCCATCCAATCCTGTCCACTACCTGGCCTCACCTGATACGCGTGCAGTTATCTCTGGGCGATGCTCGAAGCTACTACATTACCACGGCACGAAACGATTTAGGCGTGATATTCGCTACAAGCGAAGCTGGCAAGTATTCTCCTTCTATCAGCCAGGCCTCCTAGTGCTTACCGCGGTGAGCAGGCGCAACGATGGAGCCGGTGTCCTGGCAGGAAATGCGATGTCCTCGAACCAATACGATAGAACGTAGAAAATGCGCTAAGCCAGAAGGACTGTAGATAGGATGTTGAGACCTGAATGCTATGTTTTGTTTCATGAATCTGTATGAATGTTTTCGGTTTGTTCAGGTTGTCGAGCAAACGCGGCGTCTTACATAACAAAAGTGGAATCTCGTCACTTGATTCATTTCGCGATTCCAACTTGAGCGTCCTCTTGCCGTCTCCGAATTGACTCGGTCCTGTTCTCTCTGCTGTTCATTCTGTAGCCTGTTCATGACTGCTGTCTTAAACCCTGCAAATGCACTCTGGTCCGACCGAGCCATGGCTTCCTTAGACGACTCACAGATCAAGTACTTGCCTACCTGCCACCGCTTTGGCCATGCCCACTAATCACTCCTTTACTACCAGCTATTCATCCTCCTCCGACTGGAAGGCAAAGTATCATGAGGTCGCAGATATGCTGGCAGAAACTCGCGCCGAACTCGATGACTTTCAGCATTCCAGTAAGGAGCTTGAGGAGGAACTCGAGCGCGAGCTGGAGCGCACCGAGAAAGCGCAGCAGGACATGAAGATCAAAGTAGCGAAGAGCGAGATGGAGCGCGAGGATTGGAAGGTGCGTGCCTCTTCGCCACGGCATACCCGTCGGTGCTGACCCCTCGCAGAATAAGTTCATGTCGCTTCAGACGACTCATAATACAACAACAACGTCTCTGCAACGAGAGCTGGACACTCTGCGGCAGGAACACCAGAAGGTCAAAGTTCAATTGCGAGACTTGGAGATGGGTAACGATGATCTCGAGAGGAACGAGCGAGCTGTCTCCTCAAGTTTGGCCGATATCGAAGCTAAATACACGCGCGCCTTAGAGGAAAAGATCCTCCTCGAACACGAGCTGTTCGATAAGGCGACCCTTGAAGAGGAATGCCAGCGCCTCAAGGATGAACTCCGAGGTGACTATGACTAGTCCGCGCCCTTGCTCTCGCTAACTTTGGAATGTGGCAGATGCGAACGTTGAAGTGTCTATACTCAAGGATCAACTAGCTGCAAGCCAAGCTACGAAATCCTCCGCTTCCATCAACACCGCCGAGGAACCGTCCTCCTCCACCCCCTCGTCACTGTACCAAGGCGTTTCCCGCACGGACGACGACCTACTTACCACCCCTCCTCCCGACATGCAACTCGCCGATCTCTCTCCAGTCTCCGACTCGCCATCCGACTCACCTTATGCAACAACAACACCCCGCCCGAAACTCCCCTCCATCGACACTACCGGTAAAGGCCAGTCGGCGCTACTACAGCGCGCGGGCTTCCAGCCGGGTAGGAGCAACATTGGCTCGCCTTCAGGCTCCCCCATCAACCGTTCGAGTACCCTTCCCACCCTCTCTTCGACGCCTACACGTATTCCGCCTCGCACGCCGTCAACCTCGACGCGAACGCCTGCATCCCGAAATACTTCGAACATGAGCACAAGCACCGTTGTACCGGGCACTGCGTCGAAGAGCAAGGGCGTGCAGATGGTCTCGGAAATGCGTGCCCGTGTGCGCGTTCTTGAGCAGAAGATTCACACTCGCGTACCTCGACTTCGCATGGGAAGCGCGGCTGGAAAGCCACCCACTAGCTACCTCGGCGCGTCCACGATCGGTGCACCGACTGCGTTATCATCTACCACGTCTTCATCATCTTCATCATCCATCACACGTACCGGTTCGCTGAAATCGACTGCTGCGGACGAACACGGCGTAAGCACGCAAAGGCGCAGCATAGATGAGCCTATCGAACGGAGACGTACGCCAGCACCCGATTCCTCAGGCTGGGTCCTAATAATGGAAGATTCACCGTCCCCTGTCAAAGACAAGGAGAAGCAGCTCCGCCGTGTCTCTAGCCCGACTGCCCCCACCGCGTTCCGCTCGACTACTAATGCAGTGTCCAATAGTAGCTCGAGCAGCAGCAACCTGAAAGGTGGGAATTCTCTCGCGCAAAGCACAATGAACACAGGTATCCGCCGACCACAGTCCCGCCTCTCCGGTGCAAGTCTCAGTACAACTACGACATCGAGCTCTATCCCCACCCCATCCTCTCGCCCCGCTTCGCCCTCGTTCCTCCCCGTCCCATCTTCGGGACTATACGCCCACCAATCAACGGCTGGTGCTACTGGTTTGAAGCGCTCAACTGGTCCGCCAGGCATGTATTCCCAGCAGCCCAAAAGGTCCTCTCTCACCGCGAGCACCATGGACTCGCCGTATTCTCAGCATCGCGAACGCCCATTAACGATGCCCGCTTCGTCGCGTCCAGCTTCTGGAACACCATCGCCGATGTCGTCGACGTCGTCGGACGGATATAAGGCGTTGCCTAAATTGCCCGCACTTCAGGCGAACGTCACTATGCGCCAGCCCTCGAAGCTTCCCAGTTCATCTGCCCTAGGGAAGAGCCGCATTGGTCGGCCTAGCGGTGGAGGCAGACGGAGCGCTGGTCCGCCGGATATCACGGGGCTAGAAGAGCTGCTGGATCCACCGAGCGATGCTGGCCGGTCTAGGTCTGGCAGTACAACGTCTGCGTTTGGGGGCAGAAATGGCTACTGAGCGAGGTCCTTCGTCTTATGCTGGTTTTTCACTTCTTTTTCTGTCCCTTTTTATTGTGTTCTCATCATCGTCCGCACGGGGCCGCCTAAAGGGCACATCCCGACCGTCAATCTACTAACGAATACGGCCCACACTCATTTTCATTATCACAGTCCCACGTCCTCCGCTCCGCGCAATGGTATCACGACGACTCTTGGCCAACGCATTATTCCTAGGCCGGTATTCCCATGAACTTACGATGATATCCCCCCTCCCTTAATGATAGACTCTACGTCCCCGATGCGCATTCCTATTGTCGTTTGCAGATATCGCCATCCCCATGCTGCTGATGTATCTCATCTCACTCCCTGCTTCCCTTACGCTACTGTTATTCTGTTGTGTCACTTTACTTCGATTATGCTGTGGAATAACAGTGTTTTATACGGAAAGCCACAAGATATCAAGTGATAGAGTAGGAGTTAGGTATACAGCGTTGACCGAAAACAAATATATGATGCCGAGACCTGCTGAAGCGCTAAGACACGGGGGGACATTCATGACGACGATAGAGCGCGCTCATTTTCCGTATCCAAGACCAGAGCCAATGCCTGCGCCACCACCTCCCGGTCCTGTCGAAAGCTTAGACGCGCTAACGCTTCCTCTGCATCGAGGAAGTGCGAGTCGAAAGCTTCCGTCGCCATCTGCGTCCCTTCGCTTTTGTCACCCGTTGTGACCCACGTCGCGTACCACCATATAATCTTCAGAACGGTTGGCCCAACTTGCCGCACTTGCACTGCAATGGGCTCCGTCGCACCCTCTACGACGCGGGTGCCGCGTTCAAGGGCGTAGTCGTCCGGCCCGGGTGCGTCCAGGCCAGGCGCCGTCGCGCGCGTGGGCATGCGCAGGGGAATGAGCGAGCACGCGTAGCCAGTCTCCTCGAACGTCTCGCGGAGTGCGGCGGCTTCGATAGACTCGCCACAGTCTTTGCGACCTTTGGGAAGAAGCCACTCGCGCTTGCGGCGTTCGTAGAGAATGCATATCTGGAGCTTGTTCGTATCGGGGGCCTTGCGGAAGAGAATGGAACCGGCGGAGGTCACGAACGAGTCGCTGAGGTACGTGGCTGAAGGGTTTGGGGATTCCATTGGTATCAATATATGGGCTTCAAGGGTTCCAGTGATAGGTTATGATTCCAAATACGGCGGGTGTGATGCCCAACAGCCTACGAGCACGAATCCGGGATGTTAGTAGAAATCTGTGCGCGTCGACGAGAGTAGAACATGCCGTTGGCTGTATTCGCGAGCGTCGTTACCTGACAGAGAGTGGATAGCAGAGCGAGTCTCTTAGCTGATGAAGGTACTGCACAAGATGGCGGCGCACTGCCAGCAGCGAACGCCACAATCCGGATCGGTCACCGGAACTGCAAAGTGGCGTTGACTCCAAATCTTGACGAAACTTCAGCTCACTGTCTCCAACGACGAGCAAAGGGATTTACTGCCAAGCTGCAACGTCTTAGCTATGGCTACGCCACGTCAAAAACCGTACTCTACATCGCTCACGACTACCAATGCTGTGGCTGGGCCATCGCGGTCGCTCAATCGACAGGTCGTGCTCGACGAGGACGAGTATACCGAGGCACTCTCGCGCATTATTGCCCGCGACTTCTTTCCCTCTCTTGTCCAGCTCGACGCTACAAATGACTACCTCGACGCCATACGCACCCACGACCCGGCGCTTATCTCTGCCTCAGTTCGGCGCCTGGCCGACCTCCAGACACCCCTGGCTCGAGGTGCCGGACCTACCGATACGCCCCTACACACTCCGCGGACCGCAGACGGTCCACCCTCAAAGCGAGCGCGATACGATGACGGACTGAGTCTTGATGAATTCCAGGCGCGGTACACATCCGAAGACAACTCGAGCTTTACGCAAATATTGGATGAAGAAAACCGGCAAAGAAAGGGGAAATGGGCATGGGCATGGGAGGCACAGAGGCGCGTAGAGGCGCAGAGGGATAAGATGATAGAGGGACGAGAACGGCTGCTACTAGAAGCACCCGGATTAACGGGAGTGAAGGAGCAGTTCGTCATTGAGCCGCCTATGGTAGCGGGAATGATTACCGACGGGAAGGAGGATGAAGGCGAGGACGAGGCAGAGGTAGAGAACGAGTTGGACCCAGAGTGGCATGAGGCGAAGGGGATGGAGGTTGCACTGAGCGAGGAAGCAACCAAGAAAGAACAGGTTGCGGTGGACGTGATGGCCCCGAAGAAAGACACCCGTTCCGCCGCCGTTGACGGATGGAGATTCAAGGTGAGTTGCGTGCTGAGCAACATAGCACTGTATCTATGCTAATACAATACTACTCACCGCAGAATCGTAATGCACTGATGTTCTCGCCTGACGCAGACATCTCACCATACCACAACCATTCCGTTGGCCCAATCGACCCTAAATCCATCACCCATGCAAGCACGAGGTTACCAGAACAGGATGACGGTTCTGGTAGTGGGCGGGGGCGCGGTGCATCAGCGCCTCCCAGTCCAACGCGAAGCCGCATTGACGCAGCTATAGCAGGGACACCATGTAAGCTACATCTCCCATACCATCGGCCTCCCGTATACTGATGTGCCATGCAGATCGACCACGCTCTCCGGAGGGCTCATTCTCGCTTGTTCCCAACCTTCCCTCGCCCACCCCGTCAGAGCTGGGCCCAGCAGCGGTCAAGCAGCTCATGACTTGGGGCACGCTAAATGGCACGCCCCGCGTCCTCTCGTCTACTGACCCCGCCGAGCCTACGGAACCGACACGAACACCATTCCATATACCGGCACCCTCCGCCCGCGAATCTATCTCGCACAAGCTTTCTGCGCGTGCGTCCAAGAGTTTACGTGCGAAGGCTGGGTTAATAGGCACACCGCTTCCCGGCACCCCAGGGATAGGCGCTAAACGAAAGGCGCCCAGTGCAGGGAACATGCCACCGCCTATCGGTACACCTAGACGATCGGAGGCAGCGCTTACACCTGCGGCGCGACGGCTCTTGGATCGGACGACAATGGGGACGGCTGCAGCACGCCGAGCGGAGGCGATGGGCAAGCAGGCTGGATGGGGCGGACAAGGAGAACGAGAGAGAGATTTAGGGAGAGTGCGATGGACACCTACACCTGAGTCGATGGGTCGGAAGGCTTGACCGTGTGTCTGAGCGTCGAGATAGATGTGTATTGTTTGTTTTCACTTCCGTTGCAAGTCGATAAAGGAGCGGCCATACTAGGGCTACTGCATTGCATAGAAAGAAATAAAGAACAAAAAACTCGATCACATCAACGGAACATCAGCGTACACTTAGGAAGCGGGTTCCTTTGCCGCAGACACTTTACGACGTTTTGCATCTGGTTCTTCCGCTTTCGCCGCGCCCACCACTTCCTTGTCCGCATCGTCCTCGGCCTTTCGTTTTTCCTTCTCAGCGACTGGGGGACTCTTCACCGCAGCAGTTCCCGCTTTTGACTTCTTTTTGACAATTACACCCTTGAGCGCCTTCTTTGGGTCCTTTCTCGTCGCAGGAGCTGGCGGAGGCTTACGCACAGCGGCTGCTGAAGAAGATCCAGGTTGCACGGGGGGTTGACTGGCAGTTGCGCTCGTTCGCGCGGCGACAGCTCTGCGAAGAGTCCATCAATACAAGAGATATTGCAGAGAAGAGCAAGACTTACTCCTTGAAGCTGCGGACCTCCTCTTGATCGATTTCTCGCCGCTGACGCTCTTCCTCCTCCTGGCGTTCTCGCACTGAGTCGAGGAACATGATCTCGTCTTCTTCCAAGGCTCGGAACTGATTAGCGAGTTTGGTCTTTTCTTCCCATTCTTCCTGTTTTGCTGCCTGCACACTATGTCAGGGAAGAGCACGTAACATTGTGTTGCCTTGAACGCACCTTGTTTGCCGCTAATTTCTAGACACGGAAAGCGTCGATGCGAGACTTGGCGGGTCAATACATTACATGAACGCGTCTACGAGCTGGCTGCTCACTTCTGCGAGACTGCGGCCATCATACGAGTCTTCCACTGGCTGAGGAGGCGGCTCTTGGCCCAATCTACTCGAAAAAGTCAGCGAAGACCAGCAGAGTGATTAACACAGACATACCTGGCGTATGCGGCTTTCCATTGCTCGTCACGGCGCGCTTTTGCGGTGTCAATGTCGTTCTGGGAGACGAAGCGGGAGCCGACGCCTGAGGTCGAGATAGATGGAATTGCCTCGTCTTCCATGGTGTTTATGAGCTGCGTGAGCGGTAAGTACGAAGGAGATCAAGGTCAAGAGGGAAATTGCAAAATCGAAGCTACCCCGGATGCAGTTCGAAAGACTTCAACCGACGGCGCCGACTGAGCGCCCTCTCCAACTCCTCAATCATTCCACTCCAAAAAATCAGATATTTATTCTCTACATCGCTGCAGACTGCAGGCATTATACCCTTTGTCCTCCCCCATTGACGACCGCCAAATTGCCTCGTTATTCACCTGCTGCACTGTCCGACGGCTGGCATATTTATTTTTGAACAGCCGAGGCTCTGCGTTCGGATCGTAAGCTGGCCGGCATAAATACGTTCGTTCAACACACTTCCGACCACGGTCCTCGCCTCCTGCGGCCGTAGTCGTTCTCACCTGTAGTCCTGCTGGATGGCAGCCGCCTCCTCGAAGGCTTCTGTGCCGTCTATCGCCCATTCACAAAGTGTTCGCAGCCAGCGTACACAGACTGCTGCACCCTCCACCATAAAGACGGTGATCACTGCCCCGCGTACGGCCCTTTCTTTTGCTCGTCGTTTTTTCTGCTGATCAAAGGCTCATATGTCTTTCAGCATGGGCCCGTGACGAACCGCCATCGCCGACCGAGAATGAGTCGCTACCGGACAGTGCACGCTGGCCATCTGTATCCCGCCCATCCGACGTCACCTCACTCCAATCATCCGCAGCTGCGACACAGACTGCCGAGAGCTCGCGGTGGTGGGCCTTTACTCTCCCCGGCACGCGCGATGGCCTGTCTCCTCCCCTCGTACCGCCAGAGCGCAAAACTCCAACATTGAAAGAGCGATCCATGTCCTGGATACCTTCATCCCGGAGGTGGTCTGCGGAGCACGGACGACGGGAGAAAGACCCGGATGCGGTCTCGCCACCGACATCTCCTATAGACGACTTGCCGGATTCAATTGGCAGACGAGCGAAGCCCTGGGATCTCCAGATAACACTCCCGCCGGAACCATTCACGCTTTCACAAAGCCGCACGCCTGGGTGGGATACCCCGTGGCAGCCACGCATTGCTGGCAACAGGGATTCCGAATACAATTACATTCAGGCGCGGGAAGGAGATGACGACAATGCAAGTCAACATCTCCCTCGATGGAAGCGGCGGCGGAAGGCTATACGTGCATTTATTCTTACGAATGTTTATGTCCCTTTGGTGGGTGCATCGCTCGTACATGAAGCACAGCAAGTCCTAATGGTTCATGCATTTAGCTATTCCGATTCGTCAACATAACGTTTACAACCGCCGCGTTAGCCGTCGCAATAAAGATACGGCAATGGGAGTTACGATATCAGATTATGGGTGCAGTAGGCTGCTCACCGTAGGTTTTCTTTTCCTACTATCTGAAAATAGACTGAACGTGACATCGACAGAACCCTCGTCATTATATTTGCCCCACTCACGCTTGTGCATGTTATGGTCGCTGTTTATGTACCCTTCCTCCTGTTTTTACAACCTATGATCATCGCTCACCTATGCGTCGATATAGCTCGAATATTTCGGTAAACCGCTTGGTTTATGGCGAACCTCTGACAAGCTCGCACACACGCTCATCGAGGTCTTGTTCATCTGTGCCTGGTCCGCCGCGCTATCCCTTACTTTCGACAACTTCTTCACCTCGCTCATACCTTGTGCATCTCACACTCATACCGCGTGGTACAACCAACTTCCGACTCCTCCCTCACCCGTACCGGACATCGGGCGCGGTGAAGGCGGCATAGGCGACACTATCTGCGACTACCAACTCGCATTGATATGCCTCGTCGGCGTCGGCCTGATCATGTACTGCACAAACCTGGTCATCAGTCTGTTCAGGATTTTCGAAAAAGTTAAGTATCATCGCGCGTCTTGACTCTCTCTCTCTCTCCGTGTACCACTATATTTTGCATGCATTCGTATGTCTCTGCGACACTTGCACACCCACCCATCCCCCCACCCATCCAACTGCTATTCATTTACCTTCGACGCTCTACTATCTAGTCGGTCCATCCAACTTGGTCCGTTCTGCAGAAGGGTGTTATTTATCTCATCCCAGCAATGATCCATTCTTTCTTGGAGCCCTTCTCCTCCTTTTACATTATGGACGATTGCGGCTACCTGGTTTCTGTACACTATCATTCCCCGTGTAACATATATACCAGATATCCGACAACTTGGCAATTCGTTCCCTGTATACAATCTTTGAGATAAGGACCGAATGCATAAGGCAGTCTGCTTGCAGCCAGCGGAAGTGAACTTGTTGCGCCCGTCAGACAAGGATATGCGAAGCCTGCGAGTTTCAAGGAATCGTCTACAACCTGCCTTTGGGAGACAGGAGCGCCACGTAAACGGACTCAGCTAAACTCGGTGGCGTGCTCAGCAGCCGTTCTGACTCCAGAATCCTCGAGCTGTATAATATATAATCCCTCTCAATGCTGAATGCATGAAGCAGCGACTCCTTCGCCAGGCGCCGACGACATCGAAATGAACGCCCTCTCCGAACAAGGCCGTGGACAGCGCTCCAGGTCGAGAGCGCAGTCGAGGGGGAAATCAGTCGAGTCGGTGCTCCCGCCACCACTCAAGTACAGCGACTACGCGATAGGCATTGGGTTGCTTTTGGTCGTTGTCTTCCTATGGACGTCCTCGAATTTCCTCACTCAGGTGAGGATACGGTCAGAGACCGGGACGATGGCTTGATGCTAATGGGATGCGCTTAGGATCTATTCGAGGGCGGCTTTGCGAAACCATTTCTGTACGTGACATGCTGTCTCTCGGACGAGCTAGCACTCAAATGCCCGATACACAGCGTGACATATTTGACCACGAGCTCATTTGCGTTATATCTCGTACCATATGTCATAAGAAGGTTATGGCACCAATACCACAGAACCCCAAGGGACGCAGAGGAGGTTAGACGTGGTCGGTAAGTTGTCATCCCCTCTAGCATCTTTGTCTTCCACTCAGTCGCTGGCGATCAGAGCTACTGCAGGATACCAGCCTATTATCAGTGATCCAGAGCAACACGAACGGGCATCGTCGATCGTGAGTTCCAAGCATTACAGCTAAGCGTGCATGCCTATAACAAAATCAGGACCGGCACCCCGAAATACCCTCACTGTCGCTGGACGGTGGCCCTCTACCGGATGATTCGACTCCTTTGACACTAGAGGAAACCATGAAGCTCGCGCTCACGTTTTGCTTCTTCTGGTTCATAGCGAACTGGACAGTTAACGCTTCACTAGATTACACGAGCGTAGCCAGTGCGACGATTCTGTCAAGCATGAGTGGTAAAGTCCTCGTATAATTCTTGTTTGCCTTGCGGCTGCTAAAACTTTGAATTAGGCTTCTTTACACTTGGAATTGGACGCTTGTTCCGTGTTGAAACATTAACCATTGGCAAGATCGGTGCGGTGCTTACAAGGTCAGCTCGTTTCCCCAGATTATTTCTGTATCACCCGATTCACGCTAGCCATCGAAAACAGCTTCGGCGGTGTCATCTTAGTCTCTATATCCGACTCTTCTCGGACGCAAGATGCACCCGCTGATCCACTGGCGCTTGCATCTCGCGCTGCTGCTGCAGTCATCCCGTCTATAGCCTCGGATTCAGATCACGCGCCACGGCCACTGCTTGGCGACTCGCTTGCGCTACTCTCGGCCGTCTTTTATGCGGTCTATGTCGTCTTTCTGAAAGTCCGTATACGCAACGAGTCGCGCATTGACATGCAACTATTTTTCGGCTTCGTTGGCCTGTTCAACATCCTCTCATGTTGGCCCATCGGGATACTTCTTCACCTTACCGGGGTGGAGAAATTTGAATTGCCAACATCCAGTAGGGCTATTACTGTCATAATCATAAATGTACGTATTCTTATCTCGTTCGTCTTGCCCCAGTCTGACATATACGTGTTTATCCCAGATGTTCATCACGCTCTCCAGCGATTTCTTATACGTCCTCGCTATGCTGAAAACGACGCCATTGGTCGTCACTGTCGGCCTCAGTCTCACTATTCCACTCGCTGTTTTGGGTGACCTGTTGCTCGGTCGTCCTGCACGCACCAAAGTCGTCATCGGTGCGGTGCTCGTGCTGATCGCCTTTGTTGGCGTTGGATGGTTTGACTCGAGGCCGGAGGTCCAAGCGGAGCATGATCTATTCGAGGAGGATATGATCGATAGCGTGCGGGGAACGCAGGGAGGTTTGCGATTACGGGAAGAAGAGGGCGATGCGCCCGGTAGATGAGTATAATCATTTTTGCGTCTAATACACCACAGATTGCACTTTGCGTGCGTCTATTTATTTTGCATCACGAGGCACGCAGAGCACTACAAAAGGGAGGCTTTGGGAGGCGAGACCGTTGGCGTCTGTCTAAGAGAGACCGCCATAAAATCACGCCTCAGTTCGTGTGCAGTTTGGGTATATGTAGGCAATTAATGTGCTCGCTCGACAGCGTACGTACAGGGAGGGGATAGATAGATATTGTTGGTGTATACGTTTGAGATCCAGAAGACGAGAAAAACAAGTAAACCATGGTTAGGTGGATAGCTGGGGTAGACAGTAAGCGCCAGGAATTATATGAAGAAACATACTCTGACAATGTCGATTGCAACGAAACTATTCCTCGCCTTCGCCACTCATACCTGCACTCCACACGGTACTTCCACTTCCACTACCGCCGCCACTGAGCCGGCTTCGTCTACTACGACGACCTTCCCCGGGTCTCCGTGGGGCGATCTCAGTGAAACCACTGCCAGAGCCCCTGGCAAGTTCAGCACTCAGCACCTGCTCGTGAGCGTCCAGCGCGGCGAGACTGTTCTCAGCTTCGGCCTGCGCAAGAGCCTCCTGCGTTAGGCTGGAGGTATGTTCATTTCCGTGAAGCGAGGGGGCGGAATGTGTCGACGAGGCATCCGCATTCTCCGTCGATGTACGAGAACGGAAGAATGAGAATCGGGAGGGTTGACCCGATGGCACAGGGCTTGCTGGGGTTGCAGGGGACGAGAAGCTCTTCTGCATAGGGGGCGCGCTGATGGGGGGATTGTTAGGCGGTTCTATTCCCATTAGTTTCATGGTCGCGTTCAACCGCTCTCGTTCCCGGCGGTCCTCCTCATCCTCGTGCGTTTCGAGCTTCCGGGCGCCAGTAACAGAAGTAGTGCCGGGCTTCAAAGTCAGCGGCCGTAAATTGTTGTTCTCAGGCTTTTTCTCGCCACCACCGAACATCGAAAAGCTCTTCCAATCGAAAGATAACGAGCGGCGGCTAGCGCGAGTGCTAGCGCTGGTAGACTTGGATGGAGGAGCGCTGATTTGCGGGACAGTTATAGTGGACCGTTTGTCCTGCTTTGTGGTTGGCGATGAGACAGAATTTGAGGCGGCGCGACCGAAGAAAGCGGATTGTGGCCTTGGCTTAGCGGTGTCAGGGCTCCCCGGCGAGGGAGGCATCGGGGACCTAGGCGTGGCAGGCACTTGCTCGAAGTCAACGGCGAGGACATGCTCGAATCCCTCTTGTGAGATGATCCTGTCAATAATCTTCGACGCGTAAAGCGACAGCGCCTTGTTAGCGTCTTTGAGAGACTTGACCTCACTGCGAAGTGCGTCTACGTCCATGTGCGCGCTGGCGACATCGATACCGGGAGGTCCGTCAGAGACCTTCCTCGGTTCCGTAGAACCCTTCTTGCCCCGCTTGCCCTTATTGTTCAAGGCGGAGCGATCCTGAGGATCGATGACATCGCTATCCAAGATGTCCTTGTTCTCAGCTCGTCCAAGTTCAGCGGCAAGGTCCAACCCGGGTCCAGTGATAGGTAAATCTGCCAGAGACTCGCCTCGCGGTGCGCCACTGGGAGAATGTGACGTGGATGCGCCTCGTTTACGACCGTGCCTGGCGGGGTGGCGCGAATGGTGTGCCGATGGCGACTCGGATTCTGTGGGCTCCAGACTGCGCTCGAGCTCTTGCTCCAGAGTCTCTTCGTTAGCCTCCTCATCCACTCTGTCCAGAGTGCTTCGGTGGCCAGTGCTGACACTGCCATAATCGGCACTCTCGTCGCCTTCGCCATCGTCGTCTGAGTTCTCCGTACTCTCCGTAACGCTCGAGCCCCCTCCCACCTGCCTCATAATGTCAAACTGCCCGCTCAGCGTCTTCTCTCTGAGAAGGATCATGTAACTCTCATTTTCCTCCTGCAGTTCGTGATTGACCCGCTTCAAGTCATTGAGTTGTGTTTGTAGCAGCACGAGCGTGCTTTGAAGGGAGTTGTAGGAAGTGGAGAGGGTAGATAGCTCCAATTTAAGAGAAGTCATCTCTGCTGGCTCGCTTTCTTCGTCCTCGATGTCCTGCTTCGTCGATTGCGATATTTCGCTCGCAGGCGCGATACTCTCGTCATCGTCGGGCTCTACCTCTGATTCAGGCTCGTCGTTGCGAGCGACGCGCTCGGGCTGTCTACGCGCCTGCGTGAGCGACTGAATACGCGACTTCAGATGCTGCTCGTTGTCGTAGAAAGCTTGCCGCTCTGCTTCGAATGTCGAGGTCTATCGGTTCATAAATCAGGTCAGCATATACCACGGAAATGAAGTCCGGAGCACATGTCTTAGACGCGGCATACTGACTTGTTCGTTATATCTGCGCTGGATATCCCTCTTCTCTTTCTCCATCTCCCGGACCTGAGTTCTCAGCTTTTCCGTGACTTCTATTCGGGCAGCCATCTCGTCCTCCATTCGGCCCTGATCGGCATATATTTCATTGATCCTGGTCTCTGCTGCAGTGAGCGCCGACTTGAGCTTGTCATTTTCCGTAGATATATTGGTGATGGTCTGGTCTTTGTTTTGGAGTTGCACCAGAAGCTGTTTACGATGTGTTAATTGAGATTTAAGAACGTAGTCTGTCCACGTACTTGCTCCTTGTGATCTGTCTCTTGTTTCAGAGAGGCGGCAAGAGTTTCGCGCGTTTCACCATTCGGTGCGGGTGCCGGCGGCGGCGTCGCACCCTTCAGGGAATGTCGGCGAGCACTTGCAGCGGAGTTCAGTGAGGAGGGAACGCGAGGAGTAGCAGCTGCGCGAGCCGTTGCGCCTCTAGCGATTGAGTTTGGGGTAGGGCTAGATACCGAAGATGAGCGTCGTGGAGGCGGAGTCCTGGATGAGGCTGTGGTAGCCATGCTGAGAGTGTCGTGTCCGGGGTCGTGTCGTTGTCGTTGTCGAGAGCGTTAGGGATTTATATAAAGAATGAAGGTATTGTCTAGACAAGAAACAAGAAAGCGTCGAGCTCGAGATGATGGTAAGAGGACAAGCAGCAGCCTGAGTGTGTACGTGAAACTTGATCAGCACGATGTAACCAAGAAACAAGTGGCTGGCACGCCGTCGGACTCGGCCAAAACCTCAGACGCGTCGCGCGTTTTCTCCTCTTCAGATCGTCTATTACGCCGCAAAACAGGTCTCTATGGAAGGCACACTAACAGCCAAATCCATGCTGGATGAGATTCATTCTGAATCTCTGCAGAAGGTGAACATCGTTTATTTGTTCTGAGAAAGGACAGAAGCTCGAGACTGATGAACGGCGTTCAACCAGGTCCTCTCATCCGTCGCGTTCGAAAGTGAATTATTCCAGAGATTTTACGGTCGTTCTCGCTCTGATTTTTCTCAGCTTCCCCACCAGGGTGTACCGGCATACCTGGTCTTGACGCGCATTTTTTCTCGTCAGTTCCACGCCACGCCAGCTCGCAGTCTTCCCTAAACCGGGGAGATGTGATCGAAATACAAGGCCCTGCATCTTGTGGAAAGACCCATCTCCTCTACCAAATGATAGTAAACTGCACGCTACCACACCCACAAGGCGGATGGAACAAAGCCGTAATCGTGTTCGATACCGACAGCACCTTCGATGTACGCCGTCTCCACGAGCTCTTTGTTTCCCGTATCACCCGCGTAACTGCTGAATACAATGATCCCACCGCGATGGCTTCTACTGAAGTACTTGCCAGCGAAGCACTTGCCCGTGTGCATATATTTCGTCCGACTTCCTCATCCCAGCTCGCCGCTTCTTTGCTACACCTTCCGGTATACCAGGGCATTCATCTTCCCGAAGCCGAGGTCGGACTACTTGCCATTGATTCTATGAGCGCGTTTTATTGGCCGGATCGATTCACTGTCGAGCAACTCCGATCCCTCGCTGAGCCTGGGAGGTCACTAGCTGTCACAAGTCCCCTTCAACATGTTCTGGACGCTCTGCAAAAGTACCGCATTCTATACAGCCCGGTAACGGTGCTCACGAACTGGGGACTGAACCCTCTGACGGGAGCAGCATCTTCTTCGAACATCCCATTGAACTATAAGCAACACCTGCACCCGTTTCCAGTTCTCTCGCCTCCGAGTACAGACGGCGCCCCGGAGCAAGCAACAGCTCGTGGGAGACCCGTCGTCGCCCTTCCTCTGACGCATCATATCACCCTGCCATTCAGCGCTATACCACCGTTCACGCCCGATATCTCCCTCGCAGAAGCTGAAGAGCAGGAGAGCAAATATCGGAAGGAGATTATTGAGAAAGGTGAGGTCGTGGGATACGCGAGGAGCTCGGGCAGTCTACGCGTAGGGAGGTTCGTGTTCAACATATTGGAAGGAGAGTCCTAAAAGCCCGTCCGAGGACCCATCGTACGGGCAGCGAGTGGGGCCTATGCGATCAAACGGTATCGAATAGATGCCCCATCCTGACCATCACGTCGACATGACATGATAAATGACTGGTGTACTGCGAATACTCAGAGCATGTTGTTAATTCATTGTTTGCAAATTTGAAACTTTCTTGGACCAGTGTTTGCGAAGGCCCAATGGTGATGTAGGTCAGTGTTGATCAAGGTACATACGTTGTGGGATACAGTAGGTGAGTAAGTATGACTATAGTACTGCGATGATGTGCGAATTATATGTGCAAGTAGGATAAGTAGGGCAATAGTTAATAATATAGAGCAAAAAAAGATGTGGTTAAGATCCAAGTCCGTCCAAAAAAGTCCCAGATACGATACATCTGTGTTTAAATAGTTCCAAGTTGTGAGTGAGGGCGTACCACTCAGTCCGTGACTCCGTATAGACGGTCCAATTCTACTTTGTACGCTTCCTCGACGGCCTTCCGCCTGATGTTCCCCTTTGTGGCTGTTCGGGGCAATGTCCCTCGCGGAACGACGACGATCATGTCCGGGGATGTTATCCGCTCGTGCAAATATCGCCGCGAGTGGAACTGGCGCGTCTTGCGAAGAATATCGCGCTTCAGCTTCGTGTGGTCGACACCGTCCGCGCACTCGACGAAGAGGGCAGGGGATGGGCGGCGATTCCCGACGACGATGCACTCCTCTATTAAGGAACCGCATGTTGCGCGAACATTGTCTTCGATGGCCCTGATTGTGGTATCAGATCAGTCCGTTTCAGAGTTGTGAGCCGGCAACGGGGTTAACGTACTTTGTGTCGCATCTCAAGCTGTTCTCGCTCTTGATCCAATCATCATCACGCCCGCGCGAGATATAGGCTCCATTCCCCGCGTCTTGGAATAAATCGCCGGTGTGGAAGTGGCCGTCTGAGCTCCGCAGTGAAACGTCAGGGCAGTCACCTGACTCCGCAAGAATGACAAGCTCCACCATCTGCGCAGTTGTTGTGTGACCAGATTCATTCTGAGCTGCGGGCGCGATGGGGAAGAAGCCGTAGGCGACGCCATCCAAAGGACGAAGGAGCGGCGCCGACGGTCCACAGCCGCCGTTAGAAATCATCATTGCCCCGCACTCCGTGCTGCCGAACAAGTTCTGTATGACGAGGGAATAAGCACAGGAATGACGACGACCAACCCGGACTGACGTACCTTGACGTTGACCCCGTTTTTCAAGGCCCACTCCTCTTCGTCGTGAGGAAGAGCAAGACCGCTATACACGACTTCGTCGAGATTTCTCAAGAGTGCGAGCAGCTTGGGGTCGGTGCGGGAATGCCGGATGTGCATCCCAAGGAATGTCGAAAATTGGTTGAGACGGTTTAATTTGCATCGCTCAACCATGTCGACAAGCTCCTCGGATGAAAATCCGATTTTTGACGGTTGGATAACACAGGAACCGTGTTGAAGCGCGCCGATGAGCACTGAAAAGAAACGCGCCGTCAATATGGCAAGCTCATGCATGCTATTGAGATGCAAACTTACTGAATGATTGGGCAATGTGACACATGCTTCCCATCCAGACGCTAACATCCTGCCGTGCAGGATTTTGCGGGCGGCAGACTTGGGATGATTTGTCAATCATGGATCCTAGCCACCGATAACTGCAGGGAACAAGCTTGGGGCTGCCTGATGTAGAACCGCTGGTATGGAAGATGAATACTTTCTCGTCGTCACGGTGGGACGAGGGGAGGGCGGGTAAAGGCTCGGTCCAGCAGTCGACCTCGTCGAACTGGACAGCAAGGTGTGTGGGTACGGGGCAGCCAGACAAAACGGCGGCAAACGAGGAGTCGTAGATGAGGGCCTTCGCATCGGCCTTCTGTAACAATTCGAAGACGACGGCGGGATTAGGTAGCCTTAAGCTGAAGAGCTGGGGGATGTATCCTGCTCTTGTGAGGCCATATATATGAAGGACGTCGGTGTAGGTCATTCCTCCCAGCCTAAGAATACTTATCTCAGCCGCCATTGATTGTGGAAGAGGAGTGAGTATGTGACTCACCAAATGCCTACGACAGATCGGTGAGGAACACTGTCAGCGTTCAGTGTGCGCGACCAATACTTCGCGAAGTGTTCGACATCATGGTGGAAACGCTGATACGTGACCGACTGCCACTGGGTAGCGGCGGAGCCCTCCCGAGGGCTGAGTTGGGGGATGTGGAAGACGGCGGACGTCGCATACCGCGATGCGCTCGACTCTAAGATAGTTAAATGCGACCTGTAATTTAAGGGAGCCATGTTGAGATGGAGAAGACGGGATGAGGGTAACTGAGTGAATACTCGATGGATCTATCGTACCTTTAAGTAGAGAGCCGTTTGATCACAGTGCACAGATATTCCGGACCCGAGGCAATCCATTTTGGATGTAGACAGTGTCCGTCGAGTAAGGTTCCAAGCACCAAGTTGGTGCAAGTCACGGCGACGCGTGGTTTCGGACAGCCCTGTGAATTAAGTTACATTTCATGAAACATCGGCCATTAAGTCCACGGCGGCGCAGCCGACAGACGACAGAGGACGTGAGTGGTTGCCACTGGGTCGAATCTTTCTAATCCGCGACACGAGTGAATGAAAAGCATCCTTGGTCAGGAATCGCCGCCATCAATGGCTACAATTGAAAGGTGAGCCACGTAGATCACCGAATCGGAGGACTGAGATTTTTCGTACCGTCGTTTCAGCAGTGTTGCTGTCTGCACAGATGTTGCGAGTCACGAAACGGGAGTCGGCCGTCGTCGCGATGCACTGGCGGTTTTGGCCTTGGAGCAATAGCATTACTCCTTCTCCGTGCACTGCGGATGTTTCTTGTTTACCACGTGGACGGGGCTGCACAGAAACATATCGCGTCGAGTCATAAACGTATCGGAAATTCGCTTTCCCCTCCCTCCGTGCTGTACTAGAAAGCAAGAATTTTCTGTGTCCATCCTCTCGGAGGAAAACTTACTTTGTCGTGGTGGCGCTGATGGTTGAAGGGAGATTCATGCGAGATCAGGTTCAAAGCCCGCGTCAACGCCGCCTCGGCTTGTTGCGATGCCATGATGGCGCACTGATCGTTCTCACACCTGCCGCCGCCTCCGCCTCCTGGAAGGCCCCCGGCAACTCCTATAGAGGTCCCTCGCACTTTTCCAAAAAGCTGCTGAGATTTATCCATCAAAATCTGTCCCGATTTGGCCATTTTTTATCCAACTTGCGAGGGAAAAGGTCCAAATTTGGGTCAAAAATATATTTTCGTCCGAAAGTCGGACCATCTGGTGAGTGTTTCGTCAAAAAGAAATTGCTGTTGGGTTGTGGCTGAGGGTCCCGCCATCCAGCATTTATCCACCTTGCGAGGGGAAATCACAAAACACGAGCACCTTATCCACTTTTTTGACGGGAAACTTGGTCGTCAGAGGCCAAAATTTATCCACCTGGGCGAGGGACCTCTATAGGAGTTGCCGGGGGCCTCTCCTGGATCTAAGTATTTCTTTGTGGCTTAGTCGATGACAGTCTCGCCCGTCGCATCGTCATTAGCTTCCGCGCCTGTGCACTGATTCATGCTTATAGGTCACAACGTTACAGTCCCTTGCCGATATGTATTTCTCAGCGTACTTACTGCAAGCGTGTTTGGGCGCCTCTTGACACTGATGGTGAAAAGCTTTCTTCATCGCTAGTTGAAACACGGTATCACTCCATTCTAATTGAAGGCATTATTCATCAGGTACTATGCAGCGATCTCTGCCGCCGGTTACGGTCCGATTCAGGTCGACAAAACTCATCCTCAGGGCTTCCCTTAACCGCAGAAAGAATGATTGCAAATAGTCGTTCAGGCAGCTTGTCGACACATTGAGCTACGCGGAACATGCTCGTCCAGCTTCTCTTCTTCTCCGAGGGTCTGTCCATCTTGCTCGACCCTCTACACCGTGCTAGGGTGGACCTGAGCATAGTGCGAGAAATCCGGGGATGGGTCAAACAAGGGCTTAGCGCCAGCGTGGACGATTAGTAAGTAAGTTTCGCGTCCACTCAAACATTTGCTGTGTTAAGCAACGTCGAATGGTCCTAGTTTTGAAGCACACTTTTCGAAGACACCCCGAGACCGGCGGGTTGAGTCATTCGCTTAGTAGTTGTGCTGAGCACCTATGCCAGTGTAAGAGTCACGGTGAGTTGGATTCTACGGCGGGCTGTACAAAATGACATCTTGTTGATATGCATAGATGCAGGAGTGCAGCTGTGGGTCCACATGTGTATTCCCAATAGTATGCAAAACGCCACAGCATGTAGAAACTGTGCACGGTGTCACTAGGCTGACCGCAAGAATGCACGGAAGAGAAATTCCGGTCCAGATAGCAGTGTCAATTTTTGATAATTGTGGCGCACCAAGTGCATCCTGTGGGCGCGTAGTGAGGCATAGGCGCTCGTTCGGCACAGCGTCAATGATAGGGCCGATTCCGACTCGGGTGAGAAACTTCACCGTACGTATGTGTCGTCGTCGTTGCACTTTCAGAGGTCCCCACGATGCCACTGTCGCGCAGCAAAATTCGAGATGATATCAAGCAAATATCAAGTGAGCACTGCGGCATGATACTCGTCTAGTACTTATGTTACAGCGCCCTATATTTCTTGCCTTCCCGATAACCACCCTGTTCAAACAACACCGTACAACTCCCCCATTGATTATTCTATTCCTCGATTACTTCGCAGAATATTCCCCGTTTATTTGTTTATACTTTCCGAGTACTGTACTTAGTCCGCATCTTAGCCCGTCTGTTGGCTTGCGCGTAACCGAAATCATCATCAACTGCGGCATGATAAATGCAACAGCGTTTCCAGAACTAGATCCGTCTAGATTGCGTTCCGTGACAGCGCAGAAGAGAGGAACCACGAAGGTTTCCTTTTACGGACTTATCGGGGCATAATATCGCGGAGTCTGTACTGTGGGAAAGCGGGAAACGACGCCAGCCGTCGGTCTCGTACGAAAAACACTCGGTACAGTTTCCTGCGATATCCGTCTTGGTCTTGTCCTAGTTTCGTCCAGCGCGCAGTGCGCATTTCGGAGGAGACTACAGCTTATGCTGCGCCGTAGGCCTTGTGCCTATACGTCCGTGGAAATGTCAGTAGTCTTCTTGCTCTCGCTCGATTTATACGCGTCAACTTGACACTCGACAGACCACGGTGATTCGGGCTTTGCATAGACGTCAGTCTGGCTGTCCATGCTCAGGAGTGTTGGCCCTCTTCATCGGCACCACCTCCAACACGCCGCAATCATCAGATATATCCACAAATCGGTCCCAAAATCTCTTCAATTACCACGTCCTCTTGCCCCTCCAAAATGGCTCGAGTTGATGCCCGTCGCCACCACATTTTTCCGAAATACGCTCAATATATCCCCAGATCACCTTCTACGCGCTGTAAGACGCCTACCAAATGTGACGAAGTACCTCCTCGATCCGGACAACGCACGAACGCTCGCCGAAAGCATGGCACGTTCTGCTCAGCCCGACATCGCACTCCGAGTGCTTTCCTTGGCCCATCTACTAGGGACGGAGATGAAGCAGAGTGTATACGAATGCGTAGCTCATCAGCTTGCAGAAGAGGGTCACTGGCGATTCATTTCTCCCCTCGTCTCCATGGGCAAGGAGCACACGGGGAAGACAACCGCTCGCCTACTCAATTGGCTTGCTCGCGCATATGTGGAGCTGCAGGACTACGTGCAACTACAGGATATCCTTCCAGCATTCCGCGAGGCGGGGATCTGGCCTACGCGAAGGACTTTTCATACGGTCGTTTCTGGACATCTTCGAAACGGAGACATTCCCCGTGCCCAAAAATGTCTCCGAAACATGAAAAAGGCGGGGTATCCTATACAGGAATTGACACATGCACGCGTTGTGTCTGCGTATCGGAAGTTGGGTCCAGATGCCGAAGTCAAAGCTCAGGCTTACAAGGCTCTGCGCGTCGCCGACAGTGCATCCGCCACTGTGATACAGAACAGCTTGATGAAGCTTCATATCGACTCGGGCGATTCAGCTGGCGTCTTCCGCACTCTTTCCATGTTCAATCACCATACGCTTCCCCAAAAACCTCCTTCGGAACCTGGGCAGTCTATCACCCCACGCGACGGAGGGAGCTCTCTTTCAAACGGCGCAGGGGACGAACTCCTTGTTGGCCCGTCTCGAAGCGACGTATATCCGGATGCAGCGACATTCACAATGCTCCTCGACTACATGACGAAGCAATACGACTACGCCCGTGGTTTGCGTGTGTACGAGAACATGGTGGCGGCAAAAGTTCCGCCTGACGCTGGGACTGTGGCCTCGCTTGTACGCCTCCACTTCATGGCCAACGACGCGACGACCGCTGTCCGCCTAGCGGCAACAGTCTGCCATAATGCCAATGGACCCAACAAATTATTTAAGCGCCTAGAATTGACAGCGGGGGATATGGATCGTTATACTGTGCTGCGAGATGTGAAGCCCACAGTCCACGTCTTTAATGCACTGATGCGAGGCTTACTGGTGACACACGGGCTCAAAAGTGCACGGCTTGTCCTCCTCCTCATGCACTCGCAAGGCATAGCCCCTAATGCCACCACTATCGAAATTATCCTTTCGCATATGGACAGAAAGGAGCACGCCCCGCCCGATGCCATCATCTCCTTTCTCCTGAAATTGTCCTCGGACAAGATTCTCCCTACACTTCGGCACCTCCACGTCATCCTACGCTCCTTAACAGAACGCGAGGACTTTTCCATCCATGGCTCAGGCTGGCGGACGACGGCCAAATCCGGAGCGCGCCGGGAAGAGGATCCGAGTCGATGGGGCTACGCGTCTCTCGCCGTCGACCCTTCAGATCCTTCCGCCGGCATCCCCATCGACCCAGAGCACCGCCACCACATGCGGCCCATTCTCGACTCGCTCCTCGCGCGCAACATCCGCAACGACCGCGCGACGCTCGCGCTGCGCATGAAGCACGACGCGGTGACGAAGCGCAACACCCGCGCCGCGCGGGACGTCTTCGAGCACATGCTCTCGCGCGGGCTGCACCCGTCGCTGCACCACTACGCCGCGCTCATGGAGGGGCAGGCTCTGCTTGGGGACATCGAGGCCGCGGAGGCGACGATGGCTGCCGCTGCGCGCGCGGGCTTCCCCCCGAACGTCGTACTTTACACGATCCTCATCGTCGGGCACGTGCACCGACGCGAGCCCGAGGCCGCGATGCGGCGGTTCCAGCGCATGGTCTCCGCCGGTATCGCGCCGGACGTGCCCGCCATCGACGCCGTCGCGAGCGCGTACTACGTCGCCGGGTCGCCGCGGATGGCGAGGCGCGTGCTGCTGAGCCTGTGGCCGCTCGTGCGCCCGGTGACGCCGGACATGAAGGGCAAATCGCTAAAGGAGCTTGCGCGCGAGCTGCGAATGCTGCACAACGAGCGGGGCAGGCAGAGGGAGCTGACGGATAGGCAGCGGAATAAGCTGTTTGAGCTGTTGAAGGAGCTGGCTTATGTATGGGGTGCATCGCAGGGGGGCGAGCTTGCGCGGACAAGTACATTAGATGGTTGGGAGACGCCCGCGGATGGTGATGATGACAAGTCGACGTAGACACCACTATAATTTTAATTGTTCAAATTTTCAAATGGAATAGCATGAACGGTGGCTGGATTGTAGCAACTTCAAGGCATCAGGCATATCATACATAGGCGTGTAATTTATTCAGACAAGTACCATGAACTGCTAGCTATGCGAAATTGATTGGAGGGAGAACGCGAACGTGCATGCACAAAGTTAACATATAATACAACGATCCATTCACCAACGCTCCCATGCCCTCAAGACTGGGAGAACTTGGCATCCAGCATCCGCAGCGCGTCCTTCACCCCATCCGCATGCGCCTCCCTTAGCCGCCGCTGCCGCTGCCCGCACTGCATCAGCACATCGTGCGGCACGAGCGTCGGTGGCGGGGACGCCGCGTGCTGCCGGCGGTACTGCGCATGCGGGTCCGTCAGCAGCACCGGCGCCGGCGACCCGCCACGCTCAGGCGACCCCACACCACGCTCGGGGGTGCACGCACCGGGCGCAGGCGAGAGCACGACTCGTGGGCCCGTGCACTTCGAGCGCCGCGCGACGACGTCCGCGAGCAGCGACAGGTCCGCGAAGCCGACGTTCGGGTGCGCCTTCAGCTGCCGCCACGCCGCGTCCATCGGCATGGTATTCGTGTCCGTGTCCGTGTCCATCCGCGCGGAGTCGGAAGCGCTGGGGGTGGAGTCGGCAGCGGCGGATTCGCCGATCGCCGTGCAGAAGGCTTTGCCGAAGGAGTCGTCTGCGCAGGCGACGCAATTGGACGGGTCGCCGGAGCAGTTGTTCACTGAATCGGCGGCGGAGGGGGCGGGCGCGTGGACGGGGAAGAGCGAGGGCTTGCGGTACGCCGCCGACTTGCGGGGGAGGGGAACTGGCGGCTGGTATGCAGGGAGGTTGTCCAGGATGGACACCGGCGGCGGGGATGGCGCGGAGAGCTCTATCATCTGCAGCGGGGACGGCTTCTGCTCGAAATTCTCCATCTTGAGCGGGCCGTGAGTGGTGTCGCGCTGCTGTGCCTGGACCTGCTGGATGGCGATCTCGCGGCAGACGCAGGGCGTGCTCTCGGTGCAAAAGCCGCAGCTGATGTACGCGTCGTTGCCGACGTAGTGGGTGGTGCTTTTGTCGCTCTCGGGGATGTCGAGGATGTTGCTGAGATGCGGGGATATGTGCGAGACGAATGTCTTGGGCGGGGAGTCGAGGTGGATCGGCGAGTATGGACTGTCGTTTGACGAGGGGGACGATACCATGGAAGGGGGGGACGAGCTGTAGGAAGTAAATGCCTGCGTCTGTGGATGTGTGAGGGACGAGTCACGCTTGGATCGCTTTCTGGTCGGATTATCCGATAGAGTGGAGGAAACGGATGGAGAGTCGTCTCTCCACCGCTTCTTTCCTAGATCCTGCGTCTTCTGGCGCTCTCCCTCGAGAGTGGTGACCTTTTCCTTGAGGAGATTATTCTCCGCGCGGAGCTTGTCGTTCTCTTCCTTGAGCCGCTTGGCAATGTTCTGTAGGGCGACATTGCGCTCTATCTCGCCCTGCTCGTACAGCTGTATGCGAGCCTGCAGATCGGCGAGCTGAGACTGCTTCCTTTCGCGGAAGGCACGCTGTGCAGCTCTAGAGTTTTGTGCGTAAAATACGGTGGTAAGTAAGATGTCGTCCGCAGCAGATAGCAAAAATGCGCACCTATTTTGCACACGACGGCCTTTGCTATCGACTTGGTTCTGAGGACCAGAAAAATCAGGACATTGTAGAAGGGCTGGTGGAGCGGTAGAAGCAAACCTCTGGGTCGTCGTTGGCCGGGGGAGGAGGGTCTTTTTTAGGTTTTCTGCCAGGCTTGGGCTTGGCGGGAATTACCCATTCCTTGGACGCTGTAGTGAACGGATTTTTGAGCGGAAAGTCTTGTAATTGAGCAGCGTGAAGCCGTTACCTGTTGCCCATAGTGTCGAGGAGGAGGAAACTGCTGGTTCAGCGGCTGGTTGGGCCATCTGGGCTACTCAAAGAGAGACGATACAGAGCAAGAGTAGTCTTGGCCCTGTGGAGAGGGAGAGATGTGAGAGAGAAACTGTGGGATGAGTACTTTATTTGAGTTGAGACCGGGCAGAGGGAACGGTGGTCAGAGTCAACCCAGGATTTGATGGGGCCCGTTGTCTGATAAGATCATATAAACAGAATCCTCCTTCCCGACTTTCGGGCATTTTCGGCTTTGCGTCCTCGCCTGAGTCGCCTCCTCCTCCTGCTCGCCTTTTTCTCGTAATAATCGTACCACTCGCTCCATAGACAGTCAAGGATATATACGCTCATGTTGTGTAGCACGGATTTTTGGTAGACATGGGCATTGAAAAATATGTATCATATCGCGCTCACACGGACTCGCTCGTGTGTGCAAAGTGAGAAAAATCTCGCTCCCGAACTATGGTTGACCACGCTTGACCTTATGCCTTGCGAAACACGTCGTGGGCACAGGCGACCCGTTAAAGTGCTCTGCGATAGCCTGAGATTGCATGTAGTTTATCAGAGATCGCTCAATAAAGATAAGATGCATCGCACTCACTGGTCCCCATCATTCGCACCTGTTCGCACCCACATATCACCACAAGTCGGTCCGAGTTCAAGACACTGAATTCGTACATCTGGAGGAACAGAATGCCGGGGCGTTAAAGCATTTTAAGCGCATCAGAGCGGGAAACAAGAAGTACCGCACCACAAATGTTTTTAGAGTCGCAGTCTATGGCCCCGGCTAAGGCACATGAGACGAAGGCCACTACCCGGTCCTCGAGTGCGTATGAATATAAACAACCGCGGTGGAGTCGGGTTTCATGCACCTCCAGTCTACCCCTGCATTCTGCACCTTCGATTCGTTCTTCATCTCTCTGTCATCCATGAGTGAAACCGCGACGACGTCGCGCGCACGATTGTTCGAGGGCCCCGGGTTTAGAGGAATAGCGCCATGATTCGCTCATCCGTGCCAAAGCTCATCCGAGCTCAAAACGTTCAGCACCCGGAGTGGGATGTGACGACACTCATCGTATCTGAGGCATTCTGTGAGGACGGTGTGCCCTGTTTGGCACAATCCCCTCACACTGGCATGAAACATTCTCAGTAGGAACAATTTTGCCGTAGCACTCACCTGGAGCGCATGGCCCGGTCTACAATAAGCCATTCGTCCATTAATCTGTCGTTTCGTGAGTAGAAAGCAGGGGCGTGGTTTCCACGGCGGCCAAATAAGGTTGGCGCATCCCTTCGGCGCGAACCTATGTCCTATTCGTCAGTTTTAGCGCTTCGCATAGATCATGCCTATCGTTCGGTCCCGCAGGTGCAGATGCAGGAGGGAAGCCAGTTCCCGCGTCAAAATTGAACGACGAAATGGTGAGTGATATTCAAGCACAACAAGATGAGGAAAAACACAGTTACTCGACGACGACCTCCTCGATCTGCTCGATGACCTCGTCTATCCACACCTCTATCTCCTCCTTCTCCTCCTCCTCCACATGCGCGACGGCCGCCGCCTTCTTGTTCTTGACCGGCCTTTCCTCGGCGATTTCCGCCTTGCACTGCGCGCGCCAGGCGTTCCACTCGTCCACAAGGCGTTTGCGCAGGTTCGTGAGCTCCTGGTCGACAAAGGTGTCCTGCGCGGCGTCGTCCTCCTCGAACGCACGGCTGTAGTCGCGCAAGTTCTTGCGGATAAGGCGCTGCTGGTCCTTCGTCAGGAGCGTGCGCGGCCGCGGGCGCCAGATGAACTGCTTGAATCGATCGAGTATGTGTTTCTCGAGCTCCTGCCCGCGGAAGTCCCATATCGCGTAGCCGTTCTCAAGCTGCAACGCGTGCGGGTGAGACGGGGGTGCTACGTAAGAGGTAGCCGGGCACGCAACGCAAAGCTTACCGTGTGTCGCCAGGCACTGGCTGCGGTAGACAGATAGCGCCCGGACGGGTCCCATTCGACGTCCGTCACGCCGTAGTGGTCCGCGGTGCCCAGCTGCTGGATGCCGCTGCCCCACTCCGAGTTTGACGGCTGGCCCTCGCGCCGCCCGGTCTCCTCCGCGTTGAAGTCGAGGTCCCAGAACTCGAGCTCGGACTTGGTGGAGGAGCCCACGGTGGCGAGCACGACGTGGCGCCCGCGCGGCGACCAGCGGATCGTGTTCGTCGTCCGTCCCGCAAGCGTTTCTGTATAGACGTTCAGTTCCGGGTGAGCATTGGAACCGACAAGATACACTTACTGAGGAGCTTGAAGTTCTTTCCACGTTCAAGCTGATAGAAGCTGAGGTCAGTTTTGATGGTGACGCCGGGGCCGGGATTTCCAAGATTGGGATCATTGCTAGACACGATGGCGAATCGCTCCCCTTTGGACTCCCATGCAAAGTCGGTGACCGTGTCTAAACGCAAGACCCGCGTCAGGGCTGTCTATTAGGCACCCAGAAACACAACGTCGGCGCACCTTTCAGTTCCACGACCTCTACCGGGTAGTCCTTCTCACGAATGCGGAAAATTTCCAGATTGCAGAAGATCGACTTTTTCGTTTTGGTATGGCGGTCGACTTTGACGCACAGGAAGTCGCCCTGGTTCTGCCAATAGAGCTTGCACTGAATAGCGTCGCGTCAGCTATCGGTGCCGTCCACATGCACGCAGGGCGTAAACAGATGGGTACCTCGGACACGTTAAAAAGGTTCTTTTGCCGCAGGATATTCCTCCCTGGGAAGTCGAGTAGCGTCACACGCGCCGGCTGGTTGACCACCTCGGGGGTCCAGTACGCCAGCATATTCTCCCGGGCCTTTTTGGGCTTCCCGCTCGACTCTGCCTTGGCGTCTTTTTCTGCGTCCTCACGGTCCTTCTCGCCCTGCGGGCACCACTCAAAGTCGACGACACCCTCGATTTTGATGCTCTTCTTTCCTTGCAGACCCATGCTCGGCAGCTCGTACACGCTGATCGCCTGCCCCGGTGTGATGCGCGCGACGTACTTGTCGTCCGGACTCCACTTCAGCGCCGGCCATTGCATCTGCTTCTTGTCCGCAAGGTCCTCGTTCTCGGTGCTCGTGCTGGGGAAGGTGCGGAGGAGGTTGCCGGACTTGATGTCCCATACGGCGATGTTGTTGCCCTCGTCCTCCGGCGAGAAATATTGGGGTCCCTGCAGTGCGCCTTCGGGGACGACGATGGGCTCGTGTGACCAAGTGACAAGGTACTGCTCGCACGGGGAGAAGTCGAGCAATCTGATCAGCGGGTGGGCGAAACGCTGCTGGCCAGTCCATGAAGGGCCGCCCCAGAGTTGGACACCCTGCCGGTGTAGAGTCGCGAGATACGTTCCGAGAGGCGACCAAGAAACGTACAATTCTGTCCATTTCTTCTCGCAGTTAATAGGCTTGTACGCGAATACGCGAATATAGATAACATACTGGTTTCGATATCGCGATCTCGCATTGCGCGGGCTTTCCATGCCAGTGGATATCAACATCGTCACCACGGTAAGTCACATATTGGTCACGGCCTTGTGGGTCTGCAAGCCATGCCCTAAGATGCTCCTGCACACAATATATGAGCATATATAGCAGGTCACAATATTGGCCAACGCACTCTCGGCTTGTACTCCTCGGATTTGGGCTCAACGTAGGTCTCATCCAATTCTGCAAAGCGCTCGATGTCGGTAAATCGGTTTACTTTGAATGTGTGTTTGGCGTCGAATGGGTGGCCGTCCATAGCCGCGAGGGCAAACGTCGCGTCATTGGCTGTGCGGAACTCGATGAACACAAAACTGTTCTCCCGCACACTGTTAAAATAACTGCAAAAAACCTCGCAGAGAGAACGTGCGCACCCTTTGCTTTTGCCGGTTGCGTCGTCCCAAGGCACGAATATATCGTCCACTTTAATCGGTGAGCCCTTCCGTGAAAATTCCTTCGCGATCTTGATCAGCAGTTTCTCGAGTTTGGATTTATCGATGACGGGCACGCCGTCGACGACCAGGGTGTTGTCGAATCCATCGTCAAATTCGACTTGGTATCTGGAGCCAATAGTTCAGCGCCGCAGCTCTTGTGACGAGCAAAAGAGACAGACTTTGCCTCGATATCGGAGTAGTCGATTTCCTCGTCGATATCGTCGTATGATGGGACACCGTTTGTGACGGTCATTTTTAGCGTTTGGTGGTCGAGGAGGATACGAGTCTGAGATCAAGCAAAGCCGCCGCCGCAAAGTCGGTCGCGCAAAATCTTGGCGGAGTTTGAAATCAACTTGTCCTCGACTCCTCGGTCCTCGACGTCGAATGGCTTCACAAACGTTGCGAGATTTATTCCACAAAAAAAGCGTTGCATATCTTCGCTGTCTACCGTTTCGCCTGCCTTTGAAGCCGTACCTGCCTGTTCCTGATCTATATGCGTCCGCTGCTCTCTTTTGGCGTCGCATTTTACCTTGTCCAAGGTACTCTGACCGTCAGGATGCGCGTCAAGAACTTCTTTGATCGAGTCCTCTAAACGACCTCCCTAAACCCCAACGAGCTCACCTGATCACCCTTGAATCAACACCGCGCGGCATATACAATTTTACTGCAATGGCTACCCGTCGCATCCGTCCTCAAATACCTCAATCTGAGATGGAGGGATCCCGCTTTCAAGCTTGGTAGACAGCCAAAACGTGTCTCCTGCCAGGCACACCAGCACCAGCACCGAGGTCGCTCAAAATAATTTTATCATGAGACGAGGCCCAACAACCGCCCGACGATATCTGTACGCAAACGCATGCACGTGCGTGGAAGACCCGGAGGCAGACTGAGAGATAATCATACAGGACTCGAAAATCATATATAGGTTATCGCCGCCCTGCATCCAATGCTTGCTGTTCTGCCTTAGCGCGCGCAATTCCCCTCTCACTTTCTCGCGAACGCCATGACTGCCGCCACGCAAGAGAAGACCGCCAACGCGAACGCCGCCCCACACGGTCGCGATGTTGTGCATGTCACTGCCGAGCAGCACGCAGAGGTGCTTAAAGAGGAGGCGCACACTCTGACCACCAGGGAAAGCATGAGCGCGTATTTCACGATTGCAGCTGCGGCGTTTGGGTTAATTAGCGATGGATGTGAGTGCATCCGTTTCACGGGGACGTACCAGATGTCTTATATGCCTCACGCTGCAGATCAAAATAACTTGATGACTATGACGAATGTCGGTTTGGAGTTCCACAATTTGCATTGGTAGTTGGCTCACCTCCCTGTACAATGTAGGTTATATTCAAGAAAATGTACCCGAAGGACTACACGTCGTCAGTTTCATTTCGCAAGGAAGGTTAGAGGTGAAAATGAAATGCTAACCTCTAACGTTGCAGAACCGTGTCTACTCGGGTATCCAACTCACTTCTCGTTGGTACGTAGCCTGGAAAAACCGAAGTCGAACGCGAAGCTAATGAACGATTTGAATTGTAGGAGAAGTCCTCGGTCAGGTCTTTGTCGGACTGATATGTGACCGATTGGGACGAAAAGTCGCCTTGGTACGCATATGGACTTGCCTTTCCTTGCATGTACCTCATCTTCCCTCTCCATATAATAGGTAACGACGACTTTGCTTATTGTTATTGGCGCCATCTTGTGTACCGCCGCTCACGGAGCACACGGCAGTGTACAAGGAATGTTCTGGTTCCTGACCATCGCTCGCGGGATTACTGGTGTTGTGAGGCCTACTCTTTACAGTCGAATGAAAAATGCTCACAGATGAATTTTTACAGGGTGTTGGCGGTGAATATCCAGCGTCAAGCACAAGCGCCAGCGAAGCCGCGAACGAGAAGATGGTAAAAAATCGGGGACCAGGTATTTGTGCTTCCGCTCGCGTAGTTGCACGGTTGAAATTCTGACACACTTTTTTGTCCCTTTAAAGTATTTATCATGGTCACCAACTTCGTGCTCAGCGTACGTCGCATGCCTATTTGTCTACCCTCGAACAATCGGCTGACTTGGTATCACAGTTCGGAGGCCCACTGGCTGTATCGGTCTTCTTGATCGTTCTCTCCGCCGCTGGAGAAAACCATCTCCCCACCGTCTGGCGTACTTGCTTCGGCATTGGTGTTCTTCTGCCCTTGACCGTGTTTTTCTTCCGGCTGCGTATGCTGAGCTCAAAGCTATACCGAAAAGGCGCTATCAAACGTGAGGTTTACGAAACGTCCCAACTAATGCTGCAAAACTAACGACGGCTCTCTGATTTAGACAAAGTACCTTACGTGCTCGTTATCCGGAGATACTGGAAGTCTTTGATTGGGACTTGCGGAGCATGGTACGCCACCTCGCACCTATTCATCTGATCCTTCACTCATCCGATCGCGTACTAGGTTCCTCTACGACTTTGTAAGTGTCCTTTCGCGGGATTTCCGCCATTATTCTGACAATGGCATAGGTGACATTCCCTAACGGCGTGTTCTCCGGGAGCATTATCTCCAGCGTCATTAAAAACGGAGACCTGAAAAGAACCGCCGAATGGCAGCTTTTGCTCGGTACAATTGCCTTGCCTGGTGTATTCGTCGGCGCCGCACTGTGTATGTTGTGCCTTTCCAGCTATGCATTCTGTAGAGCGGCGGGCTAATCAAGACGTTTCATCAGGCAACCCTCTTGGTCGACGCAATACGGTACTGAATGCCGTCTCCCTCTTCGTCGTTCCTACTAAACTGTTATTTTCTGGTAGATGATGCTAGGCTTTGGTGGCTATCTTGTGTTTGGTACGTGTTTTAACATATCCATCGTCAAGTAACACTACTGAAATCGCAACTATGGTAGGACTTATTATTGGCCTAGCATACGACCGAATCACAAAAATAATTCCCCTCTTCGTCATCTTGTGCGTCCTACCTCTGCGCATAGACTCTACGTCCAGTGCGGATCCTAATCTACTTCTAGCTACGGTCTGATGCAGTCGTTTGGAAACCTGGTAAGTTTTACTTACTCTTATGTCGAATCGGAAATGTCTAACGCGTGCTGTAGGGTCCCGGAGACGTGAGTTTCAAGTGACGTGTACAATGTGATATGCCCTCTGACTTTCCGTGCGTGTTAGATGCTTGGCCTCGTTAGTGCAGAGTGCGTCGCTTTCTTCTTACCGTCATATAGTCATCAGCTAACGCATTACCGTCGATAGATCATATGCGACCCCGATACGGTATGTTTCTCGACGATACCACTCGTACAGTAACTAATAGTCATTGAAGGGGCACCTGCTACGGCTTATCTGCCGCCATCGGAAAAGTTGGCGCAGCTGTTGGCACCCAAGGTAAGCAAAACCTCCGATCCCTCTACGCCTAGAACTCTGCCTCAACCACTCACTTTGGAATCTAGCATTCACGCCGATACAGAACAACCTCGGGAAAAAATGGACGTTCATCATCGCAGCGATATGTGGGGTAACGGGCATCATCGTCACGTACTTCTTCGTGCCGGACATGACGGGCAAGGACCTCGCGGACGAGGATGCGAACTTCATGGCGTACCTTGCTGCCGAGGGCTGGGAAGGCCTGGTCGGGGAGGGGGACGACCTGGAGGAGTTGGTCAAGGACGGGTCTCCCATTGACTCGGAGAGGTCTCTTGAAAAATTGTAATGACTGTGGTCGGTGTGTTTGCAGTACTAATGTCGAGTGTTCGGTGTATTCTGATTTATCTACGTGTTGTGTACATGCATAGACGACGCTGGGTGGTAGTCGGACTCGCCTCGGTAGGAGACGAAAATTACATAGTTATTGGTTCACATATTACTGCAGAATATCAATAATTTTGCCTCGTCGCGTCGCGTCCTTTGGCTTCCGACTCTTCCAGTACTTGTTCAGTCGCGTCCAGTCCCAGATTTTGCCCCAGTACCTGTACCCTCAACTTCACTGCTGCTCTTGTCGATTGGAAATATTCCCTGTGAACATACGCTTCCATTTTTTGACAATGCAAAGGAGGATGCAGAGTGGTTTGAAAGCCATGTCTCACATAGTTTAACTAACCGTGTAGACTATTTTGATGCTTATAATAATGAGCGTTTCCAAGGCTTCATAACAATTGCTGTAGGAAAAAGTACAGTTGCTGCGACGCTGAGCGCGAGCAACGCGCAACGCCGCACGTGGCAGGTCAGAGCTTGCCACGTGAACACTGGATAATTTTGATTTCTGCTTCACGTCGCGGAGAAAGACTCAAGGCTCGACATTCGCTTGACATTGACCATTTTTATTTAGCCAGGCGCAACAGACGAGGTATTGGAATGCCAGCGCCGTTGCTCAAACACCTCAATCGTTCCTTGTGTTGCGCCTGTCGCCATCTCCACCAGTACCGTCTCTACTCCTCTCATTCCGCCGTCGCTTACTCTGCAACACACACCGCGCCGCCGCAGACGCGTGCACACGACGACCATCTCCAGGAAATAGACATATCAGACATCCCAGACGCCTATTCCACCCTCCCGGATGGCGTGCACGCAGCGCCGGACAGCGAGCGTCCGCCGTCGAAGAAGTCCAAGTCCAAATCCAAGTCAAAGTCCAAGGCGAAGGAGATATCGGAGAAGGACCTCAGGCCTCGACGAAACCCTCTAGAGCCTAACAAGGTTGACCTCCATCTCGCGTCCATACATGCCGCAGGATTGGAGCCCACCCTTGCGGACATCGAGCGTTGTCGGCCCCTGCGCCAGGAGCCGTCGTATTCGCCCGACTACTTGGACCAGTACAGCGAACTCCTGGACACGCTCTGCCGATCATTCAGCAAAGAGCAGTTGCGCGGTTTCTGCGTGTCATATAGTCTTGGCCGGTCCTTCTCGCATCGCGGCCGGCGGAAAGCAGAGTATGCCGAGGCTATCATGGAGCAGCAATGGGGCTGGCCGTCGCTTCGACGGCTGGAGAAGGAAAAGCGGGATAAGACGGAGATATCCGTTCGTTGTACGTTGTGCGCGCTGGAAATGCACCTGTTTCTGCCATACTTACACTCTCTTAGCATTTGATGTCAGCCCGGCCCAATTGTTTCTCATACTTGGGAAAGGTATGTTCGTTTTCAAGACACTTGTGCCATAGCTAACCGCATTATCAGACGGTGCCGACCTCCTTCAATTATCTCTTGATTTCAATGTGCATATCTCGATGACACCCAAGCCTCTGGCTCTGCGCGCAGAAGGCGTGAGAGGATCCCTGAAGGCGCTCACTGAAAGGATAGAGGAGCTGAAAGAGGTAACGAATTTATCGCAGCTGTACCTCCCTCCGGCCATAATCTCATTCAGAATCCAGGACATCGTCGAGGATAGGTTTGAACTCCCCAACAGAAAACCTATCCGACCAGAATTAGTGCAGCGAATATCACGGATAGCGGGTGCGTATGTCGAGAATGTAGGAGATGTGGGGCAGGTATGTGCATCTTGTATCTCCTTGTACTGTATTGAGCAGCAATTGATGCTTTCCCAGGTAAGAGTATGTGCCAAGAACGAACACGATCTACAGAACGCTCGTCGACTCTCCATCCGTGCAGCCTGCGACGTACGTATCATCCCACCTCCTCTCTATAGCATATTTCCTTACACACACACTGATACTGCAGGTTCAAAATCACACCCCTCCGCCCCTCATGTCGTACCTCCCCTCCGAAGTCCCCGTATCATCCCTCGCCGCACTCTTCTCCGCCCTATACGCACTTTTCCCTTTCTTCTCCCCGCGCAGCCTTCCCTGGACGATGAACACGGGCGGGGCATTCAGAATTCGCAGGGTAGGCCAGTGGCTGGGCGAGGACCCGACGGAAGACGTGGAGAAAACGGGCGGGCTCGCGGGCGGCCGGGGGCAGCTGCAGCATCTATCTCAGTGGGTTACGCTCACTCCATGCCCGTCACTGCGGCCCGCTGATTTCCTTCAGCGGTACTCAAGATTTGAGGGATATTCTGCAAGATGAATTTCCTGATATTGGTGCCCAGTATGGAAGCCCCAGTCGCAGTGTGACCGCATCGTATGTATATAGCTGCATTGGAGTGCTTGAAGGAGAATATTGACTGAGAAAAAATAGATTCGGGCACGTACTGCTCACTTCGAATGGTGCGGCACGGCGGGCAAGCATCCTGCCCCCGTTCAAGGGCTCGTCGCCGTTCAAGAAAGTGTTCGAATGGCTAGCGACCGGCCAGATGGATAGGACGTTTATACCAAGGTGACTATCCAATTACATTTTGTTTACTGGATTAGACATTTAGCACCTTTTCTCTTACTAGTGTCCCGACGTTTCTGCTCAAAACTCCCCCGGCCGAGCAGCGTATCCTCCACCGCCTCGTCTACCAGGCGTTCGCACCTGACGCCGAGTCGGTAGTATACGCGTCCCCGAGTGATGCAACCGACAAGAGCATCGCGTCTGCGCCGAATAGGCTGGTGAAGTTCGAGATCGTACTATCGAAGACGAAACAGCCTGCGAGTGAGGCCTATGCCTCTGCCCCTTCAACGGAGGATTCGCATGCTCAAGTGGATAATCTCGAGGAGCTGGGCGAGGAATCTGTCATAGGGACTGAAGATGGCGTGCATCAGAACGAGCCTTCGTCTGTGCAACCGGAATCGATCGACTTGCCGTCGCAGTGCTGGCTGGGCAGTGAGCGCACCGTGGATCTAGTCATGCCCGACCGGTGAGCCATGCCCGTTATACTATCAACGATTTGCTGACTAGGGCCACTCAGACCCATGGATGCCCGCATCTCCGTTTTCCAATCTACGCTTGTCTCGCCGAGCCTGCAGCCTGACGAACTGCAGACGTACATCTCCGATCTCAAAGCCTTGTGCGTCGTTTTCATTTCGTGGAAAACTAAGTGTGTACTAATGGTGTTCGCAGCTTGGATTACAAGGACCCAAACGCACGAAAGCCTGATCCGCCGCTGTCCATCGTGTATGACGGTGTCACGTACATCCTGCATACGAGCGCGAGCGTGCGGCAGGGTGTGGAGTCTGCCGGGGTGCTCAGCGAGAGCATCCTTGACCTCGAGAGCAACCAGAAGTCCACTGTCTGCCAGGTAAGCCGCTGTCGACGATATGAGTGTGCGTAGCTGATGGAAAACTGCTGTAGGTGGTATGTGACAAACCGCAGGACGAGGATGCTTGGGGGCTGTTTTTGAGGGACTGTGATCGGCTGACTGCGACTACGTACCGGAAGGGTACATACCAGGAGGGACCACTAGGTGTCGATGGGCAATCTGGAGCTTTATAGTTTACACACATCTAATGCATAATATCCAACACAGCAGATACAGAAAGTAAGATGTAAGATGAAAGTGCTATGAGAGTAGGGAGCACAAGGTATGAGATATGCTCAATGTCACTTCCGTTTCTTATTTGCCTTCTCCTTCCTCTTCTGCGCTCGCACCTCCTTCTTCATCCTCGAGTCCACCATCTGGTAGCGACCCTTCACGCCCTTTGGTCGACCCTTCAGCCCCTTGTGCGCGCCCTTTGCCACTACAACCTTGATCTCCTTCTTCGCCTTCTGCCCCGACGACATCCCCTTGCGCATCACCTTCTCAATCTGCTGCGCCTTCTCCCTCTCCGTCATGTCGGACATCTGGTTCACGCCCTCCGCCTTCTTCATCGCCTTCTCGAGCCGCTGGTTCGCCTTGAACTTCTTGCGCGCCTTCGCCTCCGCGACCTTCTTGATCGGCCGCGCGTCGAGTGCGCGCTGCTTTGCGCGCAGGGCCGCGACGGCCTCCTTCGTTATCGGGAGGTTGACCTTGTAGTTCTTCGACTCGTCGTCGAGGAACCATGAGGGGAGTCCGTCTTTGGAGTTTAGGGAGTAGCGGTGGAATCCGTCGTTGATGAGTTGCGTTTTTGTTGTTTGGCGGTTGACAAGCTGTTGCGCGATGGTGACGGCTTCAGCGGTGACGAGACCGTGTTCTGTACACAAGAGTTAGCCATAGTGACACGGGACAAGAACGAAATGGAATGGAGCATACTGCTGATTTTTGCGCGCTTGATCTCGTCCTCGTTTTCGTCATCGACGTCCCACATGTCGGCGTCGACGTCGGGTTCTTGAGGCACGACCTCAAAGCGGCCGTTGCTTTCCTCGTCGCTTGAAAGATCCTGATATGTCTTGGTTAAGGTGAATCTAATGAGTAGCTTGCAGAACCATTACCTCGTCATGCCATGCCTCCTCGTCCTCCTCGTCCTCGTCTTCAGGACCGTCCATAGAGACGTCTTCGTCATCTTCGATATCATCCAACCCGTCGATACCGGCGAAGACATCCTGACTAAACCACACCTGCGCAGCGCGGCTTGCCTGTGCCACGGTCTTTGGCTCCTCCAACTTGGTTAAAAGTCGTGCTCGCTTTGGACCCGCTGCCGGAGCCTCTACGGGATCCCCTCGTCTTCGTTTTTGTCCAGTCACGGGCGGGGCATCTTCGTCCGAGTCGCTATCGTCGGACGAGGAGTCCGCACCGGCGTTTTCCTTTGCCTGCTCCACCTTGTCCCACCCACCCTCCTCGCCGTCACTATCATTCTCCTCCTCCTCCTCGTCGCTGTCCTTCTCCTGGATACCATTCCACTCCTCCCGCTCCGCGTTATTCTTCCGCGACTCCTTGACCTTGAACTTTGCGTCGCGCTCCCGCAAACGGCCCTGATACTGATCATACAGCCCGTCCATCTCCGCCTCGAGCGCAGCCGTCTTGCGCTCCCGCTCCTCCTCCGAGTCCAGAATCTCGTCGTCCGTCTCCTCGCCGCCGTCCGCATCGTCGTCGCTTTCCAGGTTGATGTCCCCGTCCTCGTCAACGAGCTGGGCCACGCCGCCCTTTTTCCGCAGACCACGCTCCGCGCCGCCGAGGTCGAACACGTCCTCCTGGCCCAGGCCGAGCGTCGGGTCGGTCTGCTCTAGACCGATGTCGAGGGGCGCGGTCATCTGTAGCTGCATGCGCTGGATGGTCTTGGTTTTGACCTCGTTGGCGCGTCGCCGTTCGCGCTTCGTCCGTGCTGCAGCATCGGCATTGAGGCGTTCGAGCTGTGGTAGCAGCAGATTAACGCGATACTAGTGTGGAAGGAGAGTGTACACGCACCTCATCTTGTATTTGCTGCTCCTCGTCGACGTCCTCCGTCACCTCGACCGTCTCCGTAAGCTCGTCAGCATGTTTCGTTTTGACCTCCATACCAAGCTGTGAGGGGAATCAGTGCGACGCGAAAGAGACTAGGGTGTGCCTGCACTCACATCCTCACGAAGCGACGTCCGCCATTTGAGAAGGGCCTTGAAGTCGCCCTTTCCGAGCACCTTGAGATCGTCACAATTTGCTTTCACGTCAGGTGTCGTTAAGTCGTTTGCTAGCCACCTAAGTGATAACTCTTAGCAGCGGCTCCGCATGGCGGAATGAGGCTATGGGACTCACTCTTTCTCCTCCTCCGTCTCAAATGCAATCTTGTTCACAGTCCCGAGGAGTGCGATCGGGTCGGCGTTCCTGACGAACTCGCCCGCGGATACTTTTTTGAAGAGGGTATAGTCGCCGTCGTCGTAGCCGTCACGTTTTCGGCGCTTCTTCTCCGGCTGGAAGACGTTGGCCTGGGCATTGTTTGCAGACGTGCCCTTGTCCGCGCCGGGCGCGGAGGCGGCCAGGTCCTTGAAGACGTGTTTCGGGTCGAGGAATTTGGGATCGATGTGTTTCGGCGCGAGGAAATCACGGCACACGACGAAAATTTCGGCGGAGACATTTCTGTGTGCTCGTTAGGGGGTGCGCATCGCTATAAAAAAAGGGGTGGACGCACCGAGAGGAGGGGGGTTTCGTAGCTTCGACCTTTCCGAAGAGCTGGTTGAACACCCACATAAGGTTGTTGTAGTCCACACTGCGGAAGACCTTGGTCACAAACGTCCCGCCTTTGATGAGAAACTCGACGGCGAGTTTCAGACTCATGAGCACGAGCTCAGACTGGCTGTACGCGTCCTGAATCCAGGCTGTACCGACGTTCGGTGCGCCATCGTGCAGCACGATATCGGCCTTCCAGTCCTTGATCTCTCCACGAATAAGACTGCGACATTGGGGGGTGGTGATGTCGGATGCAAATGTGACTACTCTGGGTATAGGCTTTATGGGCACCAAGTCGACACCTGAGAATATCGTAAGCCGCAAGAGAGAAACGAGGCTGTCGGCACGCACCGACTATGATGCTGTTCACTGGCATGTATTTGTTCGCAACCTGCAGCCAACCACCGGGCGCTGCGCAGAGATCGATGCAGCATCGTGCAGTCTCGAGAAACGCATATTTTTTGTTCAGCTGGATCAGCTTGAAGGCGGAACGGGCTCGGTAGCCTTGCTCTCTGAGCGCAAACGCCAAATCAGTTTTTTGCAGGACATCGGTAAGGTCTTGCAGGAACTTACTTGGCGAGCTTGTAGTACTTGTCAAGCCGACCCTTTCCTGTCTTTTTCTGGGGCTTGCCCATCGTGAATGTGGGAGGGACAGAGAAATCTGCAGAGGAGTGTTGCCGCTGCCGACCTCAGCTGTAAATTTCGAGATTATTTTGGCACGTGGATCTCAGATTTGGTTTCTCTCGATTAGGCAATTCGTCGACGACTCAACGCCCGGAAGTTGCCGACGGCATTGCCGCGCACCCATCCGAGTCGTCGAAATTCATCCTTGCGCACTGCGACCACCAACATCACTGGATTCACCATGCCCAGCTCTTCGACCCCGCTTCTCCCTCGACTAGGCACTCCGTTTCCTGGCCCAAGCCTTTTATGGCGCACGGGCGCGGTCATGAGTGAGTACATTGGCTAGTTTACACGCTTGCCCGGCTGACCATGACCTCTTCGTGTCGTTGCGCAGCTGCCGTTGGAATTATGGCGGGTGCCTTTGGGGCTCATGGATTGAAGAGGAGGGCAGGTATTACACCGGAGAATATTCATGCCTTTGAGACAGCCTCGCACTATGCCGTACGCATTATCGGCGCGATATTCGTTCTACTCCCTGAAACTAAACACCTTTGTTTGGGCAGGTGTACAACGGCCTCGCGTTGCTCCTTGTCTCTCTGCATCCCCGCTTTGCAGCGCATAGATTTGCGGGACCTGCTATTGCTGGAGGAACGGTTCTGTTCTCCGGAAGTATCTTAGCGCTGGTACTGGGACGTGACCGGTGCGTTTCGAGTCCTGTCTATTTAGTGGTGAATATGCCCCTAACATTTATCGGCGCAGGTTCAAATTCCTTGGGCCCGTCACGCCCTTAGGTGGGGCCGTTATGATTGCAGGGTGCGTTGCATGATATAGTTAGTCGGCAGTAATTTTGACAGTCATTTTGTAGCTATCTCTCCCTGGCATTCTGAACTTGTCATTCCTACTAATAAACACCCCCAACTTGGACGGAACTTACTGGGATCTCTAGTGCCATGCTTCAGTTTGATAGAGTTGCACACCTGTACTTTGAGGAATATATGAGCTGCTATGTTTTTATTGACGAGCGGCTACGCGTCGAGTGATTGAATGCATGTGACTGACGCGAAAGAGATCGTGGGAACGTTACCGTATGATACACGAGGCTAAAAAGGCTGGCTTATAACTCCGCTGCCCAGTCTCACAGTCGCGCCGGCGCTGCAGACCCCTCTCTATTCCTCACCGCCACAGTCCCCGTCCCCGTCCCCGTCCCCGCGCTCCCTCCCCCGCCCGCCCCGCTTTTCCTCGGTCAAATCTGCTCAGAATATCTTGAATATCGCCCTATTCTCTGCCACGCGTAAGTAACACCAATGTAAGCAGCGACAGCGATTTCCCTCGTTCTTATCCTTGACTCTCATCTCGCGTTCTACGCAGATTTGCACGCGTGCGATGTCTGAAAGCCATCCGAATCTTGCATCATCTCTATCTCTCGCGGGGTCTGCATCCAGCAGCGCCACACACAGACCATTGAAACGTCGCCTCACATCCACTCCGGAACTCACTTTCTTCACGCCCGCGGCCGCTACTTTCAATCCAGCTCCGTACACCTCCAATAGCTCCAGCCACAAGGCATCTATCAATCTGCGCACCCACTCTGTTCCATCGGTGCCTCCGCATATCGCCGCCATGGACCCGTCACCATTTGACGAAAACGCGCTTTTCTTGCATCCTCCGTTTACCTCATTCCCCAACTCTCACCTCTACGAAGATGGCCTATGCTATGCCGTCATGGCTGCCAACCCCGATTGGTTTCTTGATGCCTCTGATTTTGTATCCACTCTCTCCAGCAAACCAAACGCGATACCCTATCCACCACAACTCGAGCCCCCCAGAGGCTGGTGTCCTGCTAAGAAAAAGGATCTCAGAGAACGCGGCCCTGATGGCTGGCCAGAGGGCGAAGAGCCCAGGCTTCGCTGCACTTTCTGCAGACGTACATATGCTGGTGTCAACGCCAAGAGCATGTGGCGCCGCCACGTCTTCGAGAAACACAAGATTGCTATGGCTAATCGACGCGAAGGGAGCGACCGTGCTCGCGGCCGTGGCTCAAACAGTACGTCGCCGCACCAGTACAATGATATTTCTATCGATGCTCAATATTCCGACAGAGGAGAACAGGCTTTCTAGCAGAGACCATCGGGACAGCCGTGATAGGTCAGAAAGTGTCGAAGCACCATCCGATCCGCTTCCTACTCACAGGTCCAGATACAACCCAAGCCGCTCCGCCGAGGCTTCCACTTCTACCAGGCGAAGCTCACGCACAGATAAATTCGATACCCCATCAGCGCCAATGATCCAGCAGAAGGAGTTTTCTCCTATCGAGAACACTAAATCCCATCCACTGGCACAGTCTACGCTCCCAGCCAGCCCTCCCCTGACCCCTGCGCGCGTCCCCCGCTCCCCCGAGCTCACCAACTTGCCTCAAAGCTTCGACATGTCGGCATCACCGCTACGCTACCACCCTTTTGTTCCGCCCTCGCCATATGACCCTACAGCTACACCAACTTTCCGTCACTCGTCGCCTCGTCTTCCGTCCGAGCAGCCATGGCGCTTCCCGAGTCCCAGCCACCCGCTGCATTCTCGCGCCCGCGAACTTTCTCTTAGCATGTTGGTCAGAGGCGCGGCTAGCCCAGCCATCAAGTTCCCTTCCACTATCTACGCGAGTCCAGCGAGTATGGAGCGTTCAAGTGGAAGTGTGCTCAGTCCATCCGTCCCTCTCTTCCGTCGCTTTGAAGGCAGCTCCTCGACATCTAACTCCTCCCCAGACAGCCTGCTCAAAACGCCTGTTCTCGTTCGTGACTCTCCCCGTACACTGTTCTCCAAAGGACAGATTCCTGTACCCATCACCGAGCGTATGGGGAAAGGATCGGTGGAGGAGTCCCCTCTGAGCCACACCTCCCGCCAAAACGCCCATACACGCAAGGTTAGCGATCTGCGGTACGCGTTCAACAGCAGCAAGTCGAACAGTTGGCTCCAGGATAGCCCTGTTCGCACCCCGAGCAAGCTTGCTGGTCCCATCCGGCTGCAGGGCGATACAGAAGATCCCTTCACGGGCATGTACAACTTGTGGGTCGACTCGCGCGAGGGAGGCGAAGCTACTCCAGCGAAGGTCAAGGAGACCGGGAGCTCGGCCGGGTCGAGCGACGAGGCGGAAAGCCCTGTCCTCCGGAGCAGCAAACTGCCGGAGGGTGACGTTGTTGGCCTGGGCATTGGGCTGATGGAACCTTTCTCGCTGGGCGCTAAAGGTACGATGGATGCGGTAATGCGGGACGATAGCAGTGACTACGATGGGGAGCTCTTGTACCCGCCGCTGGACGACAGTGACGAGGCGGAGGTGGATCGCGCGCTATCTGTGCCTCCGACCACCTACCAGGACCAGCACATGAGTGGGCCCGATGAGGCCGAAGAGGCGAGACCCCCCACGAAGCGGAGGAGGACCATCAACGGCCGCATCTGAGCGCGTCCGTGCCTACAGCTGTTTGCGACCGTCACTCTCCGCCGTCTCCCGCCCGCTCTTCGTCGTCCAATCTGCACCATCGATCCCGCACGTTATCCGCAATATTCGTTGTCCTCGCTGTCGCTCGCTTTCCCGCAGTCCCGTCTATGTTTCAATATCCCGCCGAAGTATCGCTCAGCTCAGACTCCTGTATCGATTCACTATATTCCTCTCCTCCCCTTCCGAGTCCACATCCCGCTATTCCGAGACTCCACCTATGGTACCGTATGATTGAATCCTCTTACAGCCCTATTTATCTTCTTCCTTTCATCCTACCTCGATACTTTGCCTTAATCCATGTCTCTTACCTGTCCACCATCCGCGTGCGGCTAGTCGACGTCGGTCACCCATCTCGTTCTGTCAGTTTTTGATTTTCTTTTGCATTCTACCTCTGGGTGAACCGCCACTTGGGTCAAGTTTGTTGTTGGTGTCCTCTCGAACTTGTCTGTGTCTGTTGGTTGTGACTATGTGTTGAATAGGCGATATATTATTTTTTGTACACGATGCTCGCAGCTCTCGACGGATAACGTTCTGATGCCAAGCTGTGGACGAGAGGCGTCGCGTCGGGGGTGGCGTGAGAATGTCATGCTCGCTGGACTTCGTGCAGTCTCGCCCAGGTTTCCTGCACGTTTCGACAAGGATTTGACGTTCTTCATCAACTACGACCGCCAAACCTCATTTTATTTCCCCTTCATCGCTGTCTGGTCTCTCCTGCTCTTTGGCTGTCTGATCCGAGTCTGATCTTCTGCAAGGTACAGCTTTTGATTCGACCGCGTCGCGGTCCTTTCAGCCCTTAGCGTCTAACTCACTCCCGCTATCGTCGTTGCTTTGTACTTCCAGTGTCCAGTACGAGCCCTTCCTGACGCCCTAACGCACGCCCTCGTCCTCAAACTGAAGCCCCGCTCCAAGTTTTCATAGACTTTCGCGACCAAAATGCAGGCTATCAAATGTGGGTGATGTGTCTTCTCGCCCTTGTCAGCGATATGCTAACGCTGCACGTTTCAGGTGTTGTTGTAGGAGACGGTGCGGTCGGAAAGGTGAGTCTGACTGTGAACGCCGTTACCGACCACTAACCCATTGTGCGCGTCGCGCAGACGTGTCTTCTTATCTCTTATACCACGAATGCGTTCCCGGTACGTACATGTCGACCGTGCTGGCGTGACGTGCGCTGACGTGCCTCTGCAGGGCGAATACATTCCCACTGGTAGGCGTGCGATGGTCAGTGGCCCAGCCATGGCGCTGACGGAACTTGCGCACAGTGTTCGATAATTACTCTGCAAACGTGATGGTCGATGGGAAGACTATTTCCCTGGGTCTCTGGGATACCGCCGGCCAGGAGGATTACGACCGACTCCGCCCCCTCTCATACCCCCAGACGGACGTGTTCTTGATTTGTTTCTCTCTCGTCAGCCCGCCTAGTTACGAGAACGTCAGGACTAAGGTATGCCCCGTAGTGTCCTCGCTTGCCACACATTTTGACACCCCATCCTCAGTGGTACCCGGAAATCTCCCATCATGCACCCTCGACATCTGTCGTCTTAGTAGGCACCAAGCTCGATTTGCGTGAAGACCCCGGAACTATCGAGAAGCTCCGCGACCGGTAAGCGTTTTGTAGGGTGTCTCAAAAACACAGCCTGACAGCAGACACACAGACGCATGGCGCCCATCCAGTACTCGCAAGGCGTGGCCATGTCGAAGGACATCGGCGCCGTGAAGTATCTTGAGTGTTCCGCTCTGACACAGAAAGGTCTCAAGACGGTATTCGACGAGGCCATCCGGGCCGTGTGTACGTGCCACCCGCCTACCCGCTTTGCTTCTCCCGGCTGACACGAGTCTCGCAGTGAACCCCCCTCCGAAGGAGAGGAAGCCCAACAAATCCGGCACGAGATGTATCATTGCATGAGCCGCCCGACCTACCCCGCTGGTGGCGTCGGACGACACGTACCTATGACCCCTCGTTGATGTCCTCCCTCACGACTCCTGACGCCCCCCGCCTTCTTCGCGCCCCGTACATATACGCGGATTCGCTGCTTGTTTGATTTCGGATTCTCTTCAATGTTCTAACACATTTATACGCTTCTTCTCCGCACGATCACGGTCGTCGCCAGGTCGATGTGAATGTGAGTAAGTGAGTGGATTGATTCCGAGGGCGTACAACGGCGGGCGGATCAGACGTCGTCGTTGAAATTTGAGAATTAATTAGACATGCAAGTCCGAAATGCCCTTGCATGTAGTCAGTAAGTACGCTCGTCGCTGGCTACGCGTAACTGGTCGCGCTCCCGATGAACATCGGCACATGCGACGATACCTAACGAAACATCGATATCGACATGTGGACATATGGCCAAGGCCATCGAGACTCGAAAAGACACCAGCCGTGTCGTGATCACAATGATATTGACGCATTGAAGCGCGAGCTGCGACTTGTAATAAAATCCCTCGTTTCAAACATCGCAAGTTCAACTGCTCCAAGCGACCACTCTATCAGATTGTTCACGGGAACGCGCCGCGTAGGATGTGGACAAACTTTGGGAGCGCTGCTAGAAGGAAGAAGACCCGACAGCGCTCGCGTGAGATGATCAGTGTCAGGAACATTTGACCCGGAAACATGGGGAGGTACCATCGCCGCACACTGCACGGTCCTGTCCCCATTCGACGCCTCGACATCGCCCTTGTTTCCCTCGACGCTCCTTGTCTCCCACCACTCTCGTTTACAGCGATACCGTCTGCCCTGGCTTTGCTTCCACTCGTTTCGCAGCCCGAGGCCAGACACAACCCCCTCCGGTGACACGCGAGGCTCGCAGTCAAAGTACTTTCAAGTTCGCACAGGCTTTTAGCAAATCACGATATCAGGCAAAGATTCGTGCATCCATAACAGATCCTTCGTGCAACTTTACACGACGTCCAGGCGTTTGAAGGGCCGGAGCTGTGCCCATTGATAATGCTATAGTCGTCCGGTACGTTTGCTAGCCTGCATCTACACGAATACCATAAGCCCATACCCTCAGACTTTTCTCATATAGCGATGTCACGACAATGGTTACAGGAGGACCCACATTCCCAGCCTTCCTCCAGGCATCGTTCCGCCGCGTCCGAGGGCACAAACGCTTCCGGGATCGCCGATAGCACCATTAGCGCCGGCACGGTAGCTACCAATGAATCCCTTCACCTTTCCTCTTTTCCGCCTCCTCCCTCGTCTCTACCCGTCACCCCTGTCAGCGCCGATTTTTCGACCGCATCCGCACTGGGCAGACACGTCCCTCCGTCACCCAACAGTCCTGCCAGCCCCGAATCGTCTGGCACGCGTGGGACATTTCGCTCGTTCTTTGCTGCAACCTCGCCTCTTATCCCGCAACGCAAAAACCAGGCAGCGCCACCGCCATATGGTGATGGCGATCTGCGGGGCCCAAGGCCTGTTGCGTCAAGCTCAACCAGTCGTCCTCTGCAGAGCCCCATGCAACCTACCGTCCGCCGACCACTCCCTAATCCTCTTGAACGAAGGCGTCCTTCTTCTCCGCCCATTGCGTCGCCTCCAGGACCCGAGCGACCACCTCCGTTGGACGATTACAGCACTATAGCGCCAGGCTCTTCCATCTACTCGTCTGACCGTCATGGGGGCAATCTCTCTCCGTACGATTGGCATGAGGGCTCGTCTGGTATCGGCATAAATCCCTCCGAGGACAGGATATTGTCCACAACTTTCATCACCAATCTCCTGTCTTCTGCAGACGATACAGCGTCGGACGATGAGACATCTCTCAGACCAGCGCGAGAGTCGAGGAGAAGTACTAGGCATCGACCAATACCGCAAGACGAAGCCGATGCCATGAGCTATATGTCCGAGATGACATACCCGCCCTCGTCTCGATTCGCTGCTTCGCCTTCGTCTGAGCAATCACACGCTTTCCCGCCTCGTTCGACTCCGGCAATGCCGGTGTGGCACCCGCCACGCACTGACACTGATCCCCGTGTACGCCCCCCGCCGAGCTCTTTCTTGCGCCGCCCAGACTCGGGCGTCCAAATGTCGACGGTGTCAGAAGATTCTGATACCGTGACTTGTGAGGTATCCCCGTCTGTAATCAGGACAGCGAGCATGTCACAGAACATGGGTGCGAGGGGTGCGTCCGTGGTTGGGGTCGCTCCAGCGACGTTGCGGAAGGTGTCGCTCCAGGACAGCGAGCCAGATTCTATACGAAAATCCGGCCCCATGTCTAGCGAGGGTGTACGTGATTCGGACAACTACTATCGTGACAGCGGTAATAGCCGGGTCCTGCCGGCCTACATGGAGCCCACCGCCGCACTACTCAGTCCAGCTCTTCCGTCCACCGCAGGGCCGCATACCGTGTTTCCGCATCGACGACAGTCGATGCAGTCTGCCCGGAGCACCAAGAGTTATGTCTCGTCGTTCATATCTCGTATCACGTCCGCGCCTGCCAGGTCTGTGAAGCAGGGGTTCTCGTGGCTTAGGAAACCTCTTCCGCCAGTTCCGACGATACCTCATATACCGATATCACAGGAGCGGATATATAGGGCGGAGGAGGAGAACACGCCGATGCCGGACCTCATCGATCGGGCGGGCGCATTGTCGCAGATGCTGGAGAAGGGACATCATCCCCATTGGAGTCGGCCTGATCTGCCGTACGGAACCCAGCAGCTCCCTGACGGGGCGATTCATGCCTCTGGTATAGTGGTGGAGGAGGCGGACAACCGCGGACGCGGCAAAAATGGAGTGAAGTTCCAATTTCCGATCACGACGCCCCTTAGTCCCAAAATCAGACCGTCCGACGAGAAGAAACGGCGGGTTGTCGTCTTCGTCCTGGCCACATGCGCTTTTATCATCGTGCTCGTGATTGGCGTAGTCGTTGGCGTCACCCAGAGTCGGAAGAGACACGCTCTCCCCATTTGCTCCGGGAATTTGACGGGGAACGACTGCAATATGGGTATGTGTGATTACCTCTCATTCTGAACCCGTTAACCAATGCATTTCGCAGATGCCACCTGCGTTTGCACATCTTCGACGGGACAGTGCGGTCAACTCGCGCAAAGTCTTGTTACTCTTACCCCCACCGTCAACAAGTTGTTCAACACGAACTGGACTACCGACGTTGTTGCGGATGCCTTATGGTCTGTTCAAGGCAGCCCGAGCGGTGGCAATTGTGCCGACCAGGCTATGCTCATCGATGTCGCACCCACATTAAATGCTACGGCCAGTCCTAACCGGACACAATGGATCCAGTCCGCGCTCTTGTGGAACCTCGTGCAATCCCAGAACCTCAGTGCTGTATCAGCCATGCAAAACTTCGTGCTGCATGCAAACTGGGCCTCGGTGTCGTCTTCGGATGGGCCAACCACGGATACTAACTCGGCCTTTTCGATGAGCATGCAGGGATTCTCATACGACTTCCTCTCCCAGACCGTCACGCAGCCGTCGGCTAGCTTCGTTGACAACGGGCAACCTAGTAGTGCGCAGATCGCTCAAGTTGGTGATACCGCTCATTCTGCGTTAGATCGAATGTACACCTATGCTCAAGGTGAGCTTCTCGTATCTAGAACGGTATTATAGAATCTGACTTTCTCTGCAGCGTCGTCGACCCAACGATCAACTGCTTTGAGCAAGTACTGGCAGTCAGTTTTGCAGCAAAAGCCCTCCGACCTATCGACCTTCATGTCGATATTCAGCTCTTCACCTATCCTTATGCCGTTCGATGCTACCGCCTCCCCTGGTGGCCATGCGATCTCCAGTCTTCTCACCAATTCATCCTCGACACCGTTCCCTCCGCCCTTAGCATGCTACCCGGGACTCACCTCGTCACAAGTGGACAGAGTCAACGCCATTGAGACGTCTGTGTTTGGCCTCTCTTCGATGACAGCTGCCTCACAGTTCGACACCGACTGCTTCGCGGATCGCCCCATTTACGGGACGCTGGATGTGCTAAATCTGCGTCTCCCGTTTGTCAACCCCCAAACGGGCGTTGCCCAGCAGGCTGCCATCTTACATCGGGAGGTTGAGCCGCGGGTGGTCGTCTCGTCTGGCGCGACGATGAGCATACTTCCCGGAAATTCGGGCTGGAACCTCACCACTGGCCAAAAGGATCCACGAGAATATGGCGTGCTCAATTCTTTCAACCACGTCGTGCTGAATTACTTGTCATCTATCCCCGACGTCAATGTCGCAATCGCCCTAGTCAAATACATCCTCACATCCCCCGCGACGCCCCCTCCCTCGTCCAGTATTCTTGTCCAACAACTTACCACAATACCCACTCTAGAAGTGGCCGTTTTTGGAACCGTCAATCCGTCTGACATCGCCTCCACCGTCTCCTCATTTACTACACCCTCGGGTGATCTTTTCTTTGGGTCTGATCAAGCATCAGCACTCCGCACTTGGGCTATCACTGGGACCGGCTCCTCCGTGGCATGGTCCGAGAACTCAACCTCTCCGGACATAGTCCGCGACTCTTCACTTACTGACACCCTCTTCATGGAGGTGTGGAATCCCGTGTCCACATATCTCAAGCTGCATCCACCGGGGGTCGTTGTCAACGTCGGCAACATCACCAGCTCGTTCCAGGCGCTCAACAAGTTCAGCGTCCTCGCGAAAGTTGGCCCTTGACCATTGTCGAAATTGCTTCATTACCCTAGTTGCGGACTCTTACTGGTATCTACTATCTATGAATCATCTATCTCCGTGTGTATCTTGCACTGTCTTGCATCGCTCCGCCCCCGTTCAATGGATTTCTTTCGTTTCGACTGCATCTTTCCCTACATGTTCTGTAAGCACCAAGTACTCCATACTATGCATGATGCCTGTCGGCGTAATTGGTACACCTTGAGCCTGTATTTTGTGACATCGTAATCTGGGTACGATGGCAAGGTGGGTATAGGCAGCGTAGAGCGATGCTCATTGCTCAGCGCTAGCACACCTTGAAGTCGAACGCCGGTCGAATGTTTGCCCCATCAAGCGGAAATTAGCGGAAACTTGTCGACGATGTGATTGGCCACTGATTGGCCCCAGCTCCTTTTACCCGATATGTTCTTGTTACCCCGCAAGCATGGCAGACGTACGTTTGACGCCGGCCTTCGCGTCAAAGATATACCGTTCTCATATTATCTAGTTCTCATGCTGCTAAGTCCTGGATACCTTTGACGCTGCGAGCATGCCTAAAGTCGCTTCAACCTCCCGATTGCCCTCGGTCACAACCGCATCCTTCGCTGGGAATAATCCAAACGTTCTGAAACGGAACCAAGTAAATTATGGACACGCAAAGTTCTAGCAGTAGAGTGCACTAACATGTCCTTGCCCAGGCGTGTCACCAATGTCGGCGGCGTAAACTTGTGAGTACTTTGAGCGCTCATTCCCATCATCTTTCCTAACGATTTGGCGCTCCAAGAAATGGTACAGTACAACTTCATCGTTCATGACCTCCTATCCCAGTCACCGAGACGCCTCACAGTGACGCGAAAAGACCGTGTTCTACTTGTGTCCGGTCGCATGCCCATGCTGTAGCGCACGCATCACCAGATAGCAATGTACCAGCGGAGCCAGACTGCACGTTCGATGAACGTACGTAGCACCATCCATTACTCCGAGCAAATGCGATGTCAGGCTTACATGCATCAGTCCCGGAAACCACTGTCACCGCCGCCGCCGAGCCCCCTAGAAATCGGTACGAGAAGTTGGAGAACAGAATCAGTGCGTATTTCTCTCGGTCGGGAACGGTGCCACTGCTGACATCAATGTGCAGACGAGCTCGAGTTCTTGTTGCGTCAAAAGGATGCAGAGAGTAACCGTTCCAACAGTGTGCAGGTTTCAGCCGAACAGTCTCCAGATGACAGTTCATCCGACAAACACCCGATGCCGACCGCTATGTCCCAGCCAGTCCCGAACTTCAGCGACTTATTACCAGGGGATAGGCTTCGGCCAGAAGGCTCTACTTCTACACAGTATCAAGAGAATAACGGTACTAACGGTCACCCATCACTATCTCCCCCTCAAGAAGCTTTCATCACTGCTATCTCGCCTTCACCACCCCCTAGAACGAAGTCTACTGCGAGTGAGCATTACTCGCAAGAGATTTTATGGAACAACTGGCCCCCGAATCTGCCAGCTCCCGATTTGTTGAGGCATCTGTAAGTGCCTGACCTGATCAGGATGCCTGTGCTAAACTCATCCCTCAATAATCAGTGTGGAAGTATTCTTTGCATTCCACCCCAACGCATCTCGATTACTTCACATGCCGACTTTCATGGCGTCCCTGAAGCTACCACCGACACATTCCAAATTCCCCATACCCCCATTACTCCATGCAATATGTGCCATCGCCAGTCTCAACACGGGAGCTGTCACTACCGTTCCTCATCCTGTTGGGGTATCCTCCGGTACGAGTTGCGCCACAATCCAGCATGGCACATCCTTTAATATCTGAAACAGATGAAATATTCCTGAACAAGCACAGGGTGCGAGATTCGCGACCTGATACCTTTGCGGAAACACAAGCCAGATGCGCAAAAGAGACCTTTGACCGATACCACTACCTCGGGGATTCGCTTCTTTCGTGTCTTCAAGGCACATCTATTCTTTATTTTCTTCATCAGTCTGCTAATCCAGTACTGCGACAGCCCATATCATTCTGACATGGTATTACTGGACGCATTCAAAGTTTGTGAATCTGCCTGTATACCGGATGACATTTGTTCACTGACAGTCGCATCTTTTCAGATGGGTCGAGGTAAGATTAGTCCCACCGTGACGCCATTCGTCGTTTGACCTTGAATCGTAGACATTCACCTCCTCCGGCGCATCTATTCGGCTGATCGTGCCGCTTGGCCTCAATGTTTGTGCTCCATTCAATTCTATCTCCAGGCCCATTCGTGCACCATCTCTCTTGCCTCCTGCGCGAACTATCCTCGAAGACGAGACAAGACGAAATGCCTTTTGGTTGGCGTATGCTATGGAACGCCAGCATGGGGTTGGAAATGCGTGGGCTCTCTCACTAGATGATCTAGATGTGACGCAATTACTCCCAGTGCGAGGAGATCAATTCGAGCGGGGAGTGAGGACGTCTCGCTTTCTGCGTCTACAGCAGGCTGACTTCTTACAGGAGCTGGTTAATCCGGACCAAAGGCAATGGGCATGCACGAAGAATGTACTTCTCGTGCATCCCACAGACCAGACCGACTCCTTTATTCTATACATCAAGAGCACCATCTTGCTTTCCCATGTCAAAAACTTCAACCTACGGTTTCGACGGAGATTTTACGGCGGAGATCCCGACGTGGCAACCTCCATCCCTACCCCGACTATCCCTCTGGAGCAGCCGCTGCCGGGGTGCGGTATCGATCCGCGTACGACGCCTGAGTTCCACGAGCTTGATAGAATCGTCGCCTCCTTCCGAGCGTCCTTTCCTCCGCATCTCAGGGACCCTATCGTCAACAATGTGGTGGACTCCCATCTCTACACTACCTGCTTAGTGCCTCACGTGTAAGCCTCTTTAGTTCCGACCTCGAACCCAACACCCTGAAAGATTCTATAGATGCACGATCCTGCTCCACGAGCCTCACGCCGCAGTCAAGATCTGTGAATGTATCTCCGCCACAAAAATCTTGACAGCATCGCGGGCGATCCTCGATCTGATATATGTGGTGATGTCGACCAGCTTTGATATTACCCTTCTGGATCTGTTTTGTACAGTAAGCGCTGGCCTTTTTGTATCTTCGCCTTACTCACTTTTACTTTTAGCTATGTTGGTTCATGGCCGGCCGAGTCCTAGTGCGCTTTCTCCAGGCAGCGCTCGATGCTCAGAGCACAGAGCGAATACAGACGCTTCAGGCGGAGCTCGAGTTCGTCCGGTCAGTTGGCATTCGTATCTACAGGAGGCTTCGTTTAAACGCTCGCTTACAGACTTGCCATGAACAAATTCGGAGAGCGTATTCCTCTGGCCTGTGAGCATACTTCGCATTTCAACGCGTCGATCGTAATAACCGGTTGAGCTACACAGATCGATATGCGCGAATGCTTGACGATCTCATATCGAGATCCATTGGTCCTATCCAATCGTTGTCTGCAGAAACGGATATTGGACCGATGCCAGATCCCCCCGAGGCAAACGGGACGAGTGCCAAAGACTCCTTCTCTTTCGGACAACAGCAGATGTCCGTGGTGGAGACGAATTATTTCGGCGGTATGCTGGAAACACAGTTCCAGCTCGAACCACTGCCCCCTCCACAGTGATGTAGAGTGTATTACTGCGAAGCGCGATGGTGATCTCTCTGTTGCCCGTGGGTCCTCTCGGGTATTTTTAGGCAGCCTCCGCTCCCAGCCTCCCACCTCTGATTTTTCGCGCTATTCCCTCTCGATTTCTTGCTGTAACTAAATTATCAACTCTGTCATAACTTGTTTTACTCCCATAGAATATATATCAGCGACTTTCGAAAGCTAAACCGTCAGCGGATACCTTGAAAATCTGGCATTTTGTTTAGTATGCGGTGTCTGTGCATCGATGCCGAGCGATCGCGAGATATCTCGACGCGACTCTCACGGAATTCATTCTCTCGCTTCGCTCTATCCTGGTCTTGCACTACTTATCTTGTGAGAGCGTCGAAACATGCAACATCATCTGCGTCCGTGTTTGCTTCGATGAGACGCCCGTCCTTGTCTACTTATTGGCACGACCATTGGCAACTCTGTCCCACTGCACGGTCTACTCGAACTTGAAGTACTTTCTGTAGTACAAGCATCGGTAAGTGTGGATAATTGATTGCGTTCTTCAGACGGCTTATGCACAGCGCTCAGCAGTTCTAGCCGACGAAAAATTCTCACTGGAAACAATATTAGCCCATAGCTGTGAGAGCTTTGAAGATGTCGAGCCAGTCGAGCCAACCCGCCCTGGCATTCCTAGGACCAGAGGGCACATACTCCCACCAGGTCAGTCCGTCCATGTTGCCATACACCTCAATATCTGAGATAGAATAGGTCGCCTATGATGCATATGGATCATCTGTGCAATACTGCGAGAAAAAGACTATCACAGGTAAAGAGGCTCGGTGTACAGATTTACTGCAGCGCTGAATAGACTCTTCCAGACGTCTTCAATGCCGTGTCTTCGGAGGTACCATTTGGAATGATACCTCAGGAAAATTCTATCTTTGGCAGCGTGATCGAGACATATAACTTGCTCCGCCAGCCTAAGATGGGGCAGGATATCTTTGTACGGGGAGAGGCTACCCTTGGCGTCAAGCACTGCTTGTTGGTCCGCAAAGGCGTCAAGCTTGAGCAAATTCGCAGAGTCCTCAGTCACGAGCAAGTAAGCTGCACTACCATTCTAGTGAGGATGATAAACTTAGCCAATATATAGGCACTTGGTCAATGCAGCCGATTCATAGCCCAGAGTATACCTGGAGCGGTACTGGAGAAGGTGCCGTCGACTGCCGCCGCCGCTCAGATGTTATCTACTCCAGGGGGCTTGGATAACAGCACAGAGTGTGCAGCTATATGCTCCAGACTGTGCGTAACTGTTTTTGACGGGCTCGAGGTCCTGCATGAGGGGATACAGGACGAGGACGGTCAGTTTCATGCCATACTTGCAGCCGCGAATCGCTGACACTGACATTTAACCCCGCAGTAAATTTCACGAGGTTTTATCTCCTTGGTTGGGGCACTATCCGAGCCTTACCTGTTCCCCGGAACAACTCGGAACCGAGGAGGGCCCTCATTCGCATTGCTGCTAGGCCTTTGCCACCGTCCTCTCCTTCAGGCGTTGGACGAATATTGGCCGATCTCCGTCTATCTGTCACTCGTATAGATAGGCGGCCGTCACTCAGCAAGGAGCCATTCGAGGATGTGTACTTTATAGAGGTGCAAGACTCGAAGCCCGTGGCCGAGGCACGCGATGAAAGGCGGGACGCGGAATGGCTTGAGGAGGTTGAAGGAGAAGTGAGACGGATCAGAGAGGTCGGTGCCCAAGCCGAAGCGTTGGGCGCATGGTAAAAGGGGATTTTTTCCTGCTCGTATCTTATCTCTGATAACTCGCAAAAAATTGTTCCAAATGACGGAGCAAGCTTTGTGTTTCTGTATTAAAGAATGACATGTAACATGTAGCCTTTGTTCTATGGGGACAGACTATATTTAAAACTACCTAACTGCTGCCAATTGGGTCTGATTCTCCGTGATACGGTCACAGCACAACAGCACACATCGTATAGCCGGTAAACCCAAAAGAAAATCGTGAGCAAATCGCTGGCGTTGAGTACCCGATTCGGAAATGAGCGGCATATCGGCGCTCAGCACTCATTATGTAATGCAACGTGTTGACCTCCTTCGCTCAGTTGTGCGGATTTCACTTCGCCACGGACCGTCGACCATGGCCAATCCACTTGTTGGACCCTCTCCTCTCAGAGACATAATACATCCCCAATTTCACCAGAATAACTTTCCTGAGGAACTGTTCATAAAAAACGAACTTGGTATCAAGCTTGATAAAGGTCTTTCATACCCCTCCGCCGAGGCCTGTATTGTGACTGACGTCTCCGAGTGCAGACGACCAAATATGCAGACTTTCTCTTACGCCTGCGGGCTGCCCTCTCGGACCTTTACACTGTCCATTGCGCCACACTACACCTTCTCTGCTGAACTTCCAACCGCCCAAGCAGTTGCCAACCCACCCGCGAGATCGAGAGCGTTTAGCTACGGTCTGTAAGCATTGGCTGCGTGGTCTTTGCAAAAAGGGCGATGCTTGTGAGTTTCTGCACGAGTATAACCTCAGGCGTATGCCGGAGTGTTGGTGGTTTGCAAAATACGGGTACTGCTCTGCAGGAGACGAGTGTTTATACGCGCATCCGAAGGAGAGGCGCGTCGAATGTCCAGATTACAAGAGGGGGTTTTGCAAGCTTGGTGAGTCACTTGACCCCACCTCCTGTCTCCTTGCTTACATCTTCCAGGCCCGACATGCCCGCGAAAACACGTCCGGCGAGTGGCATGCCAGAACTACCTAACGGGTTTTTGTCCACTCGGCCCTGAGTGCCCACGGGGACAGTAAGTCTCCCATTCAGTTCCGCGTATCCTTATTCACTTATTGCAAATTCAGTCCAAAACCTGGTCTCCCGCCTGCGAAAGCGTACGACCCTCCGGAACCACCCTCTACGCGCGAGCTCGGCCCGCCGCCACCAGGATATGGACGTTATGCAGACTTCGGTGGTTCTGGATTCCCTGGTGGTGGACCTGGTGCCGGTAGGGGTGGGCCCGGGGATGGACAAAATGGACCTCCAAGACGAAACCTAGATGAAGTAGTTTGCTTCAAGGTATTGTCTCTCTACTTGTAACCAATGTGTTATACGTGTCTGACTATTTTTTTTAGTGTGGCGAGATGGGTCACTACGCAAATCATTGTAGGAATCGGAACGTTCCCGGTAATCGCGGAGGGAACGAACGGAATAGGCGGTTTGGCGGGGATGAATAGTAGGACATTGTGTATTGTGACTGGCAGGGGATGGTTGCACTTTAGTACAGCACACTATTCCGTGTCGTGTGTCGTGCATCATGGCCGCACGGCAAACTATCTACGACTGCGCCTTGTCCACTGATCACACGTATACATACCATTTGCATGTTATACAGTATCGATTTTTCATTCGAGTTCACAGAGATAAAACCACTGTGACGTCACTGTCAACGAGTCATCCACTGACCTTGACCAGATTATCTACAACTTGAAAAAAGCCTTTGTGGTTGAAGTTACGGTAAGTTTTAGTCGAAATGCGGCGCAGCTCCGAGTTGATGTCTGATCTTGTAGACCGATATCTGTTGCAGGGAAAATAAACTTGTCAACTAGGTTACCAGTGATCAGTAGTCATATCATCGATGGTGTGGCAAAAGGTCGGGAGAATCTAATGAGACGGCTACAAACTGACTGAAGCAACGCTCGATTCCTGAAGGAATTTACGCTCTCGAAGCGCTCCAAAGGTAGGCAATCGATGCCCCTCGCATGCCTGACGTGCCGTACTGAACAGCTGCCTCGTCACAAGGATGCCATCTCGTTACGGAGGAAGTGCTCACCAATATCAAACCAGGCCTAAAGGACGTTCAGGTATGTGCGTCTGCGCTGATACGGCGTGCTCCCACTTCTAATCGCAGGGCGACTGCTCGATGGGAAACACAGGTCGGAATGCTCTTCCTGTTCATGTAAGTACAGCACAGTCACAGAAAAGGTGAGCACGCGTTGACTATGGGCAACAGTCAGCACACATCCGCTGCCTTGACAATCAATGAGAACTTTGATAAAGGTGAGCCTGTCAGCCTTCGTGACCGTGCCCAAATCCGTGTAACTCATCCCCGTTCATCGACGCGGCAGATGTGCGCCGAGGTAAGGAAGCACGTACTTTCAATAAACCACAATCGGAGAATTTATAGCGCCGCTTTACGCGATAGATATGGACATGGCACTCGACATCATCGTCCCAGAAAACCTGAAATGGATCCACACCGACGAGGGGCCGGAGTAGGTGCTTGTTCCGTCCGATGGATCGTGGCTGACCAGCCTCTTTTATCCAGCGACTCGTACGTTATCTCACCCGTCTGACCTCGTGCATTTAGCTGCCAGCTCTAACGACGTGCGCTCAGTGTTTCGCACACCAAGACTTCCCTTGTAGGCACATCTATCAGTGTCCCGATCACAGGGGGAAGGCTCAATCTCGGGACATGGCAAGGTAGAGCAATAGCTGAAGATTCCCATGATTGTCACGATGACCTTTCTTATAATAACCTCCTCGACAGGGATCTACTTGACAGAGTTTAGGCACTACCCCCATACGCGCAAAGTTGTAGCAACTATTTTGTGAGTAGCACTTACTATCACGGCCGGAAATCCCGGACGCTCATGCCCCTCAGGTCTTGAGTACTTAGAGGTGGGGTGTTCATCAGCAGATGGGTTCTTCAGTGTATCAACATCTTTGTAACCTACTTCAAAAGCACTCCGACTCTGTTTAGCCGGTGCTCTTGAACCCCGACGTCTCCGAGGTCGAAACCCTTGTGTCCTCTTGCGTCTATGTAGTTATGAGCCTCACTTGACTGCTATGAGTAGAACATTATGATTGTCAGCAACCTTCTGGTGACAGGACGGGGGACATAAGTGCAGTCGATGCATACCAATTTCTCGGTGCCCAAAACATGACCCCAATTGCGAGCAGTAAAGAACGTCCAATTTTGCGTCAAATGCATATTTATTGCATTACTTGAAATGGTAGCGCGAGCAAGTAGGCAGGATATATGAATCAAAATTATTGACCGTTCGTCCGACAATCTACCGTATGCGCGAGAGAGAACTAGACTCTTTGTCAATTCGAGTTGCATCATAGGATATTTCAGTACTACTATCCGCTGCGCACCTTGAAACGGCCTCGGATTATGGCTGTTTAGTAGTGCCTCCGAGGCGTCTGATATAAGGACTTACGCGCCAGTTGGCCTAAACAAGCGAGGCGCCGCCCAGGCTCAAACGGCTTTTCTTGAATTTTGCGTACTGCGCAACCACACGATGTAGGGGTTTTGGAGGTACAAGGTGCATGTATCGGCCGTCCTGTTTATTGACATCGACAGTACACGCTCTTAAGACTTAGGATTCCATTAGTATAATGGCAAGGAAGGTGGCACATCGAGCTCACCGTGGCTAGGCTGAACTAGGGGAGGCAAGGCCTCGGACTGAAGATTTTGATCCTGAGCCCCGCGCTAGTCGGACGGAACTATTTTTTTGTGATGCATGAAAACGGCGGTCTAGGTAACGTTTAAGCATGTCCTCCGGATCCGTGCGCACGATCCCACTTGTATTAAGGCTGTTTTGTTGGTGAAAACAGCCTGAGACACACACGTGGGATGACCCAAACCCGAAGCAGCCGTGTCCTGGAGCGTGTAAGTAAATAAGCAGGTCGCTAAGTGACAAACACGAAAAGATATCAAGTACGAAGAGGGCGGAGGATAGAGAAATCCGACGGATGCCGTGGACGGCGCTGCATTTTACAGAGAAAATCGCGACTCTGATAAGATGTTCAGCCACGTGGCTACTGCTGAATTTGAACGGCAGGCAATTAGCAAGTCAGGGACCTGTGCCATAAGAGAACACGGCGGCAACGGCATTTTCCTCCTTACTTCCCTCCACACACTCCTCGTTTCTCTTTTCTGTACACGGGCTGTCGACTTTTCACTAGAGCACTGCGCTCGTCTGCTAGTACTCGGCGCTTTCGGTGCAATCCAACAACAACCCCTGAGACGCCGCAGGTTTCTGGAGTCTCGCTACGAGCGACGCCGCATCAACCACCGACGAATTTGTCCGCAAAGCTATCCAAAGCGATGCCAAAGACACCCGCCAATGCGAATAGACCATCTCTTCGGAGGAACCAGGCAAGTGCTGATATCCATTCCGTGTCAAAACCACCTTCGAACAGCACTCGATACAGGCCTGTCGATCCTGCAGAAAGCGTAAACTGGTGAGTTATCGTCCTTTTGTAACATGGGAGGCTACTCTGAGGCGTAATCTCTGTAGAAATGCGACGCGTCGCGTCCTCATTGTGGCACATGCGTCAAGTGAGTGGGCAGACAACAGGCACACGATGCACAGTACTTACTGCACGATACAAGGCAATGGCAAACTCTTGTCAGTGTCCCGGCACCAGTTGGTTATGCGTAAGTCCTCTAGACTTGTACTTCGCCGCCCAGAGCACCATCTTTAATTGTTCGCACAAGACATCCATCGGAGCCGCAATGCTCGTATGACCCAGTCGAGGGCTTGAGCCTTGCCCCCGACACAGATCCACTCGAGAAGATTCGTCTGCTCGAGGAGGAAGTTTGTGAGCTTTGAAGTCTCATTTTTGCTCGGAATAGAGTCTCAACATTGCCATATAGCTGAGCTCAAATCGCGCTTGTACCACAATGCATCTGGATCGCGATCCATTTCGCCCAATCGCAACTCACAGCTCAGGAACTCCAATCTCCGCGCCGGCTCTTCCTCCTCAGCAGGCCGACATACCTCGCCCCAGGCGCACACCTTGGCGGGCGATATATCTTTGCCGCAAGCCTCCCTAAATGTAGGGAACTTGATGATACCGTCCAAGACCCCAGAACCGCGGTTACCGACGCACAGTCCAGATTTGCACACGACGAATGACCCGAAAGCCCACGACCACTTCTTTGAAATGCTATTTTCGGGCTGGAACACTGATTTACCTGATCCGTCGGAGCTCCCGCGTTAGTAGGTACCCGTTTCATTGATCCACACACCTATCGGGCACTAACGCTATAGCAGTGTTGAAGTTTTCTTCAGATGTGATCCCTGCGGATCACGCGTACTGAATAGACCGGCATTCATGGCATCTCTCCTCCTTCCTCCACGAGACCCAGGGTTCCCACATTCCGCCATATTACACGCTATCGTAAGTCGTATATTTATCGGATGTCCAATGCATGACCAAGTCTAACGGTGCACCTGTTAGTGCGCATCGGCGTCGCGATGGATGTCCAAACACGAAGTGATACTGCCTGACGGTACACGACGTGACCAATTCGCCGAATACCATTCGAGCAAGACACGACAATATATAGATAAAACGATGGCAAGCGGCGATGCAATTTTCAACGTTATGCAGGCGTGTATGATCCTTTCCTGGTACTTTTATCAAGTGAGTATCGTTGCTTATGCTAGAAGTGAAAGGGAATGTGGGCTGACTATCAAACAAGGAGGGGCGTTGGGTGGAGGTGTGGATATTCGCCGGCTTTCAGACACGCGTAGCGGTACCTTTACGGCTGAACTACCCGGGGACATATACGAATCATGGCGCCAACTCTCCCGGAGCGTACCTTGCACCACCTCGTGACCTGCAAGACCTGGAGTCGAGAAGGCGGACGTGGTGGATGACGATCATGTTCGACCGAATTGCGTCCGTCGGTGGCTGGATACATGCAATCGACGAAAGGGACCTTGGCACAGAATTTCCGCTTCGACTCGAAGATTTTGAAGCCGACGTACATGTCTTGCACTTCTCTTGCACCGAAATACGCTGACTAAAATGTTACCTCCAGGCTCAGATCCCTAGCAATCCACAAGACCTCACTACGGAGGACGTCTTCACGGTCCATCTCCCCCGCTATACGGACTCATTCATCCTCCTCCTCAAATCTGTCATGCTTTTTGGCAGAGTAACGGACTACAACGTTCGCGGCGGGTTGCGCGAGAACGATTCAACCAAGAATCAGACTCCGTTCTATATACCTGAGTTTGTAGCGCTTGACCAGCTTGTGTGCATCGATTTCTTAGCAAGCCTTCCACCTGCGTACGGTGCCAGTGCACTCGCAAACTCGCTTGATACAGATCTATACATGGTCCATATAGTGCCGCATGCGTATGTCGCATCTTTCGACGGTCGACGCTTCCATTTGACTGACGTTCTCTCCTTACGTCCCTTTCAGCGCGACCATCACATTGCACAACCCTTACTTGGACTTCACCGACCCTCAGAGCATATCCACCGCCCGCTGCGTGAAATCTGCACGTGCCATCCTCGCGTCGTACTATTCTCTTGGGGGGACGTCGCTGGACATCACGCGTTTACACCCTTTTGTCACGGTTCGTATACGCACGGCACTATTACATCTATTTCTGACTCTCCCCATATAGATATGCTGGTATTTAGCGGCTGTAGTGCAGGTGCAGCTATGCAAGTACTTTATCGAGATCGGGGATAGCGAACGTGAAGCGACGGTCTGGGGAGAGATCAACGTATTAAGGTCCGTAACTCCTTTGAATGTCTATTTCTCCATAAAGGCGCGAACCTTATACACTCCGGGGATATCTCAGATACGCGATGATCGAATATGGGCATCGATCACCCATAGGCAGTGAGTTTACCACCCTCTAGCATACGACGACATTGACCAAGTATTCGCGTCAATGCTAGCCCGTCAGGAGCGGCTGCTGCAAGGGCTGATGCGCGAGATCGTGCGGCTTACAGCGCAGAAGGAGCCCCTCGGTGTTGGTGTTGGGGTTCCGCTGTACCCGTTCTCTCATGCAGGCGTCTTTGGGTCCCCGGGATCTTCCAACCACAACTCGAGTGCGGACGGCGGCGCCCCCCTTCCAGGAAGCAGCCCGGAAGAAGCGCAGAGTCCCGAGAGCATTAGTATGGGCAGTACGAGGATGATGGGCAGTCCAATGACGAGCCTGGGCTCGGGCACTGGCTGGGCTATGCCAGACTTGGTAGGCGCGCAGCAAGGACAAGGACCCACTCCGTATTCTCTGCCGTGATTTATGTCTGTACATCTCGCATTTTCCGTCTTTCATCATGTATCATCGCATTCTGTTTTGACTTCTCCCGCAGCCTTGCCTTCTTCTTCATTTTTCATCTTGGGGATTGCGATACCATTGGCTCTATACCTGACATGTATTTCTAGACGTGTGGGCCATTTACCTTGTACTGGGATGGGCTCCGAAATGGTTCAATCTGTGGATTTTATAGGAATTGACACAATGTTTATGTACATGAATGCCCCACGGGGCAAGTTGACGCACGAGCCTTGACCTCACGATTCACCGCGACTAGCTCGTCTCTCCTGTTCCAGCATCGCATCGAAACGTTCCTGCTCCAACGTACGCTCGTCCTTAGCCTCAGATGGGGCGTCGGAAGATCCAGAGCCGCGAACGACGCGTCGTTCATGGTCTTGCCGAAGCGCATCCCACGACGAAGTGGGCGACGAGGCGCGTTTCTTGCGTATCTCGTCCCATATGGACGTTTGCGGTGGCGAAACTGGGGGTGGGGTTGACCGAGGGCCAAGGTCATTGTCGGATTGCATAGGGGGAGCTGTCGTAAAGTCATGGTCAGAGCTGTATTCGACGGAGAATATGCCTCTTGTGAGGGCCACGCACGGTCACTGAACGATTCATCGGGTGGTGACGACTGGTCGTGAGCTGGCGCCTCCCAAGCATTGGCCGCAGCTGCATCGCCATACCGTGCAGCGGAATCTTCGTCGCCCACACTACGCTCCACGGGCAGCCTCATCAGAGGGCGTTGCCAGTCTGGGTGTGCCTTCCACACATTTCCGAAGGCTATGAGCAGGCGGGGCGCATTCTCAGCGCTGCTGAGGAAGCGTATATCTGAGATCACGGCGTATATAGACACTGCAGTCTGGAACGCAAGCGTTGTTGCGACAGAGAGCCCCACACATCGCGGGACGGACCACGGACGGGGGCGCGAGCGGCCGTATATTGGTGCCCAAGCTGGCACTACAATGTAGTTGAGTGCCTGCAGCATCGAACACGCGTCGCATGAGCATTCCTACATCTATATGGACAGGCGGAAGTTGACGCTAGTACTGACCGGATTGTTTTGAAGGATCCTGAGCGTGTTATGGGGGAAATAGCTAACGCAGTGGTTGTAGTCGTGCTCGGAGATGACGCCGTCGGTGAGCTGGGGTCGGAGCAGCTCCGCCGTCGTAGAATGTTTTGTAAAGTAAGGACTACGACGAATAGCGCGAATGGCATATACAGCGTCTGCAGGACCATAGGGCCTTATTTGTTGACCATTTCCTGGATTTTCTTCCATGATTGGAGGCGGAAAGAGACGACGAACATGAGGCTCTTGGACGCGATTGCTTTACAGACCTCACGTGAGATTATATTCACAGTCAGTGACTCGTAAAAAAACGCGAAAACAAGCCAAAAAGTAAAGAGAAACGGAGAACAGGTAAACGAGTGTAAGTGTCCCATGAGATTAAGTATCCGCAAGCAGCGAGCAGTATTGTAAGCACCACAGTCTATCGAGAAATCGTCCCCCAGGATTTAAATCATGCCCCGCCAGCCCGGTCAGAGCCTGCCAGCAACCTATCGAACAGTCCGCCGGCCGAGCTTTCGTTCCGTAGTTGAATCATGTAAATGATCCCAGTTCGTGTCCCCGCATCGCTCAGCTCAACAGCCACTCCTGTTTTCCCCACCCGTTCTACTCCGTCCGTCAATACGATCGTGCTGATCAGGATTGTCTTCGCCTTGTTATCCGCCTCTACCACGAGCTGCTTGATGTTCGTGGGTTGCTGGTGGTAGAGCCGCAGTTTTGCTGCGCCAAGGGACTTCCATTGGGCGTGCTGTTGCTGAAGGAAGATCTTGCATTTCATGTCCGCCGTTACGGGGTTTGTAACGGGGCCAACATATGGCGGCGTCTCTTGAACAGGTGAGTTAGGCGGACTCGGTTCGTGGAACGAGGGAATATTTTGGTGGAGTTCCCGTGCACTCAATTGAGCCGATGGCATCATCGCCCGTGGCTGAGGGGCAGCCAACGAGCCGTAGGAATCACTGGGAGGGCCGAAGTTGTTCGGAGGATAGCCACCTGGCGGGAGTGGAGGAGCCGGGCGCTGATCATATTGGCCACGGAGGGACGCAGAAGAGGGGGCGTTGCGTACGCCTCCTTGGAAGGATGGGTTGGTTGGTGCGGATGGAGGACGGCCAGGAGGGGGGCCGTTGTATCCTGGTGCGAATTGCACTCTTTGCTGTGGAGGGTAGCCTTGCGGCGGCTGGTTTGGTGGTGGGCCAGGTGGCATGGGTCGCTGAAAGTTAGGCGGAGGACCACCCATGTTTGGGTTCGGGCCATACCCTGGGCCAGGATGGAATTGCTGAGGAGGTTGCTGGTAGGTGATGCTGGCACCGCGCTGAGGGGGGATGACTTGGCCAGGCCCAAAGCCCATTGGCATGTGTTCACTGCCCATGCTACTGGTCCGTTGCATTGGAGGACGCATGACTTGGCCAGGGCTAAAGGAGGGCGGCGATTGATCCCCTCCTCTACTGTTCACTCGCAGCGGCGAGACGACTTGGCCAGGACCAAACGAAGAAGGCGGTGGGCCTTGCTCTCCTCCCCGGCTGTTTGACCGTATATGGGGGATTCCTTGGTTGGGAGACCAGGACGGAGGAGAGCCTTGCCGGTTCGAGCCTCTGCTGTCCGTTCGGCTGATCTGACCAAAACTCGAACGATCCGCCTCTTCTGATATCCGTGACGCAGGAAGAGGATTGTGCATGGCCGGCACCCGCTGCGCTCCTTGCTGTACTTGTGCTTCTGGCGAAAGCACAAGGTTCGACATATTCCGAGTATTCTCATCATTGCTGATAGGCCGAGAATGGGGAGACGATACCGGAGAGGATGCACGATGCCCAGAAGACACACTGCCAGGCGTCGGCGGAAGACTGCCCAGCGGGGGTGGCGATGCGAGGTTGTCGAGAGGAAGAGAAGGAGAGCGAGACATGCCGGCAAGGGAAGGCACAGGTGGCGGCGGTGTTTTCGAAGGTGGCGGTACTACATCAAGTCACTGTCAGCAATTTCCATGTTCAAAAATCCTGACAACAGTACTCACTGCTGCCAGCAAATTCAATGCAATCCTTGAATTCTGCTATCAAGGAGTTTCGGGAGTGCAGTGAGTCCACTTGCAATGTCAGCGTCTCTTTTCGCATGATGGCAACCTGCAGCTGCATATCTAGATCAACGAACAAATCGCACGGTCAGAAACACGATCTTTGAGCATTGCCGAGGAAGGAAATGAGGACACACCATTTCCCGGTACCTCTGAGACTCGCAACACCTTCCCCGCTAATGGTGGGTAACACAACCACATATCTGGGCCATTGACCCCAGCCCGTGCACGCTCACTTGGTGTCATCCGTTCGCAGACCAGGAAAAGGTCAGATAGTATGAATATATGGCCATGCCGATGCACAACCTCCTCCCCCGTTGCGCGCGGGGTGAGGCGTATGAGCACATCCGTCGACACCCGGAGCTCGCGCGTGTATGTGAGCGTGGACGGATTCATTTGTAGGCGTACCGACTGGCACGCGACGACGCGTAAGGTTATGCTCAAAATAACAGCCAACGAGTGTTACTGACCTTCGGTTTCATGGTAAAGATATCGAGACACCGATCCGTGGCAAGGCGCCGCTCAAGATCGCTGATTGGCATCGACATCGTGGCTGTCGAGCCGCGGCTGATACTCGTCGACGCCGTCTCGCGCGACAAACGTTCGCTGCTCAAAATGGATTATCAGCGGACAAAAATTTGCACCGGAACGCCATGCTTACCCGCCAGAGAGGCTACTGCCTCGTGTTGAGCTACCTGCACTCCCAGGTGCTCCCGCGTCACTTACACTCAGATGCTGTTCTCCGCCACTCCGCCCCACTACGCTTTGCGTGCGTAAGTCGATTACTTCCTCCTCCTCCTCTTCCCGCATGGGGACACCACCTCCGACGGTGATGTTAGCTCGGTCATCTAGAGTGTTCATCAGCGTGTCAAGTTTATCCAGAGCGCCCACCAGCAACCGGTGGTCGCTTCGTCCGGGTGTGGTGCTTTTCAGCAGTCGGCTGTATAATTTTCTGTAGTATTTCAGCCGCGCCTTCGGCAAAAGGAATAGTGCGTCCAGGGTCCATGTCGGAGTGTCGTCACCGGAAGGATAAGAAGCGAGAGCAGATAGCGGAGGAGGATTCGCAGCGGAGAAGGTGGCGAGAATCGTGTGGAGGCGAGCATTAGATTGGACAGGCTCCCATGCATCAAACCCAGCTAGGTATTTGGTGCTGTAGTTTGTGTAAGGTGTGTCGAGATCATCGATCTATTGCACATTGAGGCCAATATTCGTCCGACGGAAAGTATTCAAGCTTACCCAGCGCATAAGCAGGTCACCCAAGGCTTTCGGAGATGAAGGATTGGACCCAATTTCTTTCAGTTTCTAGCACGGAGAGTTAGCTGGGGACGATACACGCCAACAGATTCTAGACATACCGAAAGTAAAGACCTATTCGCTTTGTACACGCTCTCGATACTCCGGAACATCGTGTCTAGCTCTGGGGGCGGAAGGTTCGACCGCGACCAGGCCGCAGCAACTTTCTGTTACGCGTGTATTCAGAGTGATGATACCACAACAGCGACATTTGCACATACCCGTATGACCCCCGTAAGCTGATCGACATACTGCTTCTCTGTCTCGACGAGATCGATTAGCGGGTTGGACTTCTTCGGCTTGGTGTCTAATGGTGAAGTGGGAGATGACCCTCCTGGGCTCGTTGGCGTCAGTGGTACATTCAAGCCTATTGGATCATTAGTGCCCGCCAGAATTGCCAAACACACGTGCTCCGTGCACGTACCATGGTCGAAGGCGCCTAATGAGGGAAGACTGGGCAAGGGCCCCGAGGAGGCAAACTGCGCAGTATCAGAGTCGGAATCGGCCTGGATCTTTGGCGGCAGCGGCGGGGGCGAGAAATCAGGGTCATCGAAATCCGACGACGTGGGCGGGGTCGGCGGCAGCTTATCTTGCCTCGCCAAGGGTGGTAGAGGTTTTAGGCCAGCGCTCATAGGTGAGAAGTGCCCGTACTAAGAGGCGGGCGTAGAGTACCGTGATGGAGAAGAGAAAAGGAGCGACGGTGGTTGCGGCGAGGCGTTACAAGGAAAGTAAAGCAAATAGAATCCAAAGATGTTCGTACAACACCCGTAGCGATCATGCACACGCGCACATCCGATCAGTCCTCTGACGCGACTTGCAATTCTCTTTTTACTAGCAAATCGCATTGGCCCCAAGGTGTGCGGTGTATACGGTACATCATCTATATAAGACTGCACCGCACAAACGCCCTAGCTGTCGCGACGCCCATCGTGCAATCACTAAACGCTCTCGCGCCATCCAAGCTCAGCACACAGCGAAACATGATCGCTCCCACAAACGCCCTTTCTCGGGATCCCGGGGTCCAGCGTTTGCGTGTCCAATGGAGTCGCGTATCCAATAACCTCGGACGTCCAGCCAGGCGGATCTAATATAAATATGTAGTCTGCAACATGGTCGTCAATAATACGTACGGGGGGACGTATAAACCAGAACACACCTAACACCGTCTTCCAATAGTGCGTGTACGAAGTCCATTCAGGCTCGTGGACCCCCTGCTCCTCATGGGTCATTTTCGTTCGATCGCCAAATGTCTTGACGTCCCGGTTATGCTGGCGGCGCTTCTTTTGCCCTTCATTGTATGCACTACGAAGCCGCGCGGAGCCGAACATGGCTGCAAGCTCGGCGTCGCTGAGGAGACCGTCGGCAGGCACCGCTGGACGGGTATTCGGGATCGAGTCGTCGGCGGGTTCATCTTTGGACGATTCGGCACCTTCCTCCTCGTCTTCGGCCTTTACTTTGGATGATTTCGGCACGGAGGGATCGACAGTATAGTGTACGACACGCGAAGCGGCAAGTTGGTCAGACCGGGCAGTGGAGAGTGGTGCAGATGGCGAAACAAGGAGTGCATATGCTGGATCGGCTGGTGTGAAATTGAAATCTAAAAACGGGGATGCAAGCTTTAACCAGGGTAACAGCAAATTTTTATGTCGGCCTACCGCCACTGAGGATACATGGCCACTGTGAGCGACCAGTCTCTTCGCGGAATTTGACAGCTTCACGAAACATTATTCCCGCTTGTCTATGATCCAAAGAGTTAGCGCGTAGAGCGTGCAATACGATAGAGATTTTCTTACCGTGCGCGTTCGTAATTATACCTGCATTTACTGAGTCACGATATTTCTGCGAAGATATTTAACATACCGTGGATGCCAAAATAGGTGCGTTGTAGCCATAATAAACCCTTCTTCTGTGCCGATCTTGCGTAACGCGACAAGACTTGCAATGTTCTTTGTCTTGAAGCTCATTCCACGCCGCCGCCTCTCCCCGCTTCCGCTATCGTTGTCTTGGCGCACTTCTTGCTCGTCATACTGTACCATCTTTTCGCCGATAGCCTCATAGGCGGATTTGCGATATGCGACTAGGCACCCGTGCTTTTTTGACGGACCCGCAGCATAGGTGAACGCGTAACCTGCAGCGGAGAGAACAGGGAGGAGTTTGTCGAGGCGATCGACTTCCTACAGGTCGGAGAAAGATGTAAGGGCTGCAATTGCGTTGAGACGAACAACTTACCTGGAGGGTCATAATATCTGCATTGTGAGAGAGGATCTCCTGGTAGATCATGTGTTCACGTTGGCCTGCCTTGAGGCAGTCACTGAAGGGGAACAGCGAACGTCCTTGACGCGGTGTTATCGTGGTCGTTTCTAGAGAAAGTAGCACTCCTACTCACTGACGAGTGTCTGCGCGAGCAGCTAGAGAATACAAGTGGACATGTAAATATCTATGAGAACGAATAAAGGAAACGAACGAACAAACATTCCAAGTCATAAACTTCACGCCCGACGCGCCATCGCTCGCGAGACGAACCCATTCTCGAGGTGCTATACGCCCTTTTTCGAGGTCCACGAGAGGTGTAGCGACAGTTTCTTTGACCTGCATCTGCTTCTTCCGCTTGCGTTCCTCGGAGAGGGCGATCTGCTCAGGCGTCGGCACGAAGGGCCGCTTGGTGCTGGGAGCGCTGGCCATTTGTGCCAAGGACATACAGCGGGCGTTCCTCAGTATTTCTGTCGATGAAGAGGCTCGGCTGGCCTGTAGCAGACTCGACAGACGGTAAATGGTAGCGGCCAGGTTTAGTACTTGTGTAAGTAGAAGTTGAAGAACGACGTCGCGAGAGTGTCGGACCCGGCCCCGCCCACGTGTCGATCGCGATTTTATTTCTCTGCCATTTACAGCGGACTCTGCTCAGCTGCAGCGTTTCCCCAGCCTGTCAGTGTTCCTCGACAAGTCATTTCCCATATACCGCTGTATGCTCCGTCTATCTCCATCCTGGCGACACAGTAGCCGTCTTTTTGTATCAACAGGTCTGGGAAGCTCGTCCTATCGGAGCGCCCAGCACACGCTCTCTTCACGCTTCTCTTCAAACCTTCCACTCGCTCCTAGACGCCGACACTATCAGATTGCCCACAACCTTGCAAAAATGCCCGCAAACGACGCACAACACATCCATGCTGCCGGCAACGCGGAAAAATTCGCAAACTTCGATCTCGTGAAGAGAGTAAAGCTCGACTTCACGGACGTGACCGTGTCGAAATGGCAGAGCCGGGTGACGGGCCTCAGTGTCGTGCATCTAGACTACGAAGGCGAGTTGCTTGCCTCGTCTGCATGTCAACATTGACATCTAAACTCCCGATAGCGCCTCTCGTAAATGGATATTTTGTTGTCGCCACCGAAAGTGAGTGCGGACGCGTCGCCACACTTTTATGATTGCTGATGATCGCGGGGACAGTATTCAACGATAGCGGATGCCCACACACACTAGAGCAGTGCGTGATATGCATTCCTATATTATTCTGTATTCACAATGCACAGCCTAGTCTTCATGGGTTCCGAGCAATATCCATACAAGGGTATAATCGACCACTTCGCGAATCGCGGCTTCTCTGAAGGCACCAACGCGTGGACCGACACAGACCATACTGCATACACCGTGTCGACCGCTGGAGAGCAGGGATTCCTGCAACTCCTGCCCATCTACGTTGATCATGTGCTCTACCCCACAATCACAAAGGCAGGCTTCGTCACAGAGGTGCATCACATCGATCCGAAAGGCCATGATTCGGGAGTTGTCTACAGCGAAATGCAAGGACGCGAAAATACGTCAGGCGATTTGATGGCTCTTGTGTGCGTTTGAATTTTCTCTGTGCCGCGGGGCTATTCTGACACCATTTTATCTAGGAACCAACGTCTACTAGACCCACCAGGTAGTGGATACCGTAGCGAGACAGGCGGATTGATGGATGCACTAAGAGTCCTCACGGTTGAACAAAGTAGGACCTCCCATTTTGTCCTGCTTCATTTTTGACACTAACCTATGCATAGTACGCGAGTATCACGGCTCTTACTACGTCCCGCACAACCTCTCCCTCATTGTGACTGGCAAGCTATCCTCCGGAACGGAATCCCTTCTCTCTGTTATACAAACGCAGATCGAGCCGTCGCTTATTAAACATGGGCAGGCTCACGGTCCGCACGGTCCACCCGGATGGAAGCGACCCTTCGTCGAGACGAAGAGCGCTGAGAGGACTCCCATCAGCGAGGCCAAAAGAGCGGTAGTGGAATTTCCGGAGAAGGATGAGAGTGTTGGCGAGGTCCTGATCACTTTTATGGGTCCGCCACCGAATCAATTCCTCGAGCGGAAGGTTAGTCACAAAATCTTTCTCCCTCGGTGGCGCAAGTTGTTCACCCGTTTACAGGCGCTTGATGTACTCGGGACATATTTGACCTCTTCACCAGTAGCGCCGTTGAACAAGGAGTATGTAGAGACTGAATCACCCCTATGGTATGTAGCTCATTTTTGATCCCTCGACGCGGCATTTATGGCCCCTCTAGCACGTACATTTATTTCAGCGAAGATACTCGTGCCACCCTCGTCGACCTCCCCATCTACATCGGCTCCGTCCCCACAGAACACCTTGACACTTTCGACGCGAAGCTCAAGAAGAGCTTGCAGAAGGTTGCTGATGACGGCTTGGATATGTCGCGCATGGCCATGGTTATCAACCGTGACGAGCGCCAGCTGCTTAGCAAACTCGAGTCGGCAAAGGGTGACGTGTTCTCCGGGACCATCATTACCGACCATCTGTATGGCAAGAGGGATGGCTCGGAGCTCAAGGATTCGATGGACGAGATTAACCAATATGCCGCCTTGCGGAAGTGGACGTCCAAGCAATGGACGGATCTTCTGCGAAAGTGCGTCAACATGTACCGCATCGCCGCACCGTGCTGACTGAAGAGCAGGTATTACATTGACCCGGCTTCTATCGTTGTGCTTGGGAAACCCTCCGCCGCTCTTGCAACCAAGCTGGAGAAGGACGAGAAAGCCCGAGTTGAAGCCCAAGTTGCCAAGCTTGGTCCGGAAGGGCTCGCAAAGGCCGCAAAAGAACTCGAGGAGGCAAAGGCCGAGCATGATCGCCCTATACCGCAAGATGTGCTAAAAGGTTTCCCCGTCCCCAGCGTCAAGAGCATATCCTGGATACCTGTACAGAGCCTGCAGGAGAAAGGTAAGGGCCGTGCCGTATCTGCGGCGCGTCATTCGCATAGCAGCTCGTTGGCGGACCATGTTGAGTCCGACGGTGAAACATTGCCCTTCTTCGTGCAGTACGACCACGTACAGTCGGATTTCGTGTCCATCCACGCATTTTTCTCTTTGGCTAAACTCCCCAATAAGCTTCGCCCGTACGTTGCGTTCATCTCCCTCACGCCCGTGTTCTCATTAGGCGAGTTTGTTTAGGTACCTGTCGACATATCTTGGGGCTTTCTTTGCACTGCCTGTCCGGACATCCGCAGGTGAAAGTCTCTCGCACGAACAGGTCATCAACCGCCTCGATAACGAGACCGTCTCGTACGAGGTTGGCCTCGGTATATCCTCCCTATTTTCCGATACCCTTCGTGTGAGCATCAAGGTGGAGACAGCAAGGTACGAGCAGGCCGTTGCATGGCTTCATGACCTAGTTTACGGCGGCGAGTTCAACAAAGAACGGTAAGTTCTCGCGTGTTTGCTCATGGTTAGCCTCCGCAACTGACATCTCAAACTTATAGACTCGGTGTCACGCTGGCCAAGATCCAACAGTCGCTTCCGGAGATGAAGCGTGACGGGAACACGGTTTTGAGCTCCGTGTGGAGCAGCCTGCTCTTTAATGAGAACTCGACATCCCGTTCTGGGGGTGTGCTTGCGCAGGTGGACTTCATCCCGGAGCTGGCGAAGAAACTACAAGACTCGCCCGATGCAGTCATCGCGGACTTCAACGAGATCAGGAAAATATGTATGTTGCCTGTTACCTGCGGTCCAGTCGGCGAGCTAACGTGTCTTTTGACGGCTGATAGTTACTGATCCATCTGGCATCCGTTTCTCGGTCAACGGAAACGTCTTGGCTCTCAAAAAGCCGCGCAGCGTGTGGGGTAAATACTTCGGCCAATCTCTACCTGTGAGTACTTGTTTCCGTCTCATGTACACTGTACTAACCTATTTGCTCAGGAAACACCCCTTGCACCCATCCCATTGGCCTCAGAGACGCTAAGCAAGGTCGGCAAAAAGCCCGTCCAGAAAGCCATTGTCGTCAGTCTGCCGACGATTGAGAGCTCGTACGTCATGCACACCACGAAGGGGATTCGCGGGTTCGATCATCCAGACTACCCCGCACTGCGAGTTGCTCTGGAGGTGCTTAACGCAACTGAGAGCTTCTTATGGCGGTATATTCGTGGCTCCGGTCTTGCTTACGGTGCATACGTGTCCCTCGATGTTGAGGCGGGCTTACTTAGCTTCTCGCTTTACCGGGTATGTCTTCGGTTTCATTGTCATTGTAATGCTGTTAACGTCTCTTCAGAGCTCAAATAGCTTGCAAGCATTCCAAGAGGCTGCGAAGGTGTTGAAGGGTCTCGTGGACGGCTCGATCGCATTGGATGAGACCGTCCTTGATGCGGCGAAAAGCGGCATCGTTTTCAGCGTTGCGAAAAGTGTCTCGACTGCAGGTCGTGCCGTGAGTACCATCTGTTGACGCCCTTTGAAGATATTCACTAACTCTATTGAAATGTAGGCGATCGCATCCTTCATAAACCAAGCACTCAAGAATGTTCCACAAACGCACAGTGTGGACTTGCTTGAGAAGTATCAGGCAGTCACCAAAGACGACGTGCTCGCTGCTCTGAAAACACACTTCCTACCGCTGTTCGATGCGTCGTCGTCTGTCGCTGTCGTAGTGACCGCGCCGTCGAAGGCAACCGCGATTACCGAGGGGCTGGGTGCCGCCGGATTCGCTGTGGAGGCACGGACACTCGAAGTGGACCCCAGCGAGATGGAGGATGGGAGCGAAGACGACAGTGGTAGTGACAGCGGGAGCGATAGCGATAGCGATATGAGTGTACGCTAGCCGTGGCCTGCTCACTTGACACTGACGGCCAGGGTTCATGCTGTACTAACCACCGCTCTTAGTATGACTATTGTACGACACATTAATCTGCACATGGACAATTTGCAGGACATTTTTTCAAGTCATGGACTTGGTTTCGTGTTGTGCTACTCCACGAGAGGTAAGGTCAGCGCCGGTCAGTGCTAGCATAGACGTTACAAGTTGAAGCTGGTCAAGTCCGCGGTCACTGTACTAGTCCGGAGCGGAATTCGGAGAAACGGTGTTAGGCACCCCCGGAAACAAACAACGCCTACGAGATTAGTAAGCACCCACTTTAGGCCGTTCTCCTATCACGATCGTATTTGCATTTGCGGCGTCCGCAAAATCGCTCTGGCCACCGCAGTTCGCATCCGTTCGCCCTCTAATCACCTCGCGCGGGTCGAGGTCAACTGCACACACCCGCTCCCCAAATTTTGGCGTGGCCCCTCCCATCACTTCCCCATCAAAACTCCAAATAAACAGTTCTTTGGTCCGTGCATCTTCCGCTCGTATAAAACGCTCCGCTGGATCTTCCTGGCTTCTCTACCACTCTGGCCTTTTGGCTTAGATCAAGTGTAGTATCTGTTCTTAATAGGTGCGAGATCGAAGCCAAAAGCCGGGCGTTCGAGCCCGTTTTAGAGCGTTTTTTACTGACGTGCATTTTTTTCTTTCGCAGTTTAACCACTATTATGGAGGCACCGCCTCCATTCTTGGTTATCTTATTTTTGCCGCCCTTGCTCCCTGTCCTCTGCTTGCACGACGGGGACGTGATGACCTTGCCGCTGCACTACTGGCTTGTGTCGTCGGGGGATCTCCCTTCTTTTCTTTGCTGCCCGTGCCATTCCTGTCAGTCGACATGGGAGTTACGCGCAGCAAATGAAGCATGGGTTTTCTGAGTGCGATGGGCCTCCGCTAGCTATGTATCTAATAGTACTAGCTTGTTTGTATGAAGGAATGAGATCCTTGACGGAGATGTAGGCCTTCTTACTTCGTGCTAGTGTGCTGCAGACATATGAAACCAGCCTCCGCCAGACCCTTACTTTGAGTTATACATGTGTGCATATTCAGCCACTACAGGATCACTCCACCAAGTTCAAGTAGGTCCGTACGTAGTTCTAAGTTCTGGTGCCAACACGCTTCACGCTGCAGTGGACTAGATGCGGGACCCTGCGAGACCATCTCTTACTGTCTACACGCAGGCGTCGAGATGATATAGTAACGCGGGCATTGCATTGGTGGACACTGTGTCGATGCTAGGACAATGTAGATACATGATGGTACCGATTACGACCACTCAAGCACCCGATTATTGGTTAGGCAAGTACTGGTGCCAGTCACCAGTGAGCGGCGGGTACTACACTGGATCTAAGCCAAAAGGCAGTCGTTTCCGCTGACGGATTTGGAATCCAGTGCAGGTATGCAACTCGACGGCGGTGTATTGCACTTGATCTAAGCCAAACGGTAGACCCATCTGACTCCCAGTCGCCCGTAACGTCTACGCACAGTAGAATGTTACGGTAGGTCCGGAGGAGATACGTCCTGGCTATCGACGACTTCAATCATCTTGTCGTCTGCCTCGCCGACTTTCATCTCCACGTCCTTGAGAAAGTCGTTGTCCACCAGGAAGCGAATTGCTTGAGAGAAGTTCGACACCGTCATGCGGATTTCAGGCAGGAGCAACTGAAAAGTGAATGGGATATATAAGGTTAGGCCATTCCACGAGAGATGGAACTGTCTACGTACGTTACGCAGAAGTGTGGGACGCGATGCGAATGGATTGCGTGGGGGTTTCTTCGGTTGCGCGGCTGTGATCTTTCGTGCAGGTGTTATCGTTGGGAGTGGTGTCGGCTCTGGCGCGTTCGCATCTGCATCGATGGACATGTCTGGCTCTGCATCATCTGGTTCCTCGCCGGCTATTGGGGAAGATGCGTGGTCGACTAGACCTGGCTGAGGCTTGGACGAGACGATTTCTGGCGGCGCGGAGTCGTCGCTATCGTTTTCGGAGTCCGAGTCCGAGTCGGCATGGGGGATTTGAAGAATGTTGATTCCTTGAGACGCGGTTGGGGCTGTCGAGTTTCCTATCGAGGCGCCCGTCCGTGCAGCACCTCCACCCCTGCCACCCCAACCTCCGTCCGTCCCTCTTCCCCGCCCTCGCCCCCTCGCCATCCCTCTATCCCCCCGGCCCCGGCCTTCACCTCGCCCCCGTCCGCGTCCGCGTCCCCTTCCCCGGTCTTGCCACCCTTCCCCCTGATCGTCGTCCGTCCTCTGCCTCTTGTGCCCCCGCCCCAATAACCCAGGATCGTCGATCGACATCTGCCCCCTCGCAAGCGCTTCCTGCCGCTTCTTCTGCTTCTCCTCGACATTCTTTGCGCTCGGCCAACGCCGTTTCCGTTCTGCGATCCACGCTTCAATCACGTCGGGGGAGTCAAGGATGACCGTAGTTCCTTGGATGGGTATAGGCTTCCTATACACGCGTGTTCAGATATAATTTACGGTTGAAAATTTGCGAAACGGGTGCCAACCCTTTCAGACTAGGATCCGCGTCCCAGTCATCGTGTTTCTTCCGCTTTTCGTACCCAGGTGGGTAAATAAGATGTCGGTCCATCATATGGATTTCCACAGACTTGTGCGACCCAGAAAATTGGCAGCCGTTGTGTGTACATCTGCGGTCTCCGGGCTGATACCAGCTACCCATCTGCGGGCGGCTGCTGAGGTTCCCGCCGCCAAAGGACCCGTTTCGTAGGCCGGACCCTTCTGCATGGGAGGCCTCGGGTACATACGCTTGGGACAAAGTGTACCCCTGCGATGTGGTTCCGGGGAATAGGGACGTGCTTGCGACAGGTTGCCGATAATACGCCTGCGCGTAATGCGACGAGTACGCATATTGGGCAGGCTGTTGCGCGTACGGGTTGGCAAGCGTCGCGGTTATCGTCTGGGCTGCGCGTGCAGCTGCATTTTGGGAGAAATGAGGCGCTACCGGGAGAGATGGATGGGCGGGTGGAAGACCCCGCTGAGGCTGCATGAACGCGTAAAATAAGATAAAAAATTCAGAAGACGCGGTCCGTTCGCCGAGTGGGACAATACTTTCAACTTTTGCCAAGATCTATGGGATGAAACTTGAATGAAACTGGGGTAATTCTGACGATCCGCCGGAGGATAAGGAACAAAAACAAGGAGCAGAGCGGCAGAGCACGACGATCTGGACTGTGCTGCGCGGTACCGATATTCGGCAAGGGCCGTCCAAGAAATCGAGCCAACTTTTTACACGGCCTCCTCACCTTTCAGTCACCAACTCTCATCCTCCTCCTCCTCGCCCTATTCTCCTCCTCCGCCTCTCCTCCTCCTACCGCCCTTTCCCCCTTCTCCTCCCGTTTCCTTTCACCGCTCACCATGTCCGACTCCCCAGCTCATCAAGACGATGGTATGCTTTTTTCAAGCGTTCTCGTGGGCGTATTACTAACGCGCATCGTTTTTTATTTGTCTTGGATCTTGCAGCCTCTCCCCCGCAATCGCGTTCTCCTTCGCCTTCAAACCACGACACCCTCACCCTCCGTGCCCTCGTTAGCACCAAGGACGCTGGCGTCATCATCGGCAAGGCTGGAAAAAACGTTGCAGACCTTAGGGAGCAGACCGGTGTCAAGGCTGGCGTCAGCAAAGTCATCCCCGGTGTCCACGAGCGCGTGCTCACCGTCAGCGGAGCCGTCGAGGGTGTTGCCAAAGTATGTCGTTTCTCGTATGATTCGTTATCGCAATCGCTCACGGCGATCGTAGGCATACACTCTCATAATTCAGCAGCTCGTGGGCACTGGCTCCTCTTCTCCCGTTTCCCTCTCCGCTACCCCTTCGTCCCATACCTCCATCCGCCTCCTCATCTCCCACAATCTCATGGGAACTATCATCGGCCGCAATGGTCTCAAAATCAAGGCCATCCAGGACGGCTCCGGTGCGCGTATGGTCGCCTCCAAAGACATGCTCCCACAATCCACAGAGCGCATTGTCGAGATCCAGGGCGCACCCGAGGCCATCGGCCGTGCTATCGAGGAGATTGGTAAATGTCTCCTCGAGGACTGGGAGCGTGGTCTCGGCACGGTCCTCTTCCACCCCGGCACTGGAGACGACCGCTCAGGCGGCCGCCGCGGTTCCTCCAACGGTTACTCTGGCGGGTACTCCGGTGGACGACGGTCCAACGGCGATGCCCAGCGTCGCTCGCCGCCCTCCTCCCCCACCCTCGCCACGTCCCCGACATCCCCGCAGGCCCCGACCAACCTGCGCACCCAAAACATCTCTATTCCTTCCGACATGGTCGGCTGCATCATCGGGCGTGGTGGAACGAAGATCACGGAGATCCGCCGGCTGAGCGGTTCCAAAATCTCGATCGCGAAGGCCCCGCACGACGAGACGGGCGAGCGCATGTTCACGATCGTCGGCACGCCGGAGGCAAACGAGAAGGCGCTGTTCTTGCTATACAACCAACTCGAGAGCGAGAAGGAACGGCGCGTCGGCCGGGAGCAGCAGCAGGAGCAGGAGGAGTGAAGGATCTCCATCCTTCATCGTGTTTCTTTCTTTCTCGGGACGCCGTAGAAATCTCATGGACTCTTCATGCTTCGTCGCAGCACCTGTCTTCACCCGATTTGCCGCTATGTGCTCGTCCCTCTGCCGTTTGGTACACGCAATGCTTTCGTTTCAATCATGTCCATATCTCCCTCCGCCTCTCCAGTGCAGTCCGAAACCATAAAACAATCACGGGCTCATTCGTTCTTCCCTTCCGGCGCACGCTTCCCTACCTCGCCACCCTCTTTCCTTCCCTCTCTTGACTGACCCATTCCTCATTCCCACTCACCAAGCCATCCTCGCGTGTGCTCCACTTTGGCATCCATATTGACAGAAGGCAATTCCGTCATAATCACCTTTGTGTTTGTGCTCGACAGTATAAAAGTATGCGTATGTGTATTTTATGGACACTTCGGTTGTACAGTCCATCACCGCTCCTTGAGACACTTTTCATAGCGGGCTGGATTTAATATTCTCTCGAGCACTTTTCAAGAATCTTTCTTGATATGTCTGTCTGCATACCCTCCAGCATGCCATATCATTTTTTTTCGAGCCGAAAGGTGTACATCTTCATGTTGTTGAGGGTGGTACTGCGTGGAGATTGTCAGAGCCTGGGAAACAGCTCCTTGAGACACTCGGCTTAAAATATACCTCAGATATATAACTAAATGATATTTTGTGCTGAAAAAATAGGGCTGTTCCCTTTGGCATTGGAAGGTACCGCAGTGCAAGTCTCAGAGCGGAAGGAAGAGTTTTCAGTACCGAGGAAATTATTGAAGTAGCGGACGCTGGTCAAATGCGCGCGCGCCGCGTTTACGAAATTGTAATGTTTGGCGCGTCTCAAGGAATGGTGCTGTCTCAAGCAGTGGTGATGGACTGTAGTTATATTAGTAGGGTCATAGTCGACGTCGTCCGAGGAAAGAACGAGAGATCATCGTGTACCGCATATGTCGTCGTCACTGTGGCACGAGTCATTGCGTGCACAGTGCGTTCCTCAAATAACCACATGAAAATATCATATTCAAATACCAACCCAGCAAAGGTCGCATAAGGGCAAAGCAGTCGCGTAGGGTACATGGATTCTCATAGCATCTGATCATATCATCGAAGAGCGCCGCCATGGATCTAGTAACCGAGCTGGGTAAGTTTTTCGAATGAGGGTGCAGCATCTGTGGTGGCCTTCTGGCGCAGCTTGACAGCCGCAAGCTATAACATGAGGGGTAAGTAAAATCGCAAAGAGGACGATTTTGAATGAGGGCGTACCTTGCGCTCGTGGAAAGCCTGGGATTTAATCTTCCTCTTCTCCTCAAGGCGGTCAACGACATCCTTGTAGCCCCACCCAACCTCATGCGAAAGACGCTAGATAATTGATTGCAAGCGTTAGATCGGCCAAATTGCGTTGTCAGTTGATCAGTCGCACCTTCACAGTGCAGTACTTCCGTCCAGGCTTCAGCCTGAGTACCCGCAGCGCCTCCGGGACGACCATGCGCTTCTTCTTGTCGTATGGTGGGGGGACACCCTCGTAGAGCTTCAGGCGGTCGAGAGCGGCTTTGCCGCGAGGCGACTTGTGCGGCGTCATGCCGCGAATGGCGCGGAAGAGGATTTTGGAGGGGGCACGGTGATGGAAGGGGCCAGACTTTTTAGGGTTGACGATATGGCGTTTGTGCAGGAAGTTGTGGTATCGCAGCTATGCAATGGCGTCAGTGCGCGCTCGAATGCGCATTACTGAGACGGGGAAATGTGTGTTTACCTTGTTGCGGAAGAAGCTGCCGGAGATGTTGATCTCCTCGCACCGCACTACGACGATTTTCTGGCCAGAGAGCACCTGCTTGGAGATGATGGAGGCCAGCCGCCCAAGGAGATGACCCTTGCCATCAATGACGATGGGTGTCGAGGAGAATGTGGCCATGGCGAAGTCTGTAAGCGTTTCGAGAGCGAATTCGAGGTCAATTCCGCGCACAAAACGGATAGAAATGACAGGGTGCAAACCTAGAGAGCAGAAAGAGAGTAGAGAATACGTTAGCGGACTGTTGACTGCGAAGGAGCTGTAATAATAATCTCACCTTGGGTGTCTTGAAGTCGTTCACAGTCACCACCGAGTCACACATTGTGGCTTGTAGAACTGTAAGATTTTGGGTTTCGCAAAATCCCGAAATTAAGATCACGTAATCATAAACTGCCATTGCGATTTCGACCTCCGCGATCTTGATCACGTCTATCCCAAGGAGGCACCTCGAGGCTCGAGAGCATCTGCTGGTCGTTCTGTGAGCGCTCAGGTGCACAACTCATGCTGACTAGTCTATCTGAGGCAAGATAGATCGCCAGGAAGTGCATGACAAGGCTCGCTCGGGGCAACGTCTGCAGGCTGTTCACTGTTCTATCAAATCTAATAAGTACTATGCCTGTGGGTCCATATGTACAGAATCATCCCGTAAATTTGTGTCGCCATTGACCCCCTTTATAGTGGCCGGACAAGTCAACCCTGAAAAGATGCCCAGAGTCTGGACGGATATCGATGACATCAACGCGAATCTGCTAAACTTGCGACGTGATCGCCTACCTGGATATTGAGACTGTCTGCTGCCATCACCCCCCACTGCCCTGCAGTGTGCAGTCGTGACATAGAGCTGGTCTTCATTAAGGCCTTGCTGTCGCCGTCAGCTATGATTTTAGATTCTACGGGAAGGAGGAATTCACCTCCAAAACAACAGGCCGTGATGTTTAGGGCCGTTGGGAAATATATCTCAGCGTCGGGAGTGCCTTCGCTCGTAAATCTGACCACCTTCGAGCCACCAAACCTAACCATGTCATAGCGAGCTGCTTACATGAACCTCCTAACGAAAATATGAACGGGCGTACCGTGCGCTCCATATACCACCCTCACTGTCAACACACAGCCCATCTGCGAATGTGCCGTCCGGATAACCATGTCGCAGTGCGTTTGTCAGGACGCGACGGTTCGATACGTTCCCGTCATCATAGTCATACGCGAGTATATCGTTGACGAGTGAGTCCGTGAAGTATCTATTCCAGATTTTGAGTAACACAAGAAAAAAGGAGCCCGTCCAGGAACACGCACAGTGTCTTCTCGTCGGGACTCCACCCCAGACCGTTCGAATCCTATTTCGTGCAGTTTACAGTCTTTCGTGAGGCCGAAGGATCAAGTACTACGACGTACAGTGAATGGACCCGGATCTACCACGACACAGCGACCGTCTGCTGGATCGTACCGGTAGAGTTGACCGGGAATGTTATGTTGCTCAGAAACGAGCGTCCCCGCAAAAAAGCGACCTTCGACTGTGTTATGGGTCTGGAAAACGGTTGAAATGATGTCTAAAGCACCTTTGCTGTCGCATGCCCCGTCATTAAATCGCGTGAAACGCGCATGATGGTCGGGGAGCGGCGTGCACAGATACTTGATTATCCCGTCCTCGATGATGCCAAAGCCTTTGGCGGCTACACAGGCGAGCTGTAGTTGACAATGTAAGCGCGATCATGGATCACATGCGGCGAGCTAAGCGTGTCCACGAACACCCTTTCCATTTTGGCGTAACGCGAGGCACGTCACAGGCTCATCGTATTGTTCCAGAACGAGGTCGTTTGTAACGGTATTAAAGTGAAACACCTAGTACAAGTCTTAGAGGACGCGCCGATTTCCGTTACAAGAACTGCACTCACTTTCATCTCATCGATGTCAACGAAGTGCAAAGTCGCGTCCGACGCGTCATAAAGTGGTCCTTCAAGGACCGTGGCATCAGCCAAAAACAGACGGCAATTGAAAACACTAAAAGTTCACCTTCTCCCAGCGTGCAGCCCACCCGTAGGAGTGGCTGTCCTGCGGTAAACGTCCGCATGAGGAGGCGGTCCGGTCGTTCCGGTCGGGGGTGAAAGGGTCGGACGACGTGCATAACATCCGTCAGACGACGCGCCGTATTTATACGGAAACTGACGAGAGCACGCCAGCCTCCAGGCGTTATCAGGAGCTATCACGAGGCCTCCTAAGACGTGTAGACAAGGAGGCGCCCGGATCGTCCATGTCGGACGGGCATCGGCGGAGGAAAACGACTGAGCAGTCAGCATGGAATGGAGAGCGAAAACTCAATACGCAATAGCACAAAGGATGAGCAGCACCATTCCCTGGGAGGTGCCGGTGTTTCGAATGGTCTTGCTAAGCGCGTACAGCAGCATGCACCTTCGCGTTATCCTGACCTTCGGGCAAATCAGGCATATATCCGTGATATAGCGAGTTGTGAATCGAGTGACGCGTTTCTCAGAGAATGTAGATAAGTAACACCGATGACTAGGCCACAGGATGGAATCCATTAAACGCCCTCTAATGAGCTGTACATACATGACACGTGTTAGACTAAGTCCGCGTAACAGTGAGGCGTGTAACAGTGAGCTATGCTGACCTTCTGGTGTCTTTGCAATGTACTCGATAGCTGGAGAGCAAGGACGTAGTGTGTCAGATGATGTCACGCTTGTACGGAGCAATGTGCTCACCCTGGTCGACCGTTTCGATCCGGTCTGCCTCCTCATCCGGGATCTCAATTGAAAACTCCTGTCCGCGCAGAATAGTCAAGCAAACTGCAACGCGAACGAACGTCAGGGAGAACACTTGCCTCTTCGACGGCCATAACAACCTCGACGGCGTCCAAGCTGTCAAGGCCCAAGTCTTTCGCAAACGACGACGTTGGTGTGAGCTGTAAACAATATATAAGCATTCCACGCCGGAAGACCACGGCTACGGCTACGAACTTTTGACGGGTCCACTCGCTCGAACTCTTTCAATACGTTGAGCACCCGAGACTGGATGTCCTCTTTTGAGAGACCCGCGGCAGCGGAGAAGGCGCGCATGGGCAGCTGCATCTGCACGCGCGGTAATGCGAGCGCTACGCGTGGGCGGGCGACATTCCGGGCAGCGAGACGGAGGAAGGAGGACATGTTGACAGGAAGTGGGTTTTGACGAGGAGGTGGGGAGAGAATTTGCTCAGCGACGCGCGGGGGTCACCGCTGGTCGGGTGTGCCGTTTCTCACGCCACCGGAACGGTCTCGGCCAGACACTTTTCGTGGAAATGAAGTCTGCGCGCGCTGCCGCGTCTGTAGCTCTCTACCGCCCACCATGAAGCACCGTGTCGCCTTTCGAAAGTTCTCGCGGACGTCCTCGCACAGGAACCTAATGCTACGGTGCGCCTTGCCGCCATCTTTGAAGCGGGGAACGTTGCTTACTCAAATTCCGCAGAAATTTGGTCACGTCGCTATTCGAGCATGAGCAGATCCAGACCACCCTGCCAAAGGCGAAAGACACTGCGCGTCTCGCGGAAAAGGTGATACGAACTCTCCCTTCATGCACCAGGATACATTCCACTCACGCGGCCCTATTAGGTTATCACCATGGGCAAGAAGAACAACCTGTCCGCGTTCCGTCGCGCAACCGCCTTCCTCCTGAAGCCCGAGGTCGTCCCCAAAGTCTTCGAGACCTTCGCCGCCCGGTACGCAGACCGCCCCGGCGGCTACACCCGGATACACAAATTCGGAAACCGCACAGGCGACAACGCACCCACCGCCATCCTCGAACTCGTCGACAACCCCAGGGACATAAAGACGGAGATGACTGCGCGGGCGGTGGGCTGGGAGATGTTGCGGGAAAACCGGAAGCATAGGGATATCGGCTCGATTCGAGACGAAGGGCTGAGGGGGACGAAGGACCTGATCGACGTGGAGAGACGTCTCCGGCCCGAGAAGGCTGGGAGACTGCGGCCACTGACGAGGTGGAATTTGCAGAAAACCTTGAAGTACAAGGACTCCGCCGCTGTAGAAGCTTTCCGTCAAAAGGCCGAGGATTATGTGGTACGTCGTCATCTCTTCACTTCGAGCGCGGGTATATGCCAACGACGTTAATTTCTTACAGGACCACCTATTGGCGAAGTCGCGGTCGGGCATGCTAGCCAAGCCGGCGGGCATCGCTGTTGACAACAAGCCAGTCGTAGGCTGGGCGGTCCCGGGCGAAACACCTGGCGCGATGCGCGCCGTACAGGGTGCTCTCGCCAAGCCACAGTGGAAACCCCAGTGGAAGCCGAAATGGGCGCTGCATAGCGCCCAGTCGTCGCAGAATGGTTTCCTCGCTACCCGGACTGCACCTCAGTAAATACCATTACCAAGGCAATTGTCTTCGCACTCCATCCTGCGCTACGCATCTCGCACACCCCTCATATACTTCAAATTCATAATATTTATGCCGGAAAGCAACTGGAAAGCGAGCACTACTCGTTGGTACGGTACAGGGTTACATGTTACAGTTAATAATACAGGTCAAGGCCAAAGAAACGACCTCAAAGACATCCAATCATTCCGTGTCGTCAACACTGCGGCTACGTTCAGTCCTCCCACTCATCCACCCTCGTCAACTTAGGGCAGTTGGAGCTCGCAGGGTTGGAAAACTGGGTCTCGACGAAGACTTTCTCCACACCACTCCGCCTACGGTCGAATGCGTCGTACAGCTTCGCCATATCGTCGATAGGCACGCGATGGGTGATCATACTAGCCACGATACCAGTCAGCCTCGAGAGCGCTGATCTCAATTTAACCAGATATACGCACAACGTGGGGTCAAATTTGCCAGGGATGATGTAGTCGTTCAGTATCTCCTCCCAATATTTGTGGACGGGTGCTTGGCCATTGCCGATCAGGCGGACGCCCTTCTCCATGAGCGCACCGACGTTGACGCCGTTGGCAAAGCCGGAATACGCGGCGATGATCCCACAGCGCCCCATCTTGCGGACAGAGGTTATCATCTCGTTGATGCTCTCCGGGACGTCCGTCTCCAGCATGAGCAGTTTCTGCGCTTTGTGGAGAAGAGTCTTCGGCTCGTGGAACGACCCTAAGAATTGTGCACGTCGTATTCAGAGCTTTGAAGTAACGATCCACGGGGGTACTGACCACAATCAATGGCGACGTCCAAGCCTCCGGGGACGAGCTCCTGGAAGCGTTTGGTGATGTCTTTATGTTCTATGAAGTTGATCGTCTCGATGCCGCTCTTTTCTTGGGCGAACTTGAGCCGGTCGGGGACGCCGTCGATTCCAATGACACGCGACGCCCCCTTAGCCAGGGCCCAGCGTGCTACACATTGACCGATAGGCCCAAGACCCTTTTTTCATATCCACTCTCAGTGAATAATACGGTTTTTGCGAACTGCAAGCAACGCACCCAGACACCGACAACGTCGCCCTTTTCGACGCCTGTGTCCACGACAGCGTGATAGCTCGTGGGGAGGACGTCGGACAGGTATATCGCCTGCTCATCCGTCACCCCGTCGGGTATGGGAAGCAGGTTGACTTCGCCAATGGGGACGCGAACATATTCTGCTTGGCCTCCGGGGAACCCTCCGGTGAAATGGGAGTAGCCGAAGAAACCCGCGTCGCGGTTGCCGTACATGTAGTTTTGAAGTCTGGATGATTTTGATAAACTCGGTGGCACTCATGGGGAAGACGAAAGCACTTACGATGAATTGTTTGTACGGTCGCAGAATGAAGATAGTTTCTTGTCGCAATACCGGCAGTGCCCGCATGCGATCTGGAAAGACGCTACCACTCGTTGACCGATCTTGAGTTTCTTCACATTTGGTCCAACACGGTCGACTACGCCCATGAACTGCGAATAATTTAATTCATCGTCACTCTGTGTATAAACCACAACCCTGACGTACCTCGTGCCCGAGAATGTCGCCCTTCTGTAAATTCATGATTTCGCCGTGGTAGAGGTGCAGGTCGGAGCCGCAGATGGTAGTGCCCGTCACTTTGAGAATGACATCGTCGGGCTCGGTGACGTCTGGAATAGGTGCATCGACAACGCGAACGTCCGTTGTACCGAACCATGCGAGCGCCTTCATCGTGACTCCGCCTTCCCGATGCTTATACTCGGGGTGGACCACTGTTGGGACGGGACCCATTTTCTACATGATCAACGCTCGTCAGATACGAAAGAACATAAGATTTGATGCTCACTTCTTGGACTTTGTTGGATGCAAATTGCATGTTGTGCAGATGTGTTGTGAGGAGGAAAAAGGTGAATAGAATGCGGAGATCACACAGGCCTTCATTATAAGCAAAACGACGCCAGAAGAACCTCGACGATCCCAACGTACACCGAAGGAAACAAGGTAGAATGACGCCAGGACATACGAGCTTGATGACGTCGACGTACGGGTATACTTAGGGGCGCGTCGGGGACGCGTTCGCGTTCGCGATCCCGTGACTCGCTCGCTGTATCGCGAACAGCCAAAAGAGACTGCAGTTGTAAAGAGTCAGATACATACCAGGTGGCAAAGATTTGTAGGCGCTGTATCACAGAAGACATGGATCACGCCAACAGGAACAAGCGTCAGATGAGACCATCTGAGCAGCAACTTTCCGAACTTATCGCGCACTGGACATGTCCAAGCAGCTCTGGGAAGAGATATGGAACGGGCCGGGCACTGGCAGCAAAGCAGATAGACATCGCGAGACACGATTATCGGCATCACGATCCTATGACTTGCATGGGACCCACAAGCCGTGTTGACGGACCTGGAAGCGTTATTAATTGAAGAAGCCCCAGTAAACGCCGAAGCACAAAATAGACTGCACCAAAATTAAGAGAGAAGTATCGGCGAGGAACATGAAGAGATGACTTACCGGAGTAGACGATCACTATCCACAACTTGGCCTGAAATCCAGCCCCATCGATGTCCTATCCTACAAATTGTCAGACTTGTTAAAACCCACGGTCTTCGATTCCTTTGGGAATTATCGAACGGAACGGCGGCTCTTAGGGGAGGGCGCAAGATAATGGCATCTAGAGTTCATGGTATCAGATCGCAAGCTGGTCCATGGCAGGCTTGGAAGGCACGGTGAGAATGAGTGTGACATTGTGGGCAAACACGAGCGGCAAAGCCGGATGGCTCCTATAGTGTTTCTCAGGATCTGCAAGGAACATATACAGCGGTCAGTTTGTAGACCGGAAATACGGTGGTGAGAGCGCAAACTGACCTCTACTCGGCTGGACTCACCAACACGTTGAAAACACGAGTCCGAACGAGTGTCTAAGTATTGCTCCATGCTGAATGGACAGGTCTGATGTGAGATGACACCGCACTTCCGTGCCCTGCTGGGGGTGTCGATCCCGTCCCTGGGCGTATGCGCACATCTGGCAATTGGACGCAGTGAGCAAAAAAAAGGTGATAAAATTACGTTGCAAATTATACGGGTGTCGAGGGTTCATTATGTAGGGGAACCAAAAGTTCTGTAGTATGAGCCAATCTTGATGGTGGTACAGCGTCCAACTTCACCGCGCCTCAAGCATCACCACGCGCCAAACACCCAAAAACCTAGGGCGGTCGATACCAGCTCGTAACCAGGCCCATCGTGCTATTAACATTCAAACTACGTCAACGAGCGAGCGAGAGAGCAACGGCCATGCGTTTTACATACCTAACACTATGAATCATTCCATATGCAAAAGCGGTTGTCTTGCCAAAGGCGGTCGACTGCCACGCCGTTGACGGGCGGCAGAGCACTCGTGTTGGGCTGCGGCCGTACAGGCGGTGCACCCCCGAAAAGCGGTGATATGTCGCAGCAGAGATCTCGCCACGTTCGCGCGCTGTGTTCAATTGCCACGACGCGTCAGACCGTGCACGGACGCGGAACAAAAAAATAGGGCCACAAAAACACTTACGTGACATTCGCGACTTTCGCGTGCGCCTTTAGCGCATACCGATACACCGACCCCGCATCAAGGACGAGCGTCACGCTCTCGCCGGGATGGAGGAGGACGATCGCCCCAGTGTTCCGACCGTAGTCTCGGAGGAGCTGGACGGTCGCAAAATCGCGTGTGTCATTCGTAAAAACGAGCAGGACCTCGTACGAGTGCGCGCTGACGGAGGGCATGGGTGTGGGGCGTCGATGGGGTCTGCGTCACGGATGGATGTGTTGCGACAGCGAGCGTTATGTTTGAGGGGTAGAGGGAAGCAGCAGGGTGAGAGCAGAGGATGCGAGGAAAGGAAAGGGCTGGCAGGTGGGACAAGCTCTGGCTCCTGAGTAGCGTCTGCGGGGTGATTCGAGTCTGGCTTCTGTGAGAGAGGTGTTCAATGCGAGAAGTATTGCGAAGGCTTGCTCTGTTTGCATTTCGCCAGCATTTAACTATCCTCCTGAACCGGTGCACGTATTATTGCTTATGACGGATGCTGCGAGCAGTTTTTGTCCTCGAGGATGAAGTATACCGGAAACAATGACACCGCATCCACGTTGTGCTGTGCATTGTCCGGTAGAATTGCGCATTTATAGCGGACGAAAAGGGCGCCTAGAGAATGCAGACTGGGGGGACGCTGAATGAGAAAATCGGAGACCAAAAGAGCAACCGCATGCGCGAACGGCGAGGTAGGCCTGAGACGAAACGCAAAAACCCTTCCAGCCAGACAACCTTCAAAAGAGCATCTCCGGAAACATGTGACAGTGACATGCCCGATAATAAAACATATCGACTTCCGACTGCTCCGCGATCCCCCACCAGGCCACAGCCTTCGAGCTCTAAAGAACGCTTAGGATGAGTGTCCGGCACCACCACCATCTGCTTGACTGGTAAGCTCTGTAGACGGTAAGCATATCATCAGCAATCTCGGCAACAAATGATCATTAGGTATCCGAGTCCTGTAAACCGTACAGTCGTGCATGCTATCAATATGCGAAACAAGGTCCAATAGTCCATTGACAAAGGCAACACGACGAACATACGAGAAATGCAATCACTATCGTCCTGCCGAGAAGAATGAATAGTCAAAGTCCGCCGGGTTAGACTTCTGCAGTCGCGGTGTTTTCCGACGAAACGATCCCTCCGCTATATCGCACAATCGGTCAGTAAATGCGAAGATAGGACATGGTGGACGACGACAGACCCGCTTGAACAAGTACATCTGCGGCACAATCTGGACCAGCTAAAGATCAGGACTCACCCGGATGAGCCTGACTGGTCGGTGGCCTGTTGATATCCTCCCCTCTCCCTGTGAAGTAGTTATTGTTGTAGTTAGGGGTCGGCCCGGGATCCTGCGTGTACGCGCTAGGCGGCTGTGATACCCCCGTGCGATTCGAAGGCTGGCGGGCTGGCGGATACCCTCCATACCCCTTGTCGCCCATAACGGAGGCATCGCTCGTTTGCCTCGCGTGACCGTAACCCGCGTCTTCGTCCATCGAGGGTCTGGAGTCCCATGGGTCGTTGCGACTCGTCATGGGGATGTCCGACGTAAGGGGGTTGGTGGGATCGTAGACGCTGTCGTATTTCTCGTGATCGCGCTGCTGCGCAGAGGCATACGAGGAGACAACGACATAAAAGTACAGCTGCATAAATGTGGTCAAATTAGAGTGTACTTGATCAGGATCATTCCACGCACCTGGGCAATCGCAAAAAGAACCCAAAGGCCACCCATGATTCCGACATCGACCCACCCGAAGATATTGCACATCGTTGTCCCTTCTGTATTGGTCGTACTCCCGAAAAATGTATTTTCACAGTTTGTCTGCGCGGTCGAGTGGCGAGAAGCTGAAATAGCGATCCACACCGCTGCTACGGCAAATGCAGCCACAGTGATCATGCTATGTAACGTCACGTATCGACGATACATTATCGCCTTTTCCTGTGATAACTGTGTTTAGCGGCATGCAAGGTACCTAGTAAATTTCTGCTTACTTGGGCTACACCGAGGAAACCGAAGACTTGTATGCCAGCTGCTACATAACATATTATGGCGAATATCCAAGGGGCGAAAGATGGGGTGGCTGCCCCAACGACTAGGATACGCGCATAACCATGAGCGATGATATTTCGTGGAAACAAACTGTATAAACTCACTGCTTGGCGTGGATATAGCGAGTGTCCCTACTACAATAGCCAGAACGATCTGTTCTGTCAAAGTCGCATAGATGCCAGCGTTCACAAGGGGGATGGCACAACAGCAGTACTCTCGTGGCTTCATTGTTTGGGAGAAAGGAGGAGTGTCAAGGAGGAGTGCGTGCGAGTGCGACCGGGTGTGGTCCGTGGAGACAAGGTCAGAGGCCGATCGTCAACGAAAGTCCGGGTAGTGCTCAAATGTGACGGCAGTGAAGAATGTGGACCTGCCAGCTGGACGTTGGCACCCAGAGACGCAAGATATGAGCACAGCAGATGAGGAAAACGAAAAGAAAGGTGGCCAGTGCTCAAGCGCTCAAGCCGTGCGCAGTACTTTTGCCAAGTCCGGAGGCGATGTCTGGGCGATGTCGTAGTGACGCCAATGACCGCGCCGCAAACGGCAATATATTCACACGCGTTATATCGGGTGGCGCCCCGCCCCCTGTACGCGAGCTGCCTGCTACATCCGTCCTCCTCTTGTTCGCTACCCCATCATGGCCCGCCTTTCTTTACTTGCATTGCTCGCCGTCTCTGTCTCAGGACTCTCCCAAGTTGTGTTAGCGCAGCAGGAGCCGCTGAATGGCCCGGTGCACACTAGCGATAGCTGGACATACAAAGTCTGCGGTACGTGCTGCTTACAAGTTGTCTGCCCTGATGCAGCTGCTGATATGTTGGTTTCAGGCGCAGAATCAGACGTTATTCAAGTGAAGTCTATTGAGGTGTCTCCCGACCCACCAGCACCAGGAAAAGACCTTACCGTAACGGTCAAGGCATACGCACAAGACAGGATCGAGGTACGACACATATTGTCTCACTAGCTCTTCCGTTCACGCTGACACTATCTCAGGAGGGTGCATATGCGGATGTCACCGTGAAGTTGGGTCTTATCAAGCTTCTGCAGAAGCAATTTGACGTTTGCGAGGAAGCGTAAGTCTCTATGTTGATCCCGCGAAGAAGTCTGTAACTTATCTTCGGTATGCAAAGTCGCAATGCCAATGCGACTGTCCAATGCCCGATCGAGAAGGGCGACTACGAGGTTGTGCAAACTGTTGCCTTGCCAAAGGAAATTCCTCAAGGTATTATTCATCCGTATTACATCCCGATAGTCGACTGACGTCTTTATCCTTAGCTAAATTCACGGTCAACGTGCGGGGTTACACTGTGGAGGACGAGGACTTGACATGTGTCGACCTTGCCGTCGATTTCAGGAAGAACTTTTTCAAGTGGTAGGCCTCTCGAGCTTTATTTGGGAACTCGGAGGCGGCGCAGATGCATGATACCCATCTATGTTTGACGATTTATCATGACTGATTCCTACAATGGAACACTGTTTTTCTTGATATATTGCCTTCGAATTACTCGACCCGGGGACGACTTCGGCGTGTGAGTACGCGGTTTATATCTCGTATATTGTGTCAACGTTGGGGTCGACGTCCCGGAGGGTTTAACAAAAAGCGCTGGCCACACATGAGCTGCTCGTTGGTACCGCCGACGAGCACCGACCCCAGGCAGTTTGACTCGGCACCCTTCCATATCCCCCTCGTTAGCCCCAACTAAAGGTGCGCCACTAGTTTCTTTGTGCATACAGCTGAGCTTACCCGGTCGCTTCCTTACAGTGAGTAGTCGCTGGTACGGCATGAGACAACTCCTTACTCTCGTGTTGACATCGTGCGCAAAAGTATTCTTCTGCGAATACATATGTCCGTCCAATGCGAAATACACCAATGGTTAGTACTCATGTTACGGCTGGCAATTCCACGGACATATCTCACAGGCAAATCTAGAGGATATTCAGGATGCTGAGGCACTTGCTTCGAACCGCGCAAATGCTCCATGAGATCCTTGAAGACTTCGACCGGCGTTTTCCTGAAACGCGGGCAAGGATATTATCTCTGGTGTCCATAACATCTCATCACGTAGAGTGAGCTGGTTGATAAAACAGGCACACCGTTCTGCGCGATACGCGCTGCTTCAAGGGCTGTAAAAAGCTGAGTCGACTAAGCATGTAGCTGGAGGAATCTGACCTTATCAAAACAGCGGAAACATTTAACAGATTGCATGGAGTAGTGATATGGAAGCCCAAGATTAAAGATCCATAGCAGCTTGTGTACAACACGTTCCCGGGCCATTCCCCCGCCTTTTGTTCTCTCCATCTCTTGTGAATCACATGACGGTCCTCTTCTCACAAACTCTTCCTGGCTGCGTTCCAGCTTCAAGACAATTAGCCTAGCCAACGCAGTTTTCGATAGCCGTCGATCTGGTCCGTTGAGTCGCCGGAAAATGGGCAAGGGTCCAAAGTCGTGTGCACGGTTCCATTCCGTTCTCCCCATTCTCCCGCTCGAATCGATTGAATCGATGTTGTCAAGTGTAGGCATTATCATTTCGCCGGATCCCCTTGCGCCCCACGCAGACAATTGGCCACAGAGAGCTTGCCACGGAGACTCTATCTGGGGCTAAATCCGGAATACAATTAGCCAGCGGGAAGCTCACCAATGGCTACGTACTTCTCGGACGTCCTGTGGATGTGGACCAGGAAGCGCACGACCAGGTCTTGAGCCCCAGCAAAGCACCTATGCCTACTAGCACAGTCCCGTACGAGGTGCTTTTTGAGCTCGTCAATGATACCCATAGCGCCGCAACGGTGCAGCTTGTGCACAACGCGCAGGACGACTCGGAGGGGGGCGGGGGTGCGACGATTTTGCTGCAGCAACGGGAGAACGTGTCCCTCGTGCTTAGCGCGGGGGCAACGTACCAGTATATTTTGAGACAGCGGAGGAAGGAGGTGACGATGTCGTGAGTTGATCGCTGTTCCTGCGTACGGCCGCGCGCATTCCTGACAATCAAGCGTGCTTTTTATGTTACACAGTGTGAAGCTATGGAAAGATGCTCAGTGTTCCGCGACAGCAGCACTTGCGGAGAACACACCTACCGTTGGAGGAGGAACACCGTCGTGGACGCCCATCGAAGGAGTCACCGTACACCGTACAGTCAACGGTCATTCGGCTCATCCTTGTGGGTGACCTGGTAATCGTGCCGTCCTTGATTGACCGTAGACGCGATCTGACGGCTTTATATGTTGTGCAGAATCCGCGGCGCCACGGCCACACCAATCGCAACAATCAGCGCGAAGCCTCCGGCCAGCAGGACTTATCCGAAGTCTGGAGAAGGACTTGCTGCGCGACTCGATTTATCGACCTTGTATTTGTATGTCTCGGATCCTCTTGACGAAGCAAAACAAAAGAGAACCGCTGTTCCATGGGCTCCCGCGGGATTTTCGTATATGCCGCCTGATAATGCGACCTTCATGACAAATTTCTGAGACATGCATCAGCAATCGATATATCACAGTACGATTGAGAGTTTGCTGAAGGCTTACTTGCGCCTCGTGCAAGGCGCTGACCGACCTTACTGACCTGGGCATGTTTCGCTGCCTTCCCTGGACAATAGTCCGAGAGTGATAGCTTGCTTCGTTGAAGTGATGTTGCCAATCGACCGACCGACGGGACAGCAATGAAGTGTACCAAGGTAGTGTATGTACTGTCAGAAGTCTGAGGCAGGTAAACCGGTACAGTCAGCACGGCATTGACAAGGAGGGTGATAAACACCCACCGTAGCGTATCCCACATAACATGCAATAGATTATCTGCAAGAGCGACAGATTGGGCATCAGGACAGATACTCGTACTCAAGCCTTATTTATGTCTACGCTTCGAATTCGGATATTTGACGCAAATGAAATGAGGCTTCTTCGTGGTACGGCCTTGAACTTTGTCACGAAGATCAACGTTTCAACATTGGACACGCTAGTCCTCCTCTGGATGCGAACGTAAGATCCTAGGAATGATATGTCCTCATGAAATGAGCGTGAGATATAGGGTATAGGACACACGATATGCGACATAAATACAACTCAAGATGAGTGTCCGTTAAGTTCGGGAACTACCTCGACTTCTTTCCCTTTCCCGTTGCCCGCGATGGGCGGTGTCGTGGCCCCTGGAGTGGAAGAGCCAGAGGGTACGTCGGCGCTGCGTGCATTCGAGGGTGAAGGACCTGCAAGTTGCCACGCAGGTATAGAAGGCCGTCCCGTCAATGGTGGTAGGGGAGATGAAGGCGAACTCGATATCGTCGGACCACGGCTAAGGAGGAGCGCTTTGAGAGATTTTAATTCTTGCTGCAGCTCTGCAAGAGATTGGTTTTGGCTGTCTTTCGTCTTTTCAATCATCTGGAACGGCGTTAGTATGCTAGCATTTATATGTGGCGGTGGGGAATTCACCTTTGGTAGCATATCCCGGATGTTATTGACCTCCTCTCTAACTTCCCGCATCTCGTCTCGTGTCTTCACTTCACCCTCGCGCATTTCTTTGACCGCAGCTTCGACATCTGCCGTCGTTTTGTCGACCTTCTCCTTCTGCTCATCTACTGCCGAACGCACAGCGGCCGTTTCCGCTTGTATTTCCTTCAGCAAAGCTTCTGCGGCGTCGAATTGAGCTGTTAACGCGTCCCGGTCCTCCTCATACGCGGTTGATGTAGGGGGTTGGAGATGCGGCAGCAGGTATTTCTAACACGTGATTATGTGAGCACGACGAGTATTTAGGTATGAACTGGGTTTACTTTGAAGAGCGAGACGGCACCGTAAGTAATAGTCCCAGATACCACGGCAGTGATCTACGCCAATAGACGGTTAGTGCGATACAACGCTACAGAGAGAGTGTACACGCACAAAGTAATCTCGCCAATCCCACTGTGGGGAAGGTGGAGGTCCCATTATCGAGTATTGGGACGGTCCATATCCATAAGACACGGGGTTGGGTTGGTAAGGATATGACGCGGCGCTCTGGTTCATAGCGGACAATTTCAACGCCTCTTCAATTTCCGGGCTGGTAAGACCCTTGGCCTCCAGAAACTGTATCCGCTGGGCTAACGGCGACGCTTGAATCTACAAATTGAACTGCAATTAATTTGTGTATGTCCCAGTGCATTCCTATAGAGCTGACCTTGGGGTCTGCCAGGAAAGAGATGGCATTTCGAATAAGTTCCTGTCGATCTGGGGTAGACATGGTCGGGGAGACGGAGAGAGAGCTGAACCGGAGCCAATACGTAAATGGCAGTTTCTGTTTTGGGCGTTCGGCATCTCCCGGCTTGCTACCGTACATTTTTCGATTGGACGCGCGACTTGACTGCGAATTCCTCTCTCCACACCTCGTCCATCCAATATGTTGCAGCTGGCGACGTCGAGGGCAGTTGCCCACAAGTTTACTAGCTCCAGAAGTACGCCGCTATACCTTCTGTTCATGGCCTTGCAGCTGACGTGTCACAAGTAGTATTCAATGCTTGCAAACGGAGTCCCTGGAGTGCTCCTTCGACGTTCGCGTCACCTCCTGCGTTCAACTGGGGTACTTGTTGCCGTACCTCTTTACTTCACTACAGCTGTTAACCAGTCTCTCTAGTTGCTCGCCGAGGCTATGCTGACGAGAAGTTCTCGCGCGCCAAGCCGCACATGAATATTGGAACCATTGGTCGGTCACTAGCATTTCACGGGTTCGCCGTCACTCACCGCAGTATTCAGGCCATGTCGACCACGGCAAAACGACACTGACTGCGGCCATTACCAAGGTTCTCTCGAGCCACGGTGGTGCCAACAAGTTCACAGACTACGCTGCCATTGACAAGGCACCGGAAGAGAAGGCTCGTGGTATCACAATCAACTCGTCGCATGTCGAGTACGAGACGGACGTCCGACACTATGGACACATCGACTGCCCCGGACACGCAGATTGTCAGTTTCTCTAGTGTACGACCTGCAAAGTGGTGCTAACACATTCATTGCGCAGATATCAAGAACATGATCACTGGTGCGGCACAAATGGACGGCGCTATCATCGTCGTATCGGCAACGGACGGGCAAATGCCCCAGACTCGGGAACATCTACTCTTGGCTCGCCAGGTCGGTATCAAGAAGCTTGTCGTCTTCATCAACAAGGTCGACCAAATCTCGGACCCGGAAATGCTTGAACTTGTGGACATGGAAATGCGCGACCTTCTCTCGACGTACAACTTCGATGGCGAGAACACGCCTATCATCATGGGCTCGGCACTCGCTGCGCTTGATGGACGGGAACCGGAAATTGGCGAAACCAAGATTATTGCTCTTGTCAAGGCTTGCGACGAATGGCTTGAACTTCCTCCTCGTATGTGCTGCATGCCCTTTACACATTCCATATCTAATGCCGTGCTCAGGTGACCTTGAGAAGCCTTTCCTTATGCCGGTTGAAGGTTTGTCTTCCGTGTCATGTGTTTCACGATGGAGCTGACTAGGCCCTAGACGTATTCTCCATCTCTGGTCGTGGAACTGTTGCCACTGGTCGCGTAAGATAATATTGCACCAAGTCATTCGGCATGCATTCTCATTGAGCAACAGGTCGAGCGTGGTGTTGCCACCAAGGGCTCCGATGTGGAGGTCATCGGTCTCGGCACCAACTTCAAGACTACTCTTACTGGCATTGGTAAGTGTTGTGCTATACATAACATGGGCAGTTTACTCACCGGTTTGCGCTTCGTTCAGAGATGTTCCACAAGGACCTCGATCGGGTATGTGACTACGCGGCTATATGACTGCAAATGACCTCTGACACTGCATGGAACAGGGTGAAGCTGGCGACAACATGGGTGCTCTCCTCCGTGGTGTCAAGCGCGAGCAAGTTCGCCGTGGTCACGTCATCGCCGCCCCTGGGTCCATCAAGTCTATCACTAAGTTCCACGCTCAGATCTACGTGCGTTAACTTTGTTCTTTTCCAATTCGTGCCATGACCTGAGCCTCTGCAAACAGGTTCTCACCAAGGATGAGGGTGGTCGCTACACTCCTTTCATGAGCAACTACAAGCCCCAGCTCTTCATGCGCACGGCCGACATCACTGTCACTCTCGCCTTCCCTGAGGGCACCGAGGACGCCAGCGAGAAGATGGTAAGTCTATATCCAATCATACTCTAGTTTGACGCTGTGAGCTGATGCTGTGCGCAGGTCATGCCCGGTGACCACGTCGAGATGGTCTGCACGCTCCAGACCGATGTCGCCGCTGAGGAGGGAGGACGCTTCACCCTCCGTGAAGGTGGCCGCACAAGTAAGCCCCCCCTCCACCCGCATATCTTCCCCAGCCATGTTGACTAACGTCTTGTACTCGCAGTCGGTACCGGTATCATCACCAAGATCCTCGAGTTCGCATAAGCGTCCCGCATCACCGACGGACACGATGAAAGGAGGAAATGGAACCGTTGCAATGCTCTCGCTCTAATATTCTGATGTCACTTGTATATCTTACCTACATCTCCATCTCCACTCAGTCCGTCCTTGAAAAGTAGCCCGACATCACTACTATTCGAGGTCTTCCTATTAGACCTATCGTACTTACTGCATTCTCTTGCTATATCTCTCTGTCAGACACCTGGTCTATACGACAATCGTTTTGAGTCAATTCCGACAAGTCTGAAGACTTCGTGAAGTTGCACTTATTGGTAGTTGGGGTGTCTCGAGTGCCAGTGGCGGAAGAGATGATAGATAGTGAGAGTACCTCCCGGTTAAGTTCGGGTGAAGCTTTGTGCGGAACCCCGATGCCGCAGTCACAGTCTTTCAAGTAATGCGAGCCCAACGACTGCCAGCCTCTGCTACTTGCTCCAGCCCGAGTCTATAGCGGGCACTCACTTACTTAGCCTTTAGAGGTGCACCGTAGGAAGTCCATAATCGGAAGTGCGAACGAATCGGAGCGGACAAAGGCTCAAGGCACTTGAGCACAGTCCCTCATCTGCAGATAAGAGAAGATCATGCATTTGCCCGCCGCCAACGCCGAGTACGACATACCCACTCTGCGCCAATTCATCCGCGACAACCCCCTAGGGATTTTCACCACCGCCATCCCCTCCCCCGCGCACCCGCTGCTCCAATCCAGCCACATCCCCTGGATCCTCGACGTCCACGACGAGTCCAGCCCCACCGAGCTCGGCACGCTGCGCGGGCACATGGCGCGCGCGAACCCACAGGCGAAAGCCCTCGTTGCGCGCGGCACGCGGGCGCTGCAGGAGGAGTTCATGGTCCTGTTCAACGGGCCCGCGCACCACTACGTGACGCCCAAGTGGTACACGGAGACGAAGCCCGCGACGGGGCGGACGGTGCCGACGTGGGACTACGCGGCGGTGGAGGTGTACGGACGCGCGACGATCTATTTTGACGCGGCGGACCCGGAGACGGGGGCCTTCCTTTCGAAAGCGGTGGAGGATTTGTCGCAGCATGCGGAGACGCATCTTATGCGGTACGAGCGGCCGTGGAAGGTCGGCGATGCGCCGAGTCAGTATGTGGAACTGCTCAAGAAGGCGATTATTGGGATGGAGGTGGAGATCACGTCGATGGCTGGCCGGTTCAAGATGAGCCAGGACAAGGGGAAAGGGGACAGAGAGGGCGTTGTGGAGGGATTTGAGGCATTGGGGACAGAGACAGGTCTGCGTATGGCGGAAGCGGTGAGGGAGCAAGGTGAACTGGCCGACGAGAGAAAGAAGAAGGCCTTGGCTTAGTGGTACCCGGGCCTATGGCTACTTGTGTTTTATTAGTGTTTTGAAATGATACTTTCTGGGTTAAGTACACTTGCCCTTGGTGGTGGTCCCGAGGGAGTGCAGGCGCTAGTCAACCCGAGCAAGACGCAAACGCGTCAGAGCACGAGGGCCTCCAATGGCCCATTGAGCCTAGGTGAAAGAAAGACTGTGGTAAGCACACAGTTACTTGAACAACGTCTACTACAGACGCGTACTACAGACGCGTCTCCTGGCTTTCAAAATTCTCCTTTACTCACTGGTTTTGGGGCGCGTGTTTTGCACACATCAACAGCGCAGCATTGATGCACATCGCACCTGTGAGATGATAGCGAAAATCTTGGAAGAGAATAAAACTTGCCAGTGCTTCATGATGCATGGCTTGAACTTGATACGGAAATCTCGCGGCGGTCGCGTCAGGGAAAACGTCGCGTCGGGCGATATCGCAGCCACGTGCGGAGCGGCACCCCGTCAAAAATCTAGAATTGTTTCGCCGTCTATTCACTCAAAATATATTGTCCAGATTCCCCTGACCCTCCCCCTCTCCCCAACCACCATGTTCAGCGCACTCAAGCAAGCCTCCCGCGCGCGGTCCACCCTCTCCGCCTACTGGTCCACAAAACCGTCCACCGCCCTGCGCAGCGCGAACCCATTCCGGACGCTCGTCAGTGCGTCCTTCCGTCCCGCGTATATTCACCTGTGGTGCAGACACTCATAAAGTTTTGCGCATCCAACAGCTAAACGGTTTACGGAGGACCACGAGGTGGTGTCGTTTGACGATGCGACGGGGTTGGGCACCGTGTGTTTGACGGATCACGCGCAGTCCAGTCTTGGCGATGTGGTGTTCGTCGAGCTGCCTACTGTTGGGTCCGAGGTCGTGCAGGGTGGTACGTCTACGCCCCTCACTCTCTCTCTTGATATTCGATAAAACGATGGAACTGATATGTGATTCGATAGATGCAATGGGCGCGGTAGAGAGTGTGAAGGCTGCGTCGGATATCGTTGAGTCTATCATTCCACCGTGCCCGGCCTTCTTCTTCGTATATTGACCATCGATGATATCCACAGTACGCACCCGTGTCCGGCTCGGTAGAAACGGTCAACGAGGTCCTCAACGACCGACCGAACCTGCTGAACAAATCGCCAGAGGACGAGGGTTGGTTGTGCAAAATCCGGCTCACGGACCCCACAGAGGTACTTCCCGTTGGATTCCCGACGCTGTTATCGTGTACTGATGCGTATGTAGATCGAGAAGCTGATGACGGAGGAGGCGTACAAGGCGTCCCTGGACTCATAGACGCATCCTGGTGAGGCGCAGCGCTCACGAATGGATAGCAGACGGCTTCAACTGCCCTCGACCGCGGAATTACGGTTATCACATTATTGTCCTGCTTCATCGCATAGACCTACTATACTATTCCGTCGCACATATAGACTGAGATCTGGTGGCACTCTAAGTGCATTTATCTTGTCCATTGAGATGATGAGCGTGACCACGAAAAAGCGAAGCAAAGTACGGCGAGCGCCGGTGATGATATACAGTGCAATGACAGGACAGACAGCCAGTTCACGACGAGGCAGGTGCTATCGGCGTCTCGTACTTGTACTTCTCCCCGCGCGCCTCCATCCGCTCTTTCGCCTCCTTCAATGCCCACGTTTGGACGCTGCTCACAATTTAGCACACCGCCTCCGGAATAAGGAGGATACGCGACCCACCTTGTATCGGGCTTATAGTAGAGCAACACAGCAGCGACGCCCATAGTCCCGAACATCCCATAATACCACAAATTCTCCCAGTCCTCCTTCTGGCGCTTCTGTCCAGGTGCGGGCGGCTGCACAACGCCACACCGTCCGTTAGCTGCCGTACTGTGATGCACACACATAACAACACCCAAACGCACCTTTTCACCGAACAGGAGACCCGTGGGCTCGTTGAAATGCGGTGCGCCGTGCGAGGCGTATCGACGCCCTGGCCGTAACGTGCACCGCGGAGCGCCGACCGAGCGCCGGGGATGCGACATGTGCAAGGTGCGGAGGGTCGATGAGGACGGCATCGGTGGTGCGGTGGGTATTTATTATAGAATATTGAATTGTTTCAACTGAATGGACGGCGCAGAGGGAGAAAGCGGGCTCGGCGCTGGCGCGGTCGGATGCTCGGAACGTTGCTCTGGTAAACAGGTGTACACAACCAATATCTAATCCGCGAAAATGTGCGGCGATCGGCGAGTTGGTTTAGAGATTTGAGTATCGAAAAAATCACGACAGTACATAGCAAGAGTATCTGCAGCGAGCAACGATGAAGCTGGACGCTACGGACCTCCGATATGTCACGTCCGACGAGTTTAGGGTCCTCACAGCCGTACGTCCATCCATCCATCATACCCATGCCGATCGCAGACCATGCCACTGCACATAAGTAGTGTTGGCTAATGCACGGTCTGCGCAGGTAGAAATGGGATCGAAGAACCACGAGGTCGTCCCGACGTCGCTGGTCGCCCAGATCTCCGGCTTGCGCAACGGCGGCGTGAACAAGCTCATCGGCGCGCTCGCGAAACGCAACCTCGTCTCCAAGGTGCAGAATTCTAAATGTGCGTCCCCCTCCCCCTGCATTTTTAGTGTGCATGGCATGATGGAATTGGTGGCTGGCTGGCTGATGATGTGGATTTTTGGGTGGGTAGATGATGGGTACCGCTTGACGTATGGCGGGTACGACTACCTTGCGATGCGCGCGATGTCGAAGCGCGACTCGCTGTATTCTGTGGGGAACCAGATCGGTGTTGGGAAAGAATCTGGTAAGTTCCCATCCCATGTATTTTGCATAAAGCGGTGCTGATGAGGGTGATGCAGATATCTACATCGTCGCAGACGCAGAAGGCAAAGAGATGGTGCTCAAACTCCATCGGTGCGCCCCGCCCCCTCCCTCCATCCCACCCATGCACTCCCTCCCTTACTCACTTTATGCGCTTCTAGGCTCGGCCGGATCTCTTTCCGCGCGATCAAAGAAAAGCGCGACTACCTGGGGAAGCGCAAGAGCGCGTCGTGGATGTACATGTCGCGGCTCGCTGCGCAGAAGGAGTGGGCGTTTATGAAGGTGCTGCATGAGCACGGGTTTCCTGTACCACGGCCGATCGACCAGGCGAGGCATACGATATTGATGGAGTTTATTGATGCGTATCCTCTGTGAGTGCTGATTCTCTTACTTAGCTACTCACACCGTACTTCCTCCTTACCTCTGCGCTTTGTGGACGCTGAACTAACGATTATTATGTGAATTAGCCGCCAGATAGCATCGGTGCCCTCGCCTGGAAAACTGTACTCCGCGCTGATGGACCTCATTGTGCGGTTCGCGCACGCGGGGCTCATACACGGGGATTTTAACGAGTTCAACATTCTCATTCGGAGGGACTACGACGAGTCCGCCCCTTCTACCTCCACCCCCGCCGACGCTTCCACCTCCACTCCCGCCGACCCCTCTACATCCACATCCGAACAGGATCCCACCTCACGCGACCCCGCCCTCCCACAGATCATCATCATCGACTTCCCGCAGATGGTGAGCACCTCTCACGCGAACGCGGAGTACTACTTCAACCGCGACGTCGAGTGCATCCGCGCGTTCTTCCGGCGCCGGTTCCGGTACGAGAGTAAGGTGTACCCGCGGTTCGCGCGGACGGTGAGGGAGGGCATTGATGGCGAGGGCGAGGAGGGTAGGGAGGATGGGGGGAAGGAGGGTGGAGAGGGTTTTAGGTTGGATGTGGTTGTTGCGGCGAGTGGGTTTGGGAGGAGGGAGGAGAAGGTGCTGGAGGAGTATATGGAGCAGGTGAAGGCGGAGGAGCCGCAGGACGAGGATGAGGACGAGGATTCGAGTGAGGAAGGAGACGAGGATAGAGACGAGGACGAGGACGAGGAGGTGCGCGGGGAACAGGAAGGCGAGATCTTACTCGATCAAGACACAAAAATGGACACGGCGCCACCACTCGACGCAGACCCACAAGCATCCACCTCCCAATTACCAACAAACCTTCCTACCTCCCCGCCCCCCTCAATACCCACTCCCGCCTCCCCGATCTCCTCCACCTCCTCCACCCGCCTGCGCAACCTCTCCCGCTCCCCACCCGCCTCGCGTTCCCCCTCGCCCGACTCGCTCGAAAAAATGACCGCCGCGCTAAGCCTGCGGGATAACAACCACCTGCGCGACACGGTGTCGTCTGACATCGCGCGGTCAAGGGCGCGGGAGCAGAGGAAGCATCATTCGAAGCGGGGTGCAAGGCGGGTGGGAAGGCCGATGGGGAGCAAGGCGAAGCAGGACACGCGGGTGAAGGTGGATAGTAGTGGGATGTGGGATTGAGTGTGCGCTGGTGGGGATTTGTTGTACTCGTGTGTTTGTGAGGATTTGGCACGCGTATGATATGTACTGGATGTGTATCTAGTTGGGCATCGCTACATGCTACATATTTTCTTGTATCGAGGCTGCTGTGTGGCACTCTGAGGGCAAGTGTGGTACGATGATTCTTGCATAGACATTATAATGCAGCTAAAGCGCAGGCAATGTAGCTAGAGCTATTCAGCCAGATCTAGAGAATGGAACCTGCAGCCTGCAGAACCCGGGGTCGCGACTGCTGCAAAGAGTTCGACGCGTCAGAACAAGCCGGTTCGCTGCAGACGCGTTATTTGTCCCTGTTACACGGCCACGCCCACCCCGCCACGTGCTCCCACCCTCTCTTCACCTCCAAAATGACGCGCACGCTAACCTCGAGCATCCTCATCCCCGCCCCCCACTCCGCCGTCCTCGCAGTCCTCCACGACCCGCCCGCCCTCATCGCCCTCAACCCCCTCGTCACAAACACCACCCCCGCCGGCCCCCTCCGCTTCGTCATCACAGACCGCCTCACCCTCCTCGGCTGCATCCCCTCTAGCACAAAGTATACCGTCCAGTTCACTTTAACGGATGATGGTGTGGATAGTGAGGTGCATGCGGCGGCGGGGGTGGTGCTGAGGAATCAGTGGCGCGCGAGGAGGGTGGAGGGGGAGGAGGGGGTGACGGAGGTTAGGGAGGATGTTACGATAGATGTGAGTGTCGTGCGTTATGAGAGAGGGTGGTGGGATGCTGATGAGGAGTAAAGGCGAACTGGCTGCTGATGCCGTTCACGTACCGCACGCTGCGCGACTCCCACGAGCAGCTGCTCCAGGCGTTCAAGGCGCGCGTCGTCGGTGAGTGCGCTCTCCATCTTCCACGAATTACGCGTTACTCATGCCGCGTCGTAGGACAGTAGGGCCTCAACCTGACGATGATGATTCTGTACATACTAACTCTACACGCACCCGCTCCCCCAAATCCATACTTACCCTCGCCGCACTCGCCCTCCTCATACATGTTTCCCTCCTCGCCCTCCTCCCCGCACTCCCAAAAGAGCTCGCGTGCGCACTCGCGGCGCTCGCTGCAGCGCTCACAGACCGTTTCCTCCTCTCCCCATCTACCTCTTCCTCCCCTTCCTCTTCCCCATCCTCCCATACCTCCCACACACCCCGAAACTTATCATCGTCCCAAGCCCCCGACCCCTACGGCCTCTTCCACCTCGCCCTCAACCGCCGCCCCACCGACCCGCCCGAAAAGGACCCGCCCACCGAGTGGCTCAATATGGGTTTCTGGAGAGATACGGAGGTGTTTGCGGAGGCTTGTGAAGGTGCGTTCGTGCGCGGTAGACCAAAACTTCCATTCACGCGCGACTGCCTACCCATCTATCTAATTTACACTGACCCATCGCTCTGCTAACAGCCCTCGCGCGCAAACTGTTTGCTGCCGCCGAGATGGAGGAGGGCGGACATGTGCTCGGTATGTCCTCTCCTCCGTCCGCATAGGGTTGTGCTCGTGTTCGAGTGCTGACGGGTTGTCCTGCTATTTTATTTCTACGCGCGCCGACTCACTCGCTCACTCGCTCAGACGTCGGCCACGGCACCGGCGAGTCCCTCCTCCTGCTCCTCTCTGGCGGCGTCTCTCCGCTGTCCGGCGGCGTCTCCTCCCCGCTCTCACAGGCGTCAAATGTGCCGACTGGCGACTCCCAGACGTCCCCGCTCTCATCTGGCGTCTCCAGCATCACCCCGCTCTCATCTGGCGCAGCTGGCGTCACGCCGCTCTCTCGTGGCGCAGCTGGCGTCACCCCGTCCTTACCTCGTGCAGTCAACATCACCCCGCTCCCTCGCACAGTCAACGTCACCCCGGCCTTGCCTCGTGCAGTCAACATCACCCCGCCCTATCGTGGCGCATCTTATATCCCCTCGCTCCCATCTAGCGCAGTCAACATCACCCCGCCCTATCGTGGCGCATCTTATATCCCCTCGCTCTCAGCTAGCGCAGTCAACATCACCCCGCCCTATCGTGGCGCATCTTATATCCCCTCGCTCCCATCTGGCGCAGTCAACATCACCCCGCCCTATCGTGGTGCATCTTATATCCCCTCGCTCCCATCTGGCGCAGTCAACATCACCCCGCTCTCTCGTGGCGTAGCTGGGGTCTCCTCGCTCCCATCTGGCGCAGCCAACATCACCCCGCCCTATCGTGGCGCATCTAATGTCCCCTCGCTCCCATCTGGCGCAGTCAACATCACCCCGCCCTATCGTGGCGCATCTTATATCCCCTCGCTCCCATCTGGCGCAGTCAACATCTCCCCGCTCTCTCGTGGTGCATCTAATGTCCCCTGCTCCCATCTAGCGCAGTTAACG